>JADRCH010000053.1:6371657-6393313 GCA_019843965.1 Rhynchomys soricoides | reverse complement strand
GGGGCAGGTGTGAGGAGGTTGGGGCAGGTGTGAGGAGGTTGGGGGCAAATGTGGGGTAGGCTCTGGGCTACTCCTTAGCAGCACCCCACCCCCACTTGGTGGACTGGGTGATCAGAAAATTGTCTTTCTAAGATAGAGAACAAGGGTAGGGAACACAGGGCCCTAGCTAGTTGCTTCCCATAAAGCCCAAGCAGAAACTGCTCCTGTGTTGAGCATCTCTAAGTAGAGATATTCATTGCCGTGAGTCCTTCAGATGCCTGAGGTAGCACCAGCATCTTTCCCTGGACTTAAGGCCTCCAAAGGTGGAGGAATCCTAGGGCCAGAGGGACACTGGGAGTATTCAAGAGAGCTGGGAACGTGAAAGAGACGGTGGTCCATCTGCACGTGTGCCTGTGTGTGCGCCAACATAGTGCTCATGCTTGCTCAGGAGAAGACCGCTCTCCTTTGTGGAACCCTCTGACCACTGTCTGGGAGGATGCAGAAGCTAGAACAGGTGGGTTGACAAGTGTCAGGGATTCCGAGGACCCTGGTGCAGCCTGCCTATGCCACTGCAGTCTCCCAGCCACGTGGGCACAGACAGGGTGAGCTCATGCTGGAGAGGCACAGGGTTAGCCTCCATCGGAGCCCTGCAGTAAGGCAGCAGCCTTTTCTGCTACACTCAAGGCCAGGCCTCGGCAGCCGAGTCTTGAGCCCTTCGATGTAAGCCGTTGTCTTTACCTACCCACCCGTCTCCCGATGCTCCTGTTTATTGAATATCTGCTCCTGCCCAGGCATTGTGGTGTGCGGGGAAGAAGAGAAACATGTCTACCACCTCCTGGGACACAGGGATAAGTTAACTAAGATGTTTACTGGTTAGCTTCGGCACAAAGATACAGGGGCTACAGATAATGCTGGCTTCAGACAGGGATCTGAGAGGATCCTCTGAGGGGACAGTGTGAGTGTGTGTGCGTGCGTGCATGCACTCGCTAGCGCTTATGGGTTGTGTGTATGGATATGTGTGGATGGGGGGTGTATATGTATGGTATGCATGCATGCATGCACGCACATGCTCTTGTGTGCGTGTCTGTATGGGGGGTGTGTGTATGGTATATGTGGGGGTGTGTGTGTGTGTGTATGGGTGTGTGTGTGGTTTTTTAATACACACAGGCGTGTGCCCCTGTGTTTGAGGTTCTGTCACTGTCCACCTTACTCCCTGAGGTAGGGTCCCCCCCTGAACCTCCAATTAGGCTAGAAGAAGCCAGCAAGCCCTCGAAATCCTGCTGTCTCTGTCCGTTCCTCTCCCCCCAACCCCCATCCCAGCGCTGGTACCGCAGACCCGTGTCTGCCTTTCATGTGGGTTTCAGGTCTCATGCTTACAGAGCAGGCATTCTTCCCAACTGAGCTGTCTCCCCGGGTGACTCTTAGGCAGGATGGTGAGGAGCTGATCAAGGAAAGACTGAAGGAACCATGCAGCAGGCACTGTGGCTTAAGGCAGATAGAACTGGGACCAGGTGACCTGGGCAGCACTGAGGACTGAGGGAAGGATGTGACCAGAAGGGCTGTACAGGACAGGGCCTGGACTGAGAATGATCACAAGGAAACTTAGGTAGAAATCCTGTCTATGTGTGTATTAACCCATCTTCTTAACTGCTGAGGAGTCTTGGCCAATCTGGACTTTCCAGAACAGCTGAGGTCAGCTGCTGTCATTGAAACATGAAGTGACTGTTGTGTGCAGACATGAAGCCTGGGTTTCAGCCTGGGCAAGGGTTCAGCCAGAGGGGAGCTAGGCTGCATCAACAGGTAACACCCCGCCCCCCACCCCCAAGCAGGTAAAAATGTCTGAACCAAGGTGTGAAGGTGGAGCCTGGGTGCTGGCTATGGAGTTGCACGGGCTTCTTTTTCTTTTTTGGTTGATTCTCCTGTGTGTACACCGTCTGTGTAGCAGGTCAGGATTGGGGGTGAAGGGGAAAGCAGAGACCTGGAGCAGGCCCCATGCCACAGGCCTGTCATCCTAGCTCCTGGGGTGGCTGAGGCAGAAGGATCCCAAATTCAAGGCCAGAATGGGCAACTCACGGAGAGCCGTCGCGAAATAAAAACTTAACATCAGGGAGAGGTGAATACGGAGATAAGGCTCAGAGGCACAGTGCTGGTAAGTTCCAGGCTGGAAGTTCAGTCCCCAGGACAAACAGCAGGAAGGGGGGAAGGCAGCAGTGTGGAGGGAAGAAGAGTTTGCAGGGCACACACTGGGTAGAAAGTGTAGGAGCCAGACATTCTGGCTTCTGGGCAACTCTCTTGGCTTCTCTGCGCTTTGAAGCCATGTCAGCTCCCAAAGACCTGTGTACTTTCGACAAGGCCAGGCCGTTGTTCTGAAGACCCCAACCTGGACGCTCACTTCTCTGGCTCGAATCACCCTCACTCCCCACCCTGACAACCCAGAATTTTGATTTACAGTCTGCATAATGGAAGGGCCATGGGACAGAGAGGCAGGGCCAGACCCAGTCGTGTAAAAAGCAAGGCAAGATGGCAGCAGTGGACAGAGCTATTCCCTGCTCTGCAAAAGGAAAGCCACGGTGTAGGGGACCAGACACCCGCAGGCCCCTTCTGACCCAGCTCCAGGAAAGCACTGCAGTGGTGCCAGCCCACCTATGGTGAAGAAAAGGAAGAGAGGCTCTGGTGTGGGAGCAGCCCAAACCTCCGGGTGGCAGTTTGCAGTCTGTGCTCTCATCTCCATCCCTGGCTCCCATCATCACTTCCTGTTGTTTCTGCCACGCCCTCTGCGGCATCTGCCACCATGCTTTCATGCAGCTTGTCCATCCTTCTGTATGCCCCCTCTCCATCTGCCTCTTTGATCCCTCAGCCTCTCCCAGCTCTGGTGTCTGTCCCACTGTGAAGAGTGCAGAGGATATCCACCCTCAGCGGCTGATGACACAGGCGGGGTAGAGATGGTCACAGAAGGGACACACTGTCCCTCAGCTCATCCCACACCCAGTTAGAAGAAGCTCCTGACAGTGGCCTCTCTAGAAAAGCTACTCCCTGCTCCCTTGGCAAGTCAGCCAGCTTCTGCAGCTCTTGCAGCTTCTTTCTCCTCAGTGGCTGCCTGGCGCAACACTTTGATTTATCTGGAAGGCGGCACCATGTTTGCTGAACTGTATCAGTGTTTCTGAGTGTCACACTGTAGCAAGCTGGACCCAGCTTCCGGGCCTGCAGAGACGGCGCCCTCTGGAGTCCACCCCACCTCCAATCCCTCTACTCTGGGCTCTTGCCCATTAGGCTATCTGAGGTGGGCTGCCCTGAATTTGGGCCAGGGTCTTCAGGTCCCCAGTGTTCCTGTCTCCCCTGACTCCCTATCTCTCTAGGTCTCCTTGTGGGATGGAGGGGAGACTATGCGGACCTCCCAAACTTTATTTTCATCCCCCCCTTCCACAGACACTCCGAGCCTAGTGGATGATGAATCCTTCCTGCCTGTGCGTATCACCCCAGCCTCTTCATAGAGCTTTCTTGAACCCTGCACACTGGGTGGCTATTCCAAGAGGCATTGAGCTTTGATGTTCTCCTGGGCATCTATCTGATGCACTTGCACCCTGTACAGTTCTCTGTCCCAGGGTGGAGGCCAAGTAGCAGCCAGAGTCAGATGCCTGGTGTAAGTGCAGGCTGGAGGTCAAATCTAGAATCCATACCAAGAACCTCAGTCGTTGTTCTGAGAGTCCAGGTAGCCTGTCCTGCCAAGAGTCGTTCCGCACTGGACGGCAGCTAGGGCAGACCGGTGCTGTGAGATACGAGCAACCCTGGTTTCCATGCTGCACAGGTGCAGATACCAAGATTTCTCTAGAAATGCATGGTTCTTGGAGGTGTCTCGGAGACCACAGGTGCTGCCCTTTCTGGTGCCGTCCTCTTTCTCAGAGTTGCCAGGCCCTACCCACCTCCATTTGGAGACTGGAGGCTAACTGCTGATGTAGGACAAGGTGGATTGCCAGGGAAATAGGAATGTAGAGAGCCGAGTCTGGCCACCTTACACCGTGAGGCTTGCCAGAAATGGCTAAGTCATCGGCATCCCTGGCAACCCTGTTAACATTATCCCTGCTCTTCAGAGCTGGTCGGGCCACCTGGAAGGGACAATCACTTGACCACCTCTTGTACTGAGAAATGGGAACACGGGTACCAGGGTGCTGGAGGGGTACGGAAGGATAGTGATTTGGGCTGGAGAAGCCCACCAGGTGAAAGGGTGCAGACACAACTGCTCTGAAGCTTGGCTACCGTAGGAGCCAGGGCATGGGGTGTACCTGTACTGTTTCTATTTCCTGGGCCACACCAGCTTCTCCCTCCCCCACTCACCTGCTCAAGGTCTCTGTCTGACCACCCTGTCCTGGGAGGAAATCAGTCCTCTCTCTCCTCCTGGATTTCTTCCCAGGCTTCTTCATATCCTGCCCCAGGGCTCAGAGTCTCTGATCGCTAGGGGACACAGCCATTCCCTCTACCCCTTGATACAGGGTCTGGCCTACCCTGTAGGCCCACCCTGAACACCAACCTGTGCCTCGTGCCAGTGGGAAGGCAATTTGGGGCAGCTGTATTCCACTGTGACCAGCCACCACTAACAGACATCTGCCTCTATTGTGACCCAAAAGTGCCAACCTGGCTACCCCTCGCCCAAGGACTCCTATTCCAGGATACCCTTCTGGATTTCTCCACTAAATCTACCTCATGTACCCTAGCACTTAACCTGAGCCCAAGTAGGCACAAAGAGTCTGTGATGTCTGCCCCTGGTCCCCAGAGAGGAAGCTATGCCCACCTCTCTCCTGCCCCCTGCTTGTATGCCACACCTGAGGTATGGCTACCATCCTACCCAGTCTCCAAGGGCTGTAGATCTCAACCCGAGTCAGAGACAGGGTCTGGTGGGGTAAAAGAAGGTTTAAACAGGAGTGGTTACTACACAGGTCACCCCTAGTCTTCCAGAGTACCTCACTCCCCTCCTCCAACTGTCAGCTCTGGAGCCAGCCTAAGGGAGGAATTTTCCATAGATGTCCCCAAGCCATGTTTCCCAGTGGCACACCTCATTACTCAAAACACTTCCATGAAGCTGGCCCAAGTCTCTCCTACTGTTAACTAAGTCCCTGCCCCGGTCTCCAGTCCCCCTTGTCCCCTCGAGACAAGGAAAGCCACAAGGAGTTGACAGGGGTTGGTACAGGGAGGGGCCTTCCTCTCCTTCCCCCTGCAGGAGCACGCATCCCAGATCCCTGCAGCTGCGCCACGCCAGAGAAGGGTCATGAGACAGTGACTCCCATGCTCTACTAATCCCCAGATGAATGCCCAGCACCTTCCAGGGAGCTGGCTAATTTGGAAACACCATCTCCAATGTAACCAGGCAATAAGGCAGCCCACACATTTCTCCCAGCAGCTGGCTGGTGTGGCTTCGGGGGGGGGGGGTGTCTCACTGTCTTGAGCTTCGGAGTGCCTTGGCATTGTATGATGGCAGCCCCAGAGCCAGGGTTTGGAGTCCACTCAATTGAAGCCCCACAGGGCAAGGCAGTTTTATTGTTGGGTTTTTCTGAATGGATTTCTTGTCCAGCCCTTTGAAAGCTCTATAAAAAGCCCAGATTTTCCCCCTGATGCTTTCAGGAGCCCACGGAGCCCAGAAGGCTGGTCTCAGCCTTTCCATTCTCAGGACTCCAGGTCTTCCTGGGCCCTTGGAGCCTGAGGGAGCCTCCGCTATCCCTGAAATCTGAACTGGGGACAGAGCCTTCTGATTAGCTCATCTGCTTAGTGAACTCCTCCCCAAGATCCCCCTAAGGCTGGATCTCATTCTGTGTCATACTCAGTCACCTTTAAAGAGACCCCATTATCAGCTTTGGTTTAGGGGCAAAAGATCAAAGTCAGAGAGATGATGCCTCAGCCTGCGGGCTCTTAGGGGCATGAGGGCTGCCAGGGCTGCCAGGGCTGAGGCAGGATCTGAGCCCTCCTCTTGACTGTGGGGCCAATGGTGTTCACTTATACCCTCTCTTCAGCTGTCACCTGTGCCATAGCAGCAGTGGGCAGGGCAGCATGATCTCCTAGGATCAGCTAGATGTGGACTCACCCAAGGACAAGGGATCCTGGGGTATAGGCAGCAGGACTCAGGGAGAATCACCGGGAGCTCAGGAGACTCTCGGCAATTCCAAGCATGACGCAGCAGGGAGTGTTAGCCAGCACCACCCCAAAACCCAGAGGCTCCCCTAATGCCTGTTGGTACCTGCCAGGCACCAGTCTCTTGGTTTTCCAGGGCTTCCATGGATGAGGAAGCAAGTCTGGGCACAGCCTGGAGGAAGGAGAGGCAGTGGAACACAGAGCACGGGGGCTGGCTCCCCGTGCTCTGGTTGGTCATATCGGTCATGTCCCATCTTAGGTGAGCCCAGAGCCCCAGCCATACAGGACACACCTGCACGACAGGGGCTCTCCCACCATGTCCACTCTCGACCTCAGACGGTGCTCACGGGGCTGCGCCACAGCGGCGGCTGCTTTGTATGGATGGTACTGCATTTTGGGTAATGAAATATTCACAGGTCAGTGATTCCTTGAGAAATGATGGGGATCAGTCAATTCCTTTTCAGGGAGTAATTTTCTTCCCCTTCACAGCCTCTGTTTCATGTTGACAGCCATTAGCATTGAGGGAGAGACTGGATCGAAGGCACTTGTCAGAGTCGGGGACGAGCTAGCGTCTTGTCACAGCCGGTGGGGTTGGGGTGTGGAACATGGACACACATGTGTGAGGGCAGCAGGCTCGGAGGCAGGGTGTGGACAGCTGGTGCCCTCCTGGGCTTGCTATGTCTGCTCTGGACTGTGCTGAAGGGCCCCCCAAAGTTTTCACACGAGGGTTCCACCTTCTTAGGGGCATGCTTCCTTATGCCCCTAGGATGATAGAGACCTACCCAGGTGCCCCCTGAAGGATCAGAATGCCAGGTGAGAGAATGACAGGCTTGGAGGGTGACAGTTGGACAGTTGCCCATGTTTTGTATGCCTCAGTTTCCACTTCTATAATATGGTATGTTTTAAGTCTGATGCGAAGCATGAACGCACCCAAGGCCTCTATAGAGGTAAACAAAAGTAATTTGCTTTCTTTCCTGGAAGGCCATATACCACCCTGTAGCCCAGATCCAGTATCTCCTCCTTTCCTTCCACCGCATAAGTGAAAAGCAGCCTGTCTGTGGCCTCTGGCTTAGGCCATTGTGCTTCTGAGGTCAGTGAAGACAGTACATGAAATGAGCAGTTTGGGCTTGCACAGTGCCAAGATCAGTGTCCCAGTAGAGTGCAGTGGGCCTGGAACCTAGGCCAGCCTTGATCCAAGGACATCTGGAGACCTGTCTGTGTTAAACATCAGGATCCAGCTCTGCCATACCCAGGAACCAGCAGGAGGTTCGGGCTGATTGATTTACTAAAGCCAGAGGGGACACCATGCCCAGTGTCAGGCAACAAGTTTCCCCCACTCTGCTTATGGCATCTCCCCACCCACTCCCTTCCCATGAGTCAAGCCTGAAGCCAAGAGCCATACCGTCTTCCCAAAGCCCCTGTGGATGGGATGATCCCAGCCTGCAGCCAAATTAGATGTGAGCCACTGGGCTTCAGGTCTTCTCTGGAGTCACGAGGCTGCAGATCTCCCCAAGTAGGACTGAGGCTTGAGGGTCTGTTCAGCATGTGGCCTGTCCTCATGACAAGGCACCCAGCATTGTGTTGCCCACACACCAGACAAACTAGCCCCTCAGCTGCTCCCCAGCAAGACACAAGTCATGTCAGCTACCCTAGGCACCAAATGGCTTTTCTTGGAGGTGGAGCAACGTATAAGGTCAAGACCCATGCCACTAACTGAAACAAGAGGACTTGAGCTGTCCCAGCCTGGTTACAGAGCTTCCAATCTCCTTCCCTCTCTGAAAAAAAGTGCTTGCTTTACTGAGTGCACCTTGCCTCTGGTTGGTAGTGGGCCAACCCAGAATAATTCTTATGACTCAGAATGAGCCTGGGTCCACAAGAAGGTGGGACAGGGACTGAGGAAATGAGCTCCCAGCCTAGCAGCAGGCAGTTGTCCCCAGAGGACATTTGGACATAGGATACCCATAGTTGTCTAGCTCAGGAGATGCTGGCATGCTACCGGCTTCCTCCGGGAGCCCAGGCTGGCACCGCTACAGCCATCAATCCACCGCCTGCCATTTGCTCACTAAGCAAAGTACAAAGAGAGCTCGCATGGGGAGGGCTGGCCTTAGCTATAGGGATCTGAACAGGCATCTGATGACCAGAGCTAGCCCAAGCTGCTGGCGATGGCACCAACAGACTGCCCTGCGCATAGGAGATCCTCCCCCATCCCGTGACATGGGGACCAGTGGGGAAGAAGGCCAGGGCTAGCAGCAGCAGGCATTACCCTCCAGGAGCTCCCCCTCCCTTTGGCTCAGCTGAGTCACCTATGTAGCTCCTAAGAGCCCCCATTCTGGGCATGGTGGCATTGCACACCTTAATCCCAGCACACAGGAGGAGAAACAAGTGGATCTCTGCAAGTTCAAGGCCAATGTGGTTTACTGAGTGAATGCCAGGACAGCCAGAGCTACGTAGTAAGACCCTATATAAAAGGGGGGAACTGTTCTGAGCTCCTTCCACATATAACCCTCTCTAGCCAATGATAGCAGACACTCCGAAGATGAGAACCAGGAATTTGATTTTTATCTCCAGAGGTGGACCATGGGTGGACCACATGGATGTGAGGCACATAACAGGCCCTATACCATGGTCCCATGGAAATTCAGTGACTCCAGAACAGGATTTGCCCAGCAGAGTCAGCCTTAGGCCTTCTAGGCCCTGGTCTTGGTTCTGTAACTCAGGACAGGTGACACTGAGGCCTGGCTGTCAATCAGTGACTGTTCCTACCAAGAATACCCCCTCCCCAGAGCATCACTGGAGATGCTTCACCTAGCTCAGATGGGAGCCATCTGCAAGCTCAAGTAGGCACGTTTAGACTCAGGGCCTGATAACAGAGGGCAGTGGCTTGTCTTGAGTCAGCCCTTGGGACCAGGGCTTTGCCTTCTATTCCCGAGGGAAAGATACTTGGGGAATTGGTGGGCCTTGCAATGGGCAACCCACTCACTCACAGCCTCCATGGCCTCCTGGCAATATGTGCCATTCTAAAAGAAATGGAGATGAGCTTGGGACAGGAAGGTCCCATCTTCAGGTGCCCCTGGACCCTGCACTGACAGCAGCCCATCTGCTGATTGATCTCTGACTGACTGAGAGAGCCAGACTGAAAGAGGGAAGGGCCAGGCTGCTGGCTTCTACAGCCTCCATCACTCATACATAACAGCTCCTTCCAGGGAGAGCTCTGGGCCCCTGTGCCCAGTAGCTAGTGGTGAAATCGCTCATCCCCTGCAGGGGTGTCATGAGCAGAGCTGGCTGTGAGGCATCTGCTGATCTCCCAGGCATGGGCTGAGGGGCCAGCAGCCGCTCGTGGGCCATCTTCAAGTGGAAGGAGTCTATCCAGGTGTCAGGCAGTTCATAGGAATGGGATAGCTGGCCCCACACCACTGAATCCAAACTCACATAAGCCTCCATGGATGAACCATGTGGGTGTGAGGTCCTATACCATGGACTCTTGGGAACTCAGTGACTCCAGGATAGGATTTGCCCAGCAGAGTCAGCCTTGGGCCTCCTGAACCCTGGTCTCATTTCTGTGACTGTCAGCATGAGCAAGACAATCACGTTGGTGTCCTCAAAGACTGAGAGTGGGAGGGACCATTTGGTGAGTTAGTGTCTCTTGCTAGGTGCTCTGTGAGCCCCGCCCACCTTTAAACCAGGAGTCTGCCTGGCCTTCAGGTGCAGAGCATTGTCTTGGCAATGGGTAGGGGACAACATCCCATAAATCCACACCCCTGAGGAGTCTCAGTGCATGGTGTCTCATCAGTTTAGGATTAAATGGGTCATCTGTGGCCACAGCAAAAGTACCCTGCTAGGAAAGAGCCCTGCCTCTGGGGTCTGAAGCCCAGCCCCCATTAGGCAATGAAAGTGACATTGTATCTATGGGGACCTTGTTGCTATAAGTGCCCTCCCAGGAGCCAGAAAGCAGGTTAGCGAGAGCTCAGAGAATCCAGGGCAAAGGTCTGAGGGAAGCAAAGTCCACTCCTGAGACTAAGGACCCAAGTCTGACCTGTGCAGCCTCCCTCCAGCCAGCGGATGTGAGAGGAGAGGCTGGATCCTAGGTTACTAAGGCGGCAGCAGACCCTGGTGGCAAGAAGCACGGTGGGCTACCCATCTCCCAATGGTGAAACTTCTACAGTGCAGGCGTAGGAGCCCGCGTTCTGCTGGGTACTGAGTGTCTTCTCTTCATGGCTGTTTCCATTAGAAGACAAGGGGTTAGTCTTAGTGGCAGAGCATTTGCCCTGGGTCCAAGTCCCCACACCACAAAAGTAAACAAGAGACAGAGATCAAGGTTCTTGGTATTCCAGCTGTGAATCCAGTCCTAGGAGGTGGATGCCATTTACCTTGAGCAGAGGAGCAGGCTCTTCTTCCCCACAATGCCCCAGGCTTCCCTCATTAACATTCAGCCCAAGGTCTGGACAGTGTGAGACACAGAAGGGAACATGTAGAGGTGTAGGAACTTGCCTTGCAGAGTGGAGGAATCCCCTCTGCACCTTCTGAGTCAGGCCATCCATTGGCCAGCCCCTCCCACCCACACATCAAGATTGGTCTCTACCAGCACCAATGCTTGCAGTTTCATTACAGGCCAGGAGGTGGCGCTCTACTAGGCAAGTGAACCCTGCTGGGTTCAGAGGTGGGGGTGAGGGGAGGGTCTGTCATGCAAGGCAGGACAGTTCAGAGTAGAAACTTCCATTAGTGTGCAGCGATGGGCAGCGGGGCCTGTTCAAAGAATACATTCAATTAAAAATTGATTTTTCACTTTAATCTCAATCATAATGAGCCACATTCAAGCCCCATACGCCTCTCTAGACGGGGCTGCCCTCTCCACACAGCTGGCCCCTGTGCGCTTCTGGGCCAACTGCCCAACTCAGGATGGATGATACAGTGAGGGCTTGAAACTGGCCCAGGCTGGGAAGGGAGTAATTACAAATGAGGCACACGGGGTGTTTGTTAAATCAAAATGTCAAGGTGGCAAATCATATTTTTATTTATGGCAAGGGTGTGTTTTTTAGCGTGGCCCCAGTTAAAAGCAGCAGTGTTTAATTTCCCTTGATCCAGATTGTATTATATTTCAAAGAACATCATAGGGTGAGTTCAGCTCGACTTTTCTTCCTTAATCCCACAAACTCAGAGGTATTGGGAAGCCCCAGGAGGTCAACGCTCAGCTCTCACAAGGTCTCCCTCTCTTCTCCTCCTTTGAGGTCTGGAAGCCCAGATTAGTTCTTCTAAAACCTCTGGAATGTCCGGATACAGAATGGGTATCAAAACACCCTTTCCAGATACCTGCTGTCTGGTGACATCCAGTCTGCAAATGTCTGGGTTTGGGGGGTAATTTACCTATTCAGAAACCACCTCATCCCAGCATCTGTCTGGGGAGTCCCCAGCCCCTTAAGACTCAGGCTCAGAGCCGCCTGACTCCAGCTGTGGCTTTGGGGTACCTGAGTGTCCATTGCTATCCCAAACACCTGCCTCTCACTGCTGATTTGCTACTTGATTTCAGGCACCCTGTTCACTGTCACTGAGCCCATGAAAAGAGAAATCTTGCCCTGGTGTCTTGTGATGTAGTTAGTTTCTGAGTTAGCTGCCTGGGACAGACCCCTGCAGAGCCCAGGCCTTCTTTCTTCTGCAGAGTAGATGAAATTCCCCTTCTGGTACCCAGCTGAGCTCATCTCAACTCAGTTTTCAGGCCCAACTTCCTGCTTTGTCTGGTTTCCACTGACTGTGCTTACTAAAGGAATAAAATGACCCATTCTCCTAGAATATTCTAGAAAGACAGAGTCCTGTCCACTGTCCCCAATACTGACCTACTTTTGGGCACTCACGTCTGCTCCTGAGAGCCTCAGTGTACCCCTCATTACCTGCAGCCACTACTCTGCTGATGCCCCCACTAGTTCAGAGCTTTATTTACATTGGTCCTCAGGAAATGGTTGTTACATTTGGTGTGCAATCCAAAGTTTCTTGGTGCTTCTGTCCTCTGTCCCCAGCTGTGTCCTGTGACCCTCAGCTCTTTGTAGGAGTCACTGCCAGTCAGGGAGTCACCCAGTAAGGGCCTTCAGCCTAATCCAATAGGGACCATATGCAGCCATAGCCAGGTGCCCTTTAAGGGAACCCACCAGCATGGCACCCTTTGCCCCAAGGTGATGTCTGTTGTGCCTTTGGCCAAAAGAAAAAAAGTAATCCCACTTTCTTACATCAAGATTATACATCTTGAGTTTACAGTGCACATCTTGAGTTTACAGTGCACAATGCAACTCTGTAGGAAGTCTGACTGTGAACATGATGCACATCTGCATACATGTGCATGGGGGTGTGGTGTGTGTGTGCTGCTTCGCATGCATGTGTACATATTCACGAGAGTGTGTTTACTCACGCAGGCACCTGTGCATGCTGTCTTTCCTCTGCATTCCACATGTCCCTTGCTAAATCCAAATCTCACTTTTTGTCTAAGAAGGCTGCGTAGCAAGTCCCCCAGGGCCCTCCTGTGTACACTGCTCCCTCGTGTTGGCATTACATGCATGTACTACTACATCCATCTTTTATGTGAGTTTTGGGGATCCGAACCCAGGTTCTTGTCCCATGCCGTGCCATGGGTACTTTTCTAGAATATTCCAGAATCCCCCAGAAGCCTGGAGTTCCGTGGCACACAACATAAGAAGTGCTGGTCCAGGGGGAAAGGCCTGTGGGATTCTAGTCCACTTCTCTTAGCCTCAGTTTCCTGGTCTGCAAAAGCAAAGACTGTAATGTTACCTGAACTGCTGTGGACTGCAAGTGCCTGCATCCCACAGGCGCTCACCCCACAGTAGCTACTCAGTATTTACTGTCTGTGTCTGGTCCCCAGGCAGCATCTGGAGACATAGATGGACCCCTTCAGGCGATAAATTTGAGTGTCTAGGGATACCACTAGTCATTGCTGAGTCCACCAGGGCCTGGCCATGTCTTCTGTTGACCATAGTTGGTTCAGAGTAGAGAAAGGGAATCTCCATAGACACCGAGATGGGCTCTTATCTGTCCTGTTGAGCTTCATGGTAGTGAGTGAGTTCCATGAGTCTTCACAGGCTGGGTTTCCTCAGCTGTGATGGGAGGGCGTCTGCTGCATGTGCCACTCGGGAGCGGGGAGGGGTCTGTGAAGGTGCTAAACAGGAAGATTCTGACAAGGTGGAGCTGGTGGGTGCCATGCCCCTTTCAGACTGCTCCTAATAAGAGTTCTAGCAGAGGCATGGAGTGAGGGGTAGGGCCTGGGAAGCAGGCCAAGCTGAGCTCAGAACCCCCCACTGTTTGGTTGGGGTGGGTGGAGCTTTGAGACTTGGTTGTCTGCTCTTGGTTTCAGTTTCCCCAGTGGACTGTGGGGATTCTGAGAGCCACCTTACCTGGTTCAAGTCTGTGAGAAGTCTAAACAGCCATGAGCTGGCTGCCTGTCTCTTGTCACTGTTACAGGGATGTCCTCAGACTGCTGCATCTTCCCGTGGTTGACTTCTAGCATTGGGTCCTGTTTTAGCCCTGTCTGGGGACTCTGCTTCCTGTTGGTTCTGATGAGAACCATCCCTGTCCTAAAGAGTCAGCCCATCTGATTCCCAGCCAAAACGCTGCCATGAGCCCACCTGCAGGATAGCTGGACAGCAGCCTGTACTCCTCGCTAGCCTCACAGCTGTGACTCCTGGTGCCCACCTTGTCCCCAGGAGAAAAGGCATGTTTTCAATTCAGAGCCTCTTGTGACCAACCAAAAGGAGTACACATCCTTCCAGGCCCTGGAGCTGAGAGTGAGTGTGTTCAGACACAGCAGGATGGCACCCACTGGAGATAACGAGCCACCAAGCAGGGCCATTTGGGGTCCCAATCACCAGAATGTTGGGTTCTTCAGAAAGCTCTGTTCCTGCTGAGATTGTACTGCCTGCTAATGTCAGGAACTTGTGATCCCCTGGCTTGAGGCAATGCTGTGTATCTGGGTTGGGACGTCGCACGGTGTATCTGAACTGCCCCAGGGAACTGAATATGGACCTGACTGTGGACCATGGTTGGCATGTTAACACAGCATTAACATAAGACTGTTAACATGTGTTGTGCATGTGGGAGTGGGTATAAGCTGGTGCATGCATTTCCGTGGGGCCTTAGGAGTGAGCACATGAGGTGTGCACACTCGTGACTGCAGTGGGGTGCACAAGATGGGCTGGCGTGGTAGAAATGTACACGGGTTCAAGGCTGAGGCTGACCGTCACAAAATTCACATTGTGTGTACATATGTGTACCATGGTACACATACCTGTGCTCAGCAGTCAGTGTTCATAGAGACTACATGTGTATAGATACGTGCATCCTATGAGGGTAACATGTCAGGTACCACAGGTGTATAAACCTCTTGTTAACACTTGTTGGTTCCCAGAGAGGCCTGTACCTGTGTGTGCTCTCAAAGGAGGCCGGGACCTGCTCACCATGAGAAGAGAGGCTTTTAGTATGACCTGCCCTTAGGCATAAGCACACATGTGCCTGATGCATGACCGAGCATGTGTGAGGATGTCTGGGGTGTGCCCTCATCGGTGTGTGCCAGCACCCATGTGTGCATGGCTTCTGGAGAGAAAATGTTTAAAAATGGAGTTGTCAGCCCTGAGTTGACAGGCGCAGTCTGCAAAGTGCAGAGTCGGCAGGAACAGCCGCGGCTCCCTCAATTACCCGGGAGGAAATGGCCCCACTTTGTGCTGAGGAGGCACTGTGGCTAGGATAAAGCAAGTGGAGCAGGCCCCAAAACTTCATTAATTAAAGAAACTCATTAATGAGAGACATTTAATCAGCTGAAGATTAGATCCACACTTGCCTCTTCCATGTGCCAGGCGCCTACAGGGAAGGAGCTGTCACCTCCCTCCACGCCTCCTGTGCTGGGGACCCAGATGCCTGTGGCTTGTCTATGAAGGAAGGAGGTGCCCAGGCTGGCTGTGACCTAGAAGTTGCTAGGTAGTGGGCAGGCAAAGGGCCTGTGTGCAGATGCACTGAAGTGTGTTCAGACAAGGAAGAGAATGTATGTGTGTGTATGTGTGTATGCGTGCGTGTGTATTATATGTGTGTATATGTCTCTGTATGAGTGTGTGTGTGTGCATGCATGCATGTGTAGGGTGTGTGTGTGTGTGTGTGTGTGTGTGTGTGATGTGAGGGCTACCAGGGTCAGTATTTCTGAGGGGCTTGCCCCACTCTTCCCTCCCCTGAGGACTCAGGGAGTGTGCAGTGTTGAGCCCAAGTGAGTGTCTAACACAGAGCCTTGTGTGGGCCCTCACTGGGGTTCAGAGCAGAGCACAGGCACCTCTGGAGAACAGAAAGAGGCTCTAGGTGCCTGTTACACCCAGGGAAGTCTTGTGTTGCAGAGCTTGGAGACGCATGGCTGAGAGACTACCCCTGAGTCTCCAGGGAAGGCCCTTGTTTATCAGTGTGTGCGTTCGTCTGCTTTCTGTCACTCTGACAAATACCTGAGACAAACATCTTTAAGAGGTACATGTTTATTTTCGCTCTTGGCTTTGGGTTGTTTGGGGGGCCTGTAATGAGGCAGAACGTTATGGAGGGGAGTGGATGTCAGGGTAGAGCGGCTCACTCATGACATCCAGGTGGCAAAGAGAGAAGGAATAAGCCCCCAACCCACCCCCAGTGACCTTACTTCCTCTGACTAGGCCCTCACCTTCCACCACCTTAACCCCATAAGCCCTCAATACTTGGACGTGGATGCAGAGGGCCATTGCAGACTCAGACTGTGCCGTGTGGAGGATCATCCACTTGGTTCCAGGCCAGAAAGACACAGGCCTTCCCTATGGCAGCTGTCTCCTGTCTCCTGGGAATCACTGGCCCAGTTCACGGGGACAGAGCTGGTCTACATGAGAGCTGACAGAGCCAGGTCCCAGCTCCCCAGGGTCTGCTCCACCTGCCTGCTTGATGACTCTTTTGAGGTTACAGACCTAGGGTGGGCTACCCTTGCAGAATCTGTGGGGTCCCTGGCCTACAGCACTGCCCCATGGGAGGTGTAGCAGGGTCCCAGTGTTTCCCGGTACCTTCTCTTCCCCCTATACCCTGCCAGGCTGCCTCCCTGTGAGCAGAGCTTAGACAAGATGGGCCAGGTCTTGAGCACCTGAGAGGTTCATGGTATAAAGTGGCACCATGTCCTTAGTACAGGTCCCACGGTGATCAAGGAGAATTGTGTCTTCTCAGCCTGGGGCCTCTTCCTGCCCTCACCAGACACTATCCTCTACCCCCTCATGTGCCAGCCACTGCCCATGAAGTTGTCATGACTGGTTTCCAATCTCCTCCCAGCCGAGGTTCCAGTCAGCTCTCAACCTGGGATGGGGTGACCCTGTGACACTCTCCTGTGCCTGGACTGCTCTCAGCAGCAGAAGTCTGCAGGGAACCAGCGGAGGGTGGCAGTGCCAACTGTCCATATGCTGCAGGACTGCCAGGTCCATGCTGAGGAGAACAAGATGGGCAATGATGCAACCTTGGCTCTGGGCAGTAGGAACCTGCAGCGGGCAGATCCCAGGGAACGGGCCACTCATTGTACGGAACCCATCTGAGTTTTCGGAAGGCAGAGACAGTCTCCACCTCTGCTGGTAGCCATTCAAAGCAGGGGCAAAGGAGACCAGACCACAGAGGGACTAGGTTTGACACCAGGAACAGAAGCTCGTCCCTACCTGGAAGCTGCCAGGTCCAAGTAGGTTGTGACATCATCCCGCCAGGAGGTCGGGTGACCTCCACCCCTGTACACCCCAGCCTCTGCATCTCTACCTATATATCCTGTGCTTCTGCCTTGGTCATAGGGAGAAGAACAGGAGCATTAGATGCGAGAGAAGGCAGAGAGGGAGTCAGAGGTAGGTTTGTGAGGATAGTTTCCCAGCAACTAAGAAACTGGCAGAGAAGAACCCTACAGAGCACCGGTGTGGAGTTGAAAAGAAGCTTTGACCCTGCCTGGGTTCCTGCTGCCTTGGAGAGTACCTAGAGAAAGCCTTGGACCCAGACACCTACTGGAAGCCCTGCCCTCTTGGGGAGGGGCTCAGGCCCACTGGATAGGTGCCTCTGAGCCCTGGGCCTTAGGGATTCAAAGCAGAGCATGCAGCTCAAGACAGGCAGCTATGGCTGGGAGCAAGTAGGATGACCCTGGCTCCTTTCCTACGAGTCCCACCCTTATCTCATTCAGCCCCAAGCTGAATACTGCTGTGACCACATGCTGCCTCAGTCTCCCTAGATGGCATGAGCTGAACAGTAGGCAGAGAAGGCCTGTGGGATATAGGCTGGGGAGGAATTGGTTCTTCTCCAGGGATCCAACTGCTAGACCAGGAGGCCACTCACCTATCACAGCTCATCTCTTATTCAGACACTCACTGTCCACAGGATCAGTTGGAATCAACTTCCTATCACCACCCACCAGCTCTGCCTTATAGTGGGGGTACCTGGGACTCCCCAGTGGACTCAAAAGTAGGTCCTGCATCTCTACAAGCCTTGGTGGGGGCAGCTGGTGCTCTGCTCCAGAGATGGGAGCGTCCACCCATAGCCACGATCACCGGATGTTCAGAAATGTTCTCAGGCTGCGGGGGAGCATTCCCCTGCTCCCCTTCAGCCCCACACGGAAGTTCCTCCCTGTCAGCTTAGAGTGGTCTCAGCTGGGTCCGGGGTCCCAGGTCCAGGTCTTACCTCGGGTGCATGTGGCTTGCAACCACAGCATCCGGTCTGTGGCCATGGGTCTAGTGGGGTGTGTTGCTCATGCTCTTGCATATCCGCATTTCTGGGAGCTTTTTAAGGAGTGCAGCTTGTCTTCAGGCTTGATTTTGGGGAGCAGAATCTGAACTCATCACATAAGGGAGAGCTTGCTGTGTCCCAGCAGTGTCCCAGGTGTGTGGCTAAAGCATGTAGACATTTCTAAGTACATAAGTGCCTTCTCCCTTCCAGAGACTCAGCCCCAACTCTGCTCATCCCAGGAAGAAGAGCCCGTTAAGGGTATTATCCCGAAGGACAAACAGAACCCAGCTTCTCACACCAAAATCCATCGGGTGGGTGTTTGGCTGTGGGATGCATTACATAATTTTCATTACAAGGAGATTTCCCTTCCTAGTTACATTTTGCAAATTGTTGTTTCTGTGTCCTTCCTCGGCCCACAGTAACTAGATAGAGGAAATGCTGGGAGCCCCGGGGCACCGTGGGAGGGACCTGGCACTGTGGTGCATACTGTGGGCTGCTTCCTAGGTAGGTCCTGCTTGCTCAACTTCCTACCGGTACCCCACACTGCCTCCACCCTGCTCGCTGCCCAACGTCATGTCCTGGACACCATGCTTAATAGCCTACTCCATTTGCTAAATGAAGACCACAGATAATTAATAATGCTAATACTCTCTAACGGATGTGCAGGGAACAGCTATGAGGTACTTCTGTGCCTGGAAGAGGGCTCATCTCTTACGTAGAGCAAGCTGGGGGGAACTTGGGAGAACATGACCCAGAGCCATGGTGGTTTTCTGTGCCCCTTCACGTGATGTGTACACTCTCAACAGCTGAACCTTCACTTTGTCCTCTAACTTGCCCCCCCCAGGGAGGGAGCTTTGGCTCAATGACATTCTTGTCACCCCCAACCTGAGTCAGGCTTGATGTCCCTGGTCAGTCTGCCAATGTCTGTGCTTGTTTGCACCTTCCTGGCAAACCTGGATCGAAGAAGAAAATAGGCAAGGTAGAGATAACAGTGGAGAGGAAGAGCTTGGAGGACTTCCTAGAGGAGGTGCTGGGTGGCCTCCAGAATGGTAGGGCGGATTGGAGGAGGCCTGGGACTTCAGTGGAGAATCTGTGCAGTCTGTCTCACTGTGACAGGGTTAGCCTCAGCAAACCATGCTTGGCTGAATGAGCTGCAGTACAGCTGGAGACAGGATGACCTGTGGGAGCTGCAGTGACAGTTATGGAGGACAGGATGACCTGCTGGAGCTGTAGTGACGGGTATGGGAGACTGCTGGGCTGGGGCCTCCTTGGGAACACCTCCTTTCCTGTTTTTCATTTTTCTACTTTCAATATGTCTGCATACATCTCTGGCTTCCTGTACCAGCCCCAACCAGCAGTACATAGGTGTCTTCCAACCTTGGCCCTCCTCCACTCTGGGCATAGCATACCCTTGGCTGCTGTTATACCCTAGCTCAGGTCAGCCAGCCCCCTGAAGGAAAAGGAGCCCTGTGAGTGTGGCACAGCCTTTGGGTTCCAGGCAGTGGCCTTGGACACTTTGACATGTGGCCACGTGACTCAGGCCAGGTGTGGAACACCTCGGAGCATCATTGAACCTGTATGTGACTTGGGGGGAAGCCCCATCTTGAGCAGCAGTGGGAAGGTAGTGGGAGCAGGGCACAGGACTCCTGTGGAACCAGCACTCTGGTCCACCATGGTGAAGAGGGCATCATGTCTGGGAAGGGGCCATGCCCTCCCCAGGGCCTTTCTTAGCTCTTGGAGGCAGGAGTGCTCTGTCACTAATGCTGGGACCTTCTTGGCTGCCTCCTGCCCTCCCTCTCTTCCTTCTTCTTTGTTGTTCTTCTTGAGTTTTTAACTTCCTGAGGTAAAGCCAGTGGGTACTGATTAAATCTGGTACCTCCCAGGGGTGAATGGATAGCCACTGCCCCAAGCGCTCTCTTGGGGGACAGGAGGAGAGAGACCAGTCCTCCTCCTCCCTGCTCCTAATTCCATGCCCACTATCTCTGGCATGGCTGGCAGCTTTGCCCATCAAACCAGCTACAGACACCATTTCCTGCTGGGCATAGCCTAGCCTGTCCCCAGAGAGAAGCTGCTCAGTGTCTGGCACCCTTTCCTGCAGCAGTACCTGTGGGCATGCACGCACAAAGAGCTGTAGGCCAGAAGACTGCAGTACTGCTGAGATACATGCAGGAAAGGGATGCACGTGCCTACTTAACATGCTAGAGACCGGCCCAGGTTGCTGTGTTCCCTCTCTGACCCCAAGCACAGCATTTGTCCACCCACCATCTGCCCCACTGAGATTCTACCCCCTCCAGGCTCAATTCTCAACCCAGCCCAGTGGCCTCACATTCCACAGAGCCCCAGAGGAAGGGCCCCAGAGGAAGGGGAGTTTATCCCCATTGGCTTGGTTGTCAGTCAAGGGTAAACCCTGTCCTGGTGTGTTCCAGCCACTGCTTTCCCAGCAGCCATCAGTGGGATGGCTCCTGGCTGCTGGCTCCTGGTTCCTGGCTCATTTCCCCAGGCAAGACAGTGAGGCTGGGGGAAAAGAGATTTATGGTGCTCTGCTCCGTGTGATTGGTATGCCGTGAGCTCGGAAGGAATTACCGCCTAATTGTGCGAAAATCCTTCCCTCTGCCCGTGGCTTTTCAGCTTGAGATCTGTGCCAGCCCTAAGCAGAAAGAGGCTGGGCTGAAGGGCTGTCAGCACTGGGGTAGGATTCTTCTAGGGGTAGCCTTTGTCCTGGGCATCTGTCAGTAGCTAGGCAAAGGACTCTGACAGGGCCAGAAGTTCCTACTGTGTCTTAATGCCTGGAACCCCTTGGTACCTGATGAAGCATGCCAGTCCTCTCTGGAAATGGCCTTAAGTTACAGAATAAAATTCATGAGATTATGCAGAGAAACAATTAGATTGAGATACAGTTAGGAGAGAGAAAGCAGGTCTGTGGGACACTGGGGAGAGGTTGTGGCTTCTGGACCAATTCGTAAAGTGCCAGGGTGGTTGGGGGCAATCCAGGTTTACAGCCCAGTGAATGTGAAGATGAGTGGGAGTTGGCATGGCTGCGGCATGGTGGGAAGGCTCTGAGGTCAGAGGTCACACTCACCCATGATGCTTGTGGTCATACATGTGATCAGGATGCAGCCGGAAACCGTGGAAATGGTGTTTCCCAAACAGTGCTCTGTCCCCAAGAGTATACAGGGCTGTGGAACATGCATTCATCAGAGAGGCAGTGCACACTTATCCCGTGGAGCACAGGACACACAGAATCCATGGCATTGGCAGTGAGCATGAGGTACACATGAAACCCAGTGCACACACAACCTATGGAATATACTGAGCCTGAAGGACACACAGCCCTGGGAATGCGCAGTGTACACGGAGCCCACACAGTATACGGTGCACCAAGGCCAAAGGAACATGCACATGGAATACACGGTGCACATAGCATGCCATGCACATAGGACCATGAAACAGTGTGGCACACATAGAAAAAGCTGCCCCACAGATTCTCTGCTCGGGCATAAACATCCTATCCTGCTGTGACCTCAGGTCCATGTCACAGTGCAGACATAGAAATGAGCCAGGGCACAAGTCTCACAAAGGCCAGCTTCAGCAGGGAGCAAAGGCTAGAGGGGCCAAGCCTGGGCTAAGGCAGAGAACTCAGCATGCTGCAGGGAACTGTGTCAGGAGACAAGTGTGAGTGGACACTGTGGGAACCCAGGGCCATCCCTGGGACCTGGTGAACAGGCTCCACAAATGGCCTCAGTGTTATGGAGGTGAGATTACGGCCTCCATATGCTAGAAAATGCTAGAAGACCCATCACCCACCCAGTGAGAGTACTCAGCTCATCACCCATCCAGTG
>JADRCH010000053.1:6007269-6367503 GCA_019843965.1 Rhynchomys soricoides | reverse complement strand
AATAATAATAATAATAATAATAATAATAATAATAATAATAATAATAATAATGGTAAGGCCATTCATCCATGGAGGTGATGGCCCAGTGCTTAGGATCCAGATTCAAAGGCATAGCCATCCAAATGCAAGTGCCCAGGCCAGGCTTCCAGGATTAGCAGTCAACCACAAGGTCTGCCCACCTCAAATCAAGAGGAGCCTTCTCATTCCATTGTGTTGATGGAACTCAAGAATGCAGGTAGCCCTCCCACTCCCTAGTGAGTCTAGGGCAAGCAGAAGGGCCACAGGGAGAGTGCATGGGGCCTAAGACTGGCAGCAAGAGGAAGGAGCAATGACTAGAATCAGGAATGGGGGGGAGGTTCAGAGAGGGGCCTTCAGGAGAGGAAGCCAGGTCCTTGATCAAAGACAGAGCCAGCCCAAGACAGCTTCCCAGAGGAAGCCAGGGGAGAAAGTACCTCACCCAGACTTACTGCCCTACCACCCCGACCACCAGAAAACCAAAGGACAAGCTGTCCCACCTGTACCTGCTGGCCTTTCAGATGAAGCACAGGCAGAAAAGGATGGCTGGGTCTATGTAGGCAGGTACAAGGAGTGGCATCTCATAGCAGCAGCCCAACCTCTGCCTCCTTCCCACACCCAAGCCAGTTCACGGTGAATCACCCTGAGTCCTTCCTGCCAGGGGATGGAACAGGCTCCCTGAGACCCCCCACCATCCAACCTTTACCATACTGTCTGGTACAGTATACCCCTGGACCAGAGCCCCCCTCAAGGGCTCGGACTCATCTCAACCCCTGTAATAGGGGCTTCAAGGAAGACTCCTCAAAATGCTGAGGGGATCACACCACTTCAAAACATTGAGGGTGGACAAGAAGGCTCAGAGAGTAAAGAGGCCCTTGTCATAACTGCCTGATGACCTGGGTTTTATCCCTGAATCCACATAAAAGTATAAGGAGAGAACTGACTCCCCTAAGCACACATGTTGTGGGCGTGCACACCCATATACAACTCATGCACACACAATTGTTTAAATTTTCACTAAAAATTACAACATCAAATCCACGTGTTGCAGACACCATGGGTGGTATCATTTGTCCGCCCCAATGTCAAGCCCCAGCTCCAGACTGGGGTGTACTGTGCTGTGAGCTGAGGGCACCAATCCTAATGTGCTGATAAATGCTTGACCTGGGCCACCCTCTCTCCTGGGACAACCCCAGCCCGCGGGAGTCCTGTGATGTGGCCAGTTTTCAGCCAGGGAGGTGAGCTTGCTCACCTAGGGCTAGTCAAGATGCTCTCAGCAGGCTGAAATGAGTTGGGACCACCACAGCAGGCTGCCCCTTTTCACCTATGGACTCCTGCCAGCCTTCCGCCCAGTCTTCAGAACCAAGTGGGTGACAGGTCTCTGGTCCCTGCTCTGCGCCTCACCTGCTCTGTCTGTTCCCCATGCACTTCGATCCATCTGTAAAAGTGTCAGCTGTGGTACCTGCTGAGGGGCACATGGGTAGTGAGTTGGGCTGGTGCTACAAAGTGGGAGTGGGGATCCCCAAGAAAGCTCTCCTCTTGAGGGCAAGCTTTACAGCCCTAGAGCTTCCTGTGCTGTAGAGCGTTTCCCAGGGCTAGGTCAGCGAGTGAGCATGTCTACACAGATGACTGTCTTCATCTACTCACATATCTCTTCTTTCTTCCTTGGTATCTCTTTGTCACAGTCTCCCTGGAGACTCTGACACTGGAGGGTCAACGCAGCCAGGCAGGCATGTGCCTGTTCCCCTGAGACCATGTCACATCCGATGGGGTAGGAGGGCCCTAAATAAACATCTGGGTGCGGCTCCACAGACTGAGGAGAATGTGGGTCAGGAATGGTGAGTGGTAAGCCAGGACCCTGATTTACGAAGGCCTTCGTCTGTGGATGGCGGACATGAGATCATCCCAGGGGTCTGAGGAAAGAGCATCCCCACAGGAAGAAGAGCCAAGAGCTGGATGGGTGTGGAACAGCAGGACATTAGAGCAAAACAAGCCCGAGACACAGGACACCAGCAGGGATTCAGGGTGCTGGGAGTGGGGTTTTACTCCGAGGACAGACTGTAGTGGCTGGAACGGAAGCAGGAAGTCAGGAGGGTCAAGACAGAATGGGAGCACTGAGTTGGCCTAAGAGGTCAGATTCTGGATTCATGGTGGCAGCCTTAGCGTTGGCTGGGGGACTGTGGACCGGGAGAGCAGTCACTGTCGCTGAATCCTTGAGTTCAGGCTGTACTCTCAAAGGAGGGAATGTGCCCCAAGATGAGAAGACTTCCAGAGCAGAGGATCCAAAGAAACCAAAATCATACAGCCATGGGAGGCGGTTGGAATTCTGCTAAGAATGTGGACATATGCATGTGATCTCATCTAATCCACATACATGGGAGACAACTGTTTCCCACTTCACAGCTGAGCAGACTGAGGTAGAGATGGCAAACCGCCGCCCTCCCAGGAGGAAGGACCCTTGAGGAGATGGTAATGACAGAGTTGAAGTCCTGGGAGATGCGGTAATGTCTGCCTGAACCTCTAAGCCACCAGGTGGCTCTGGTCACCTCTGAGCATACGGTCTTAGCATCTGCAGTCGGTCACTGTGGTACCCTGGGCTAGGGGACATAGACTAAATAGATGAGAGTGTGTACGTCCTGGGAGAGACCTCCCTGCTCTGCATTTCCACCTCCTCAGGCGGAGGAGGGCTGTGGTCCCCAGTCGTCCTCAGACCCAGCTACCTACTCTTGCCACTCAAAGGCTTTAAGAAGATGCTCAGGTCAGGGCCCCAGCCCCGGCAGGCAAAGTGACTCACTGCCAAAGCCACCCAGGAGGGGTGGAGAGAGGAGCTGTGAAGCCTCGTCAGTTACTGAAGTTTCTCATCAAATATTTACAGGGGAATTGATCTCCCTGGCGTCCGCCAGGCCGCTGACAGGCCCCTCCCTCCCTCCCCCTCTCCTTCTACACCCTTGGGCCTCCTGTTTTATTCCGCTCTTCTCGCTTGACTATCCAGGGTGCTGTGTGCTCTCCACCCCTGCACGCCACACCTACCTCTGCCCAGCCCTCCAACATCTCCATCCATGAGCCACTTGCCTGTTTTGAACTCCAGGCTGTCTGGTAACAATGGGTAATGTGGCTTCTGGACCTCGCCACTATGGAGAATGGGATGGGTGGGAATCTCCAAAGAGGAGAGAGAGAAAGAGACAGAGACAGACAGACAGACAGACAGAGACAGACATACAGAGACACAGAGAGCGCGAGGAAGGAGGAGGAGAAGGCGGAGGAGGAGGCAGTGGTGGCAATGTGAGGCATACACACTCCAGCGCTTACATTGTCCCAATTTTGAGCTCCTGTATAGACATGGAAAGGACCAGGCAGCTTTGCTAAGGGGGAGGAGAGGCGGGGGGGGGGGAAGTGGACAGGGAAGAAAAGGGGTGGAAGAGGATGAGGACTTGGATACCAGAGACTATTGGCTCTGCAAGTCTGTTCCAGGGTGGCTGACACTGGGGGCTTTAGGGAGCAGGGTAAGGCAGACGCTCACGGTTAGTGAGCAGGTAAACAAAGCTGGTAGCAGACTAGGTAGATTCTTCACATTTGCTGTGGGTGGCCATGAGGTAGCCAGGCCCTTCCAGCATCTGGACCACGGTGGCCTTCAGCACACACAGTGAAGCTGGTGAAGCAGGCCTATTCTTGTTCCCCAAGGCAACCAATTTGGGTCTGGCATGTTCCAGATGCCAGAAAGGCAGCTACAGGGAAAGCAAATGGAACCCCAGTGATGTAGATGGCCATGAACAAGGCTCAGTGTATACTCTGGGGAAAGAGGCTCTCTTGTCAGTGAGAGTGGGGCATTGAGGCACAAGAGGTCAGCTATGGCAAAGAGAGCGTGCTTGAGAGGACTCCACCGCCTGACACTTCCAAGGCTGAGTGGACACAACCAGGCTGAGAGGTCTGTGATGCAACCTGCAGAAAGGTTGGGCAGCCACAGAAGGGAACAGGAAAGAGTTGTACAGACCCACCCCCACTCCCACCCCTGCCTCCTTGTGGCTGCAGCTAAGTAGGTTCTTACTAAATGAAGTGTCTGGTACTGCAGGCCACAGGGGCGGCCATGTTGGAGGGACATGGGGGGGAAGAGACTGGCCCAGTCCTTCCCACTTCTTCATCTTATCAACGAGGACATGAACTCTTGCTGATGTCCCCTTGGGTCTGTTTCAGTGTGAGACACTACCTGTCCTCTCAGATGATGGACTTCTGTGGCCACACAAACTAAGAGCAAAGGCACTGCCTGCCCAGAGGGGACATTGCCTCCGTGTCTGCCGCAGGGGACAGAGAAAGTAAACTAGTCTCCTCCCTTTCCAGCTTTGCCTACACCTGGCTCTGCGGGACAGAGGCCTCTGTTGAAGGAAGGACTCCTGGCTGAGCTACTCTTCTGCCTATAATGAGTTTTCCTAACACGTACCCAAAAGGCATGGGGTGGGGCCAGACCTACAACCTCAGGTACCAGGCTCCCTGGTGATGTTGACACTGAGGACCCAGGCACCAGCTTTGAGAGTCACTACGGAGGCCCTGCAGGGGTTAGGGGTCAGCGATGAAGGGTGCTCATCAATTCTCTGGGCAGCAGACTTTCAAGGGGGCAGGAAGGAGTCTGGCAGATCTCAGAAGCTTTCTGGCTGTAGTGGTCAACCTGTCAAGGTGAACTGTGAAGCCACCCCTTCTACTGGGAAACCGAGGCTTGGATGGGCCACCTTGGAGGAAGGGCTGGCTGGGAAAGAGGCTCAGCAGCAGGGGAACCAGGTGCTCCTTGAATGGATGGGTATCCATATCTGGGGAATGCTGGTTTTCAGTGGACACTATTGTTAGGGGACATGCCCGGTCACGGTGATAGGTGTGAAGATCAATCCATATTGATTATTGATTCCTATAGCTCCACCTGAGTCCGAAATGGTCTTCATAGAAGATGATTGGTTTTAAAATCTAACTGAGGAAACAGAATTGTGAAGTTGTGAGCTCGTGTCTGACAAGTGGGTCACAACCAGAGGTGCCCCACTTCAGACCAGGGGCTCCTGGTACCTCTATCTTGGTCTCTCTTGCAGCTCTGAGCTGGGGCCTCTTCTCAGGGAGGATCTGGGAGATGCCACCGGAAGTACTGTGTGGAAACCACACAGCCTCAAGTGGAAAAGCAGCATCCCTTGGAGGCTCTGGAAGGGGCAGGGGTTCTAACCAGCACTTTGCTCTCTCCACCCACAGGGCAATCAGGACGCCACGGCTCCGCCTGAAGCGATGGCCCAGCCCTACCCCCCTGCCCAGTACCCTCCTCCACCTCAGAATGGAATCCCAGCTGAATATGCTCCACCTCCACCACATCCCACACAGGACTACTCCGGCCAGACCCCTGTCCCCCCAGAGCACGGCATGACCCTCTACACGCCAGCACAGACGCATCCTGAGCAGCCAGGCACTGAGGCCAGCACACAGCCCATCGCTGGGACCCAGACGGTGCCGGTAAGAGACTCTTCCTACACAGGCCAGCCCAGGACTGTGGGGCAGAGTGTCCCCAGTACATGATGGCTGGGTAGAACTTTCTACAAAGGGCCTCTAGGTACAGGGCCAGGCTTCTTTGTTGGGCATTTGTTCCAGAGATCCTCACTCCAGTGAGCCTGCTTCCAGCCCCAGACATCAGGTGCACCTCACCTAACACCAAGGTTCTCTTTTGGGAGCAGGTGCCATGAAGGGACCACAGAGTCAGGTAGTGACCTCACTCACCCCCATCTGGGCCGTAGGAAGTGTAGCAGTGGCTGCTGATGTCCTGCTAAGGGGATGTAAGAGCCAGAGGCTTGGGCTGCCTAGGGTCTCAGGAGAAAGCGAGGGTGGGCCGTGGGTGGTGGGCGGCTGCAGAGCTGTCTCGGATTGCAAGGCCTCCTATCATTTCTAATCACTTGTAATCTACCTGCTTGGCTGCCCTCCAATCAGATAGCTTCAATTACGTGGTTGTAATGCAGCTCGGGGGTGAAAGTGCTGAGCACAGCACTTCTCAGATTTCTTCACGGAAAAAGGAGTGGGAAACAGAGCCAGCTGCCTGGGTGGGCTCTGTCCTGCAGCCCCCCTCCCAGGCCCTGACTGCTGCCACAGCTGCTCAGGCCTCTCCTATGGCTCTTCCCATTGCGTTCCCTGTGGGCCTTCCCCTCCGTTGCTCTGGGGCTTTGGGCTCATCCACCCATCCCTGCTGGCTCCATCCCAACAGCCGGCTGCTGGCTGGCAGGGCCTGGGCAGGAGGCCAGCTTGCTCTGCTCTCCCCAGGCAGAGTGGCACCACCCTGGCGTCTCCCCAGGGGCCCTCCAGCTGTGCTCCCTTAGCTTTGCCCCCACATCAATCGTGGCTCCACAGATGCTGTATAGACGTATACTGCCCTCTGCATGGGCAGGGCCTCGTCCACCATTCCCTGAACCCTCTGGAGAATCTGCCTGCTTGTACCTGGGGTACACCTGATCTTATCCCATATCCAACCAATATTCCTCCTCCCTACACAAACACTACGTGCTGAGAAGCCAAAAGAACCCCAGCTCCAATGAAGGACTTCCGACCCCTCCACCCTCCACCCCACCCCCAGTCACCAGGATTCTTTCTTTCAGTTGTGGGCCACAGACTAAAAAGGCCAACCTCTGGATTACAGGATTGGAGGTCTGGCTCTCTGTCAACAAATCCACAGCCTCTACATGCTCAGGAGAGGCAGAGGTGATCCCAGAGGTGACCCCAGATAGATCCACATAGTAGCATAGTCATAGTAGCCCTGTGGCCCGGGTCTTTCTGATAGACTTTAGCAGACAAGCTCCATCTGACTAAAGCTCTATGAACAAATGGTAGCAGGGAGTTGGGGAGTTCTCTCCTGAGCCATGGGGCTTCTTTGCCTGGTCAAAAGCAAATCACTATCACAGATGACATAAGGGGGACAGATAACTCTATAACTGAACACCAGAAGCCAGCACTGAAGCCTCTGGCCACCTTGGGGCTACCAGACAGACAACAACCAGTATCTGAGTCAACTTCTCCTCGGCCCTGCATAACACAGGCTGGGTGCCAGCTACCAAGGCAGTTCTGCGGTGCAGAGAGGGTGTGACCAACCTTGTCCTTTGGGTTCTGCTAGTCTAAGGCAGAAATGTCAGGAAGCTGAGGACTGGGGAGAGGACTGGCTGCCTGGGAGCACCCTGGAGCAAGCTGAGTTTTGAGGCTTGGTACCCAAATGCCTCCCGAGGGGCCTGGTTATGTCAGAGAATATCAGAGCCCTGAGGAGCACACAGCCCAGACCATCCGTCTCTCTGACTGGAGAGTTTGGTATCAGATTTTCTAACCATGTCTATTTCACCAGGAGGGCAGATGTGTTAGTCTAACCTGGGAGGTAGAAGGTGCTAGACCACAGGAGAGAGAACACTGGGGACACTGAGGACTGCCCCTCCCCCAAAACACCAGCCTTGATCTCTGCCTTAGGTGTGCCTGGGCAGGCAGAGCTTCCACCTTGGAAGAAAGCTCAGTGTAGGACAGGTGCACCGCTTCTAAGATTCCAGGAGCTGCTTGGCCCCAGGAAGAGCCACCTCTCAGAGGAACTGCCTAACTGGCAGCAAAGCCAGCACCTGCTGGCCAGGTCAGGTGTCCCCAGCCTATCCTTGTGGGCATTCAGAGGACTCTTTCCACTCACTCTGGCCTTCTCTGGGCCTTTCCCTAAGCAACCTGAGCCTAGGATTGAGGACAACCAGTAATTGTGCTCAGAGCTCTAGTCTAGACCAACTTCTCCCACCTGGCTCAGAACCTCCCTTATTTCCCAGGATATGGCCACCAAATGCCCTGGTGTCTTCCTTCCCCTCCCCCTTCCACACCATCCCGTATACCTCATGGACACAGACACCATAGGGGCGCCTCTCCCCTGGGAGATTTCCTCCTGCTGATGAGCAGCCCTGACCCACATTCATACCTCGCTGATAGCAACCAGTAAGTCAGCTCTAAAAGGCCGATCCTACCCCAAGCCAAGGGTGATACAGGAGGTCTGTTTTATCCTTGGCCTGAGGCTAATGCCCAGGAGGGAGCAGGCCCAATAGTTGGCATACTCTTATTCCTTTGGAGACATGTGTCCTGGGCCTGAGCTCAGAAGGTTTTTATTTGTTTGGGGACAGGGTCTCTAAGTGGCCTGAACCTGCAGTATCCAGCAGACCTCCCCACTTAGGAGAATCCCCAGCTCAGAGTTGAGGGATCCCTGTTCCTGTCAGGGCTCTTCTGACAACCTGCTGCCCAGACAAGATGCCCAAAGATTGAGCAAACGAGAGATGTCCAGTCCTGAGGGACCCAGTCCACCAACCATCTGTTACTTCCAGAAGCCTTGGCCACCAGGGTCATCGGAATGGTCCTTAAGCAGATTTCAGCAGTTTTGTCCCTAACTAACCCCAGTGACTTTCAGCCCTGGTCATTCCTGGGGCCACTCCTCATTGTCACACAGGGGACCTCCTCTTTATCCCACGATCTGGAGGTGCCTTCTGAAAGAGCCACCCACATCTGTGATCCCTGTAGGACATCTGAAGAGCTGGGAGCTCCCCTACATGGATTCAGAGTCTCACATCTCTTACCATCCAGGGCCACCCGCTGAAGGCAATACAGGGTGCTGCGTGCCATCACCAATAGGGGTAGAAAGCTCTGCAGCATACAGAGAGGAAACACACCCCCAAGCACTCATTCCTTCTCTCAAGGTCACGTGAGTGCCAGCACTGGAAGCCCAGAGGACTCACACCCAGTCCTTACACAGAGGGAAGCTCTTGAAGAGATTGATGTATTGCAGGATATTTGAACACATTGTGAATCCCAAGATTGTGAATTGAAAAAACCTTGTTGTGGTGTGGCTCAGTCCTTCCACACACCTTTAATCCAAGAGCTAAATAAAGTCAACCCTAGGTCGAAAGGCAAAGCAGGCAACCAGCTGACCTTCCTACTCCACCGATGTCCCAGAAGGAGAAAGCCCTCCTCCCCCTCCATGCCATCTTAAATACCTTCAACTCCATGTTCTTCCCTGTTGGTTGGTTGCCTGTTCCACCTCTTGGCCTCAGGTTGACTTTATTTAGCTCTTGGATTAAAGGTGTGTGGGAGGACTGAGCCACACCACAATAAGGTTTTTCCAATTCATAATCTTAGGGTTCACAACATGTTCAAATATCCTGCAACATTTGCATACTTGGAAAGTGCCAAGGAGGGGCAGGCAGGAGGTGTGGCTGGGTGGAGAGGCATAAAATTGTTTGTTTGTTGGGTTTTTTTTTTTTTCCATCAGAAACTAAAGCCTTGGGTCCCTGGCTTCTTGGCTCCCCAAAGGTACGGCAAAGTAGGCATGAAAAGGAAAAAGTGAAGGTTGAAGGTATCAGCCCTTGAACCCAACCATGGTCACTCACCAGATTATGGGGAACGGGTCAATGCAGTTAGTCAGCTGATATGTGGGCCAGCTGGCAGAATCGTCACTCAACATCCAATGGAAACACAGAGCCTGGGGTTCTAAAAGGCACTCAAAGAAGAAAGACCGTTCGGGGCCACAGATAGTGAGCCTCTCCCCATAAGCTAACTGACGGTCCACCAGAGTGGCTTCACTCTGTACCTGAGGGAGCAGGAGGAACAGAGAGAGGCCGCAGAGTGAAATTCCAACAGCCAGTTTAGCTTATGCCACATCAACCAAGCTTGCCTCTGGACTGGTAATGCGGTAGCCAGGGTCTTTTGCTACCCAGGGTCTCATAGAACCCCTCTGCCCATCCTACCCAGGTGATTTGTCACTCCTCTGTGCAGTGCTTGGCGGGCCCAGGCAAAGGGAGTCTGAATTCCCAATATTACCTTAGCACCCAGGGAGCTGGCACCCAGCCTTGAATGTGTAGAGGTGGAGAGCGAAGGGTCAGTGATGACCAGGCATGATACAGCACTGGACATCCTGGGATACATCTGGGGACCTGGGAGGGGTGGGGCACAGATCCTCTTCTCAGACGGAAGGGCCACCAGCACCACTGTGGTAAATGGTAGAAAGAAGTTGCCCTGCTCGGGGCCAGAGGTATGCAATTACACTAAGGGGTTTCTCAGCTCATCTTACAACTTTAGAGCTTCTGAGCCTGTTTGCTTGCTTCTGTACACTGCCGAGTAGTGTGGGGGAAACAAAGAAGCTCCAACACCCCAGCTTCAGTAGTGTGGTCTTGTGGTCCCCTCTCTGGCCAGCTTTCTTAGGAAATCCCTGAGCTAGAGTGGCCACCTGGCAGTGTTCGTTGCTTCCCTCTGCTGGTCAGAAGCCAACATTACAGGCCCCTAACCAGGCTGGATTCCTCCAATCCAAGATGAAGACTTAATTAGTAGAGAGACACGGCAGCTGCCTGCTATGTGGATTCCCACAGGGAAGGAGGGACCTACACCTGCTGTAGGCCTCAATAATCACAGGCTGCTTGGGATGTTTTGCCTTTGTCCAGGGACACATCCATCCCTCCAGGAGTCTAACTGACTTTCACTTTCTGCAATAATACTGAGAGCCAGGAGGATAGCCGTGGACAGCCGTGGAACTGGGGAACAGAGATCTTCCAGGTGCCCCAGTGCACCCCTGGAGAGCCAGTCAGCTCCTGCAAAGGCAGCCTGCTGTCCTGTGTTTCCCCACGGGGGTGAGCCTGGGGCACGACAGACCACTCCTGCCCACTGTGGCTGTTCCTACTACCTGTGCTTTCCTGCCCAAGCCCAGCTATCCTCATAGGGCTTCTGGATAGTGTTATTAAATAACAGTTTAATAAGCCTGTGGCCACCCACTGCCTCTCAAGAGCACTTAGGGAGACTGGGTCATACCTACGACTCCACACATGGGGCTCAGAAGACATGCATTTACCAAAACTGTTCAGACACAGGTGGCTGATCTGCTGTCCATGTGAGTGGGAGAAAGGAAAGGGGTCCCATGTCCACAGCTGTGCCATGTGTTAACCCCTCGGCAGAGTGCCTCTAGAGGACAGTTGGATTAAACTCTGCAGCTCTGCATGTCTACCAACCCCACCGCTGCTGCCACCTGGTCTCAAGGAACCGCCATCGAGGCCTTCTGTTCCGGTTACCTAGGGTATTTACTGACAGAAGCCAGGTCAGAGGCCTGGCTGAACACTAGAATGTAAAGAACTCAGAGGAGACAGGGGAGGCTAGAAAGCCGCTCCAACTGAAGCCCACAGGCTCACTCCTTGCTACATAGCCACGGTGTGGTCTGGCAGAGATTGTCCATCTGGGCACCATCTTTTTCAGCCACAGAATAGACTCAGGCACATTAGCCTTGGGCACAGCCTTCCTGACTATCCTGCCTCCAGGACAACCATACCTGTCATCACTCCTGGAATAGCATCTACTGAAATAGCCAGAGGACACCAGTGTTTCCTGGAAGCCCAAGGGAAGGGACCTCTGTGCCCCTCCCATCAACTGCCCAGCAGCTGCCTCTGCTCCTTAGGCCACAGTGGAAACCACAACCACCGCCTCTTACCTCTGTGCTACTCAGTGATGCCTCCACCTCTATCCCCAGGAAGATTCAGATCAGTAGATGTATTGGGATCTGATCCCCCCAAACCTAAGGGGCCATGTGGCATTGGGATTGGAAGACAGCCACTAGGGGGTGTGTTCTTGGCCTGGTGTTGCCATGCCAGGGAGTTCAGTCCTTCTGCAAGAACTGGAGCAACCGTGAGAAAGAACCACAGGGCGGGAGCTGGGGCATCCACCCTGTGTTTGCCACCTCGGAGCTCCTGTCCTAGACACTAGGGCTTCAGGGATGAGTGGTGTATGAGCTGGTGGTGAACATGAAGACCTCAGGCCTGGGCATCCAAGAAGATGGACTTCACCATCTTGGTGTAGATACCCACTCACCAGCCAGTGCAGAGGAAGTGTTGGCCAGTCTGCCTTTGCTTCTGGGGATGCAGCTGAGGGTGAGCAGGCTGAAGGCAAACCTCACTGAGGACATTTACACAGGCTGAGCATTTAAGCATGCTGCCTCTGGGCTCCCAGCCCTCCTATACCAACTACAGGGTGGTGGGCTTGAATTGAGTCCTTTCAAGCTGTCTGCCAGCCAGTGAGGACAATTAGCCAGTTTAAATAAGGACAGACTATGTGAGACTCACCCTAATAATTAGAGCAATCCCCAGGGGGTCCTGAGTGACACAGAACGGCCATAGTAAGAAGGAGCCTTGGGAGTTTGTGGCCTGACGTAGCAACACCTTGCAAACAACTGTACCCAGGAAGTCAGTCATGAAACCAACCCCATTCTAACACCAGAAGGCTCCCACTCCCAGAACTTCTTTGAGAGCAACAGTCGTTTGGGGCTAAGAGGCCACTGAGGGTGGAACTCAGTAGAGAGACTTATGCTGAGTGAGCTCATAGCAGACCCAGCCAAGGACGACTCAACCTGGTCTGGCAGGAGAGAAGGGGTTCATGAGGACAGTAAAGGCTTGAAGGCGGGGCCTCGGGTTGGCCCTATGAACCTTGAGAATTGTGTGCCCAGCTTTTATTGAGGATTGCTGGCGGGTAAAGCTGGGATGGAGGGGATGAGTGGACCCCCACAGTGTACAGAGAATAGGTGGACCCCCACAGTGTACAAGGAATAGGTAAACCCCCCACAGTGCACAGGGAATGGGTGGACCCACACAGTGTACAGTGAATGGGTGGATCCCCACAGTGTGCAGAGAATGGGTGGACCCCCCACAGTGCACAGGGAATGGGTAGACTCCCACAGTGTACAGGGAATGGGTGGATCCCCACAGTGTACAGGGAGTGGGTGGACCCACACAGTGCACAGGGAATGGGTGGACTCCCACAGTGTACAGGGAATGGGTGGACCCCCACAGTGTGCAGAGAATGGGTGGACCCACACAGTGTACAGGGAATGGGTGGATCCCCACAGTGTACAGGGAGTGGGTGGACCCACACAGTGTACAGGGAATGGGTGGACCCACATTCTACAGGACTACTTTACAGCTAGTCTCTTTTCCACAGCAGGCAGATGAAGCAGCACAGACAGACAGCCAGCAGCTCCACCCTTCCGACCCCACGGAGAAGCAGCAGCCCAAACGACTACATGTCTCCAACATCCCCTTCCGGTTCAGGGACCCCGACCTGCGGCAAATGTTCGGGGTGAGTGTGAGCACCCCACTTCTTGATTGCAGATTGTCTCCCTGGGGGATCTCCAGCCCTGCTTCCATTGCAGATCACAAAGGGGGTACCCAAGCTAACAGTAGGGATTTGGTGAAGTCTGCCTCTTAAGAGTCAAGTGATCACTTGGTCCTCTGACAGAAATCTGCACACTACTCCCCTGATGCCTATTCTCAAGAAGCCACAGACACCACCTCCCCTCCCCGCCGCCCAGGTCCCCACAGCCTCCATAGAGGTAGATCATTGCTTCCCAGCAGAAAGTACCTGGAGGGACAGCCCAGCCTCCTTGCCTTACACAACCTCAGCCCTTGTCTGTGTGTCTGACAAGACTTCCCTCTTCCAAGCTGATGTCCTGACTCCCCAGGGGAGGAGCACCTCGCAATTGATTGGAACCGAGCAGTCAGTGGTTCCCTTCTCAGGTGCTCTGGGTGTTGCCCTAGATTTTGCATGGCTGGGCTCCAGTCAGGCCAACCCCACGCCAGGCTATCCTGGAGGCTTACTTCAGACCTGAGCACCAAGTCAAGTTCTGGTGTCCATGGAAGGTGGGCTGCCATGGAGAAGAAGGCTGGGGGTGGGGAAATATGGTACAGCTCCCTGAGCTCCTGCCCTGGCTACAGAGAACCACATAGCCTGCCTCTGCTCTTTCTCTCTGTCTCCATCCTTGCCTCAACTCCTCTCCCCGCCTAGCACCGGCTGACTCCCTTTCTACCACCACACAACAGGCAACCCAGACCCTGAGGAAGCTTCAACCCTCTGCTTAGTCTTTCTCACACTGCTGGGATATGCAGGGTGCCTCTGAGTAGGCCTGTGTGACCCTAGAATTGCACCCCCTTGGGGTGGGTTTCACTGGATCAGTGACCCTTCAAATGATGAAGCTTTCATGCCCTCTCGATTCAGAGGACTCTGAGCTTCTCTGAGCCTGGGTGCCTTCAGTTAAGCAGCTGACACTATGGTAATCACTGGCCTGGGCTCTCACCCTGTGGCTGACATTATAGGTAACTACTGGCTTAGCTCTCACCCTGCTCTTAACTCGCAGGATCCTAACAGAGCCCAAGTGCCATGTTTCTGGGTTCTAGAACAAGGTAAAAGGTTCCCCTCCTCTCAGAGCCTGCAGACAAGGGCCCTATAGCTACCTGGCCCTCCAGGCCCTCTTGCCCTGTCTCAGGAATGTGTAAGGCGAGGAGAGCCCTCATCAGTTGCTGTCCCAGGAGGCTGGGGGCTAAGGATCTTGCTGGTATTGTTTGGAGATATTAGTCACAGGTTCATGGTCTCGCATAACACTGAGAGAGACAAGACTGATCATGGAGACTACAGGCTAGCTGGAGGGCTGGAAAGGATTGGCCAGAGCCAGAACAATATACTCTGGCTGGCAGGGCATCCTGTGCCAGCAGGAAGCCTGGGAGCCAACACACAAGCCTTCTCCACAGCAAACAGGACTGGGTCCCAGAAGCCTCCCTCCCCTAGCACCGCCCCACCCTCCGCCCACCTAGTACTATCCCCAGTCTCTCGGGGGTCCCTTCACTTGAACATCTTCCACTCTCCTCCCCATCTTGGAGGGGGCTGAAGGACCCTCCCGATCAAGTGTCCTGATCTGTCATCTCTGCTGCCATTTCCCAGCCCCAACTCACGACCCTCCCCTCTCCACACGCCTATTCTGGAAAAGGTCTGGCGGACAGCAGATTGAGGATAGCATTAATACCTTGGGCATTCCATCCCAAGGCCACAGCCAAGGCCCAAGGGGATCCCGGTGCTATGACGCATGCTCCTTAAGAAAGACAAAAACCTCCAGAGGAAGAGCGGGAGGGCGTCCCTGGGGTCCTCTTTACCTGAGCTTGGTGGCGTCTTGGGAGTGAATGGGTAAGGCTGCTCTGTCATAACCCCTTTCTCCTGTCTTCCACCCCTTCTCTCTCTGTCTCTGCAGCAATTCGGGAAAATTTTAGACGTGGAGATCATTTTTAACGAGCGGGGCTCCAAGGTGGGTGCCGCACAGAGGCCGCCACCATTACAGCGCGCCGGCTGTAGGTCCCGCCAGGCTAACGTGTGAAATGTGCGTTTCCTTCCTGGAGAGCTTCGCGCCCGCTCGCTCGCCCGCCCGCCCGAGGACCCCTGAGCCACACGGGTGCTTGTACTCCCTGCTCTTCTGCCCCCGCCCCCAGCTGTCTGTTGTTGCTGCCAGGCTGCTTCTCCTCTTTTGAGCTGCCAGGACCTCCTGCTTGCATCCCAGAGTCCCCCAAGCCCCAACCCTGGGCCTGGGTCCCCAAGCCCAGCCAACCACTCACCCTTAGAACCAGGAGGCTTGTGGGAGGGGCTGCAGAATCTGTAGACCGGGAGGGCACCCAGCAAAGATAAGCTCTGCTCCCCTCTCCAGGAAGACACACACACACACCCTGGGCTCCCAGAGCAAAGGTGGGGAGGACTGTTCCCCCATGGAGCCCAGCCTCAGCCTCTCACCCCAAGGTGGGGTTACAGTAGCAGGCACGGCCCCTGGCCAGGTTAGCATCTCTTTGGCCTGTCTTCCTGGGAGGTGTCCCACGTGGTGAATGGAGGCTGGTCTCAGGCCTGGCTACTAGCTGCCTTTGCCTGGGGCCACCCCTAACCCCCAGTACGATCTCCTAGTGCTGGCACCAAGACAGACTTCTGACACTGGGGGCTGTCCTTCACTCACCTGACTTGCCCCCTCTCTCTCCCTCCCTCTGCCCCTCCACCACCTCTCCTTCCCTTTTCTCATCCTGTCTTCTCCTGTCTGTCCTCCTCTGCTCACAGGGTTTTGGGTTTGTAACTTTTGAAACTAGCTCAGATGCTGACCGAGCCCGGGAGAAGCTGAACGGGACGATCGTAGAGGGACGGAAAATTGAGGTGCTCAGATAAGTGTGCGGGCATAGCAGGGCAGGGAGGTCCTGGACAGCATGCCCCACCCCTGGGCCCCCCACCAGCCTGGTGGCTGCTGCCCACCCTACAAAGAGCTCAGCAGAGGCCTCTGACTGGAGCAGGGCCGCGCTAGAGGACAACCTCCCTCCATCATCTTTTGACTGAGCCTACCACCTGTCACCCTGGCCAGTGGAGGCTTGAGGCTTCCTCCGAGGTCTCTACCTCTGACCTCCTTTTCTCCTGTGGAAGAGTTCCATCCCTATCCACACACACAAGGGGCCCCAGAAAATATGTGAGGCCAGGTGGTCTCCAGGGCTATCTGTCCCTGACAAAGAGGGTCCTCTCCTCAGGGCAGTCTCAGCTGCAGCCTTGTGGAATCTTGAAGCAGAAGTGAAGCTAGCAGTGAGCAGAGAGCTCAGGGGGTCACCCAGATACCCCACTTCTGCCCGTTTCCTCCTTGTTGATTCCTTGGTGTGGCTTTGGGGTCCAGAACTGGGCTCCCCCCGCATGCCTGAAGCAGAAGGGACAGCAACTAAAGAGGGGCCTAGAACGGCAGGAACTGAGGGGTTCTGAGATCCCTGACCCCGCCCACTGCCCCAGCATCTGGGCGCACACGTGTTCACACAGTGTAGGGGAGGCATGTGGCCCAGACCTCTTCCTCAGGCACTGCCTGGTCCATTCCCACCTCCCCTGCTTCCATATGGGCCACCTCTGTCCTCTGTGTCATTGTCCCCTCCCCCCAGGCAACCTGAACAGGCCTTACATGTCTGGAAAACAGGACTCAGCCCCTGGGTCTGTCTTTCTCATGCTTCCCTTATGCATCTTGTCCCCCAGTGGCCCCACCCTTAAGTTCCATGCTGCAGAGAGAGTCAGAGACCCTGCCCTGGGAAAAAGGATGCTTGTTCATGGTGATGGGAGTAGCCATCTGGCATACACATAGGAGGGCCTTAGCAATTACCTGGAAGAGAACATGGAACCCAGCCTGCTAGCCAGCCTGGGGCTAGCTCAGAGGGCCTCAGCTTACCAGCAGCGTTGGGCTCTCCTGACTGGAACTGCTTCATGGGTCTTGGACCCAGCTAGAAGCAGCTTAGGAGACTCGGTGGCCTTCCTTCCCAAAGGCCACCTCCCAAGGGTTAAGCCAGGGTGGCTGAGGGCCTACAATGAGGCTGACACCCTTACCCTTCCTCTCTATCTCTGGACAGGTCAATAATGCCACAGCCCGGGTCATGACCAATAAGAAGCCTGGGAACCCATATGCCAATGGTGAGAACTCAATCTTTCCCAGCATGCTTTAGGGGCTGGGGCAGAAGCCTGGAGAAGCTGAGGCGGCAAAAGGCCAGCCTGCCTAGGTGCTCAGCCATTGTCCCTGCCTGGTATCCCAGCTTTCCCACTTCTGTCCTGTCAGAGAGGAGTGGCCAGCTGAGACAGACACCTGGGGTCACCCTCCCTACCTACATAATAGCTGGTGTCTCAAGTCAGAACCCCGAGCTTTTCCAAATGGCCACAGCTCTAGGAGGCCATAACAAGTACAGTGGAGAATTCCTGGGAGACTAGAGTCTTGGGTAGAGGGCTCTGGCCTGGTGTGCTGTCCTCATCCATGGTACATATACTCAGGACAGGTAAGGAGGGGCCAGGGACCTCAGTCACACTTCCAGACCCCTCAGATTCCCAATCTTTTCATCCAAAAACAGGAATATGAGGGGACGGGGAAATGGCTGTTGGCGGAGTATTTGCCTGGCACACACAGAGCCCCGGGCTCCAGACCACCCCAGCATCCCATAAACTGGTGGGTGGTAGTGGTATACACACCAATAAGCCCAGCACTTGTAAAGTAGATCATGGCAGAAGATCATGGTTTAAGGCTAGCCTGGGCTACTTGAGACCCTGGATCCAACCCAGCGCTGCTTAGGGCTGGGTAATGACAAGTACCATCTATAAGGGCCTCTCGGGGCTGGGGTCACTAGGGTTAGGGTCATGGGTGTCAGTGTTAAGTGAAATGCTGACAATGAGAAGGAGCGTGTCCTTTCAACCTTGAAAGGGTCAGCTACACCATGAGGCTCCCAGCTGGCCTACACCGTGAGTGAACTATATGGTTGTGAGTGTGCACACCTGCTGGCAGCAGACAGCCTTTTCTTCGAGCCTGTCAATGCTGTTGACTGTCTCCATGGTGACTTCTAGAGATTCTAGTGAGGGATCTGCTCTGCTAAGTGAGAGCGAGTCTTCCCTGAGGGTGGTTGGCTGTGTACCGAGGCCATGTCTTGGAGCCTACTGGGGAGCAATTTCTGTAGTGGGATGGTTGTGTCATCCATAGACAGCACAGTGACCCACCACTGCATGGAGGGAGCATGGACCACATCACAGCTGTCCTTGTCCTTAGAGATGGGCTTTATGCAGAGCTGGGTGAGTCTCTGCCAAGAGTCTGAGGCAGGAGGACAGTGGGCAGAGCTGGTGCATGGTCAGATAGACACCAAGTGATATGGTATGTTAGTTGGGTTTTCTCTTACTGTGATAAATGTCTATGACCAAGAGCAACTTGAGATTTAAAAAAAAAAAGGTTTATTTGGCCAATCACAGTCTGTCACTTTGGGAGGTCAAAGCAGAAACTCAAGTAAGAACCTGGAGGCAGGAAGTGAAGCAGAGGCAATGGAGGAGTGCTGTTTACTGGCCTGCTCAACCTGGCTTACTCAGCATGCTTTCTCATGCCATCCAGGACCACCTCCTGTCTGGGGTGGCATCACTCACAGTGGGCTGGACCCTTCCACATCTATCATTAATCAAGAAGATGCCCCTCCCCTCAGGCCTGCCCACAGGCTAATGGGGTGGGCTCATTTCTCACTTGAGGTTCCCTCTTCCCAGATGACTCCAGACTGTGTCAAGATGGGGGAAAACACCTGCTAACTATCACAGATGGAGACTCTGGCCAGTTCCAGCTTAGAACTGAGTGCCAATGGCTTCCTCTCCCCACTTTTGCAAGGACTTGGTTCTCAAAATTCTGAGAACTTGAAGGTGCCCTGGATTTACCAGAGTCCCTAGTGCATCACAGCTAACTTCTACTAGCTGGTGACTAGCGCAGGAGGCTTGAAGTAGACAGGATGTGGGATGTGTGGGTGGTGGGACCAAGGAGTGGTCACTATGGGGGAAGCCCTCATGAGAGTGGGGGACACACCTGACCCCGAAGCACCTGCCAGCCACTACCTCTTCACCCCATTAGATTGATAAAGCCCTCTTCTTTAAGAGCTGAATATTCTAGTGGCCTGAAAACTTGGTCTTGTGCAGTGTGCCTCAATCATAGGTTCCCGATCTGTAGCCTTGAGTAAATAGACACATCAGCTACATGAGAGCCCCGGCATCTTAAACAACTCTCTGGACCCTGGACTAGGTGATAGGGGCAGTCATGATATCCACTAGAAAGTCTGTCTCCAAGGTCAACCACCCATGCTGAGGAGACCGCTCTGGCAGGGGAGAGACCTGTTGGCGTCTGTGGATCCAGGGGATGTGAGTGGTTCACAGTACTGCACCATGGCTAGAGCCCCTCCCTCACCCCCGCTCTTCCCTCAAGATACTTGGGTCATGCCACTGTCTGGGAGGGACAACAAGTTGAAGACTGTGCTTGCACAGAATAAACCCAGCCACAGTCAGCCTTGTTCCTCGCTGGCTCCTCGGGGTACTGATGCCATCTGGTGTCAGGAAGTGAGAGAGACAGGGAGCTCTGCTCATCCCACTGTGGGAGACTTGTGCTTCAGTGCCTCCTTTTGCCAAGCAAGAATCCCAGGGCTTCAGAGGGACAGCGCTGGGCTCACTGTGGCACGGTGAGGAGAGGTATCAGCTCGTGAGAGCTTTATCGATGAGTACTCTAAAGTTCATCATTACAGGACTGGGGGTCCCCACTGCAGGAAGCAAGCTCACCAGGTTTTACCAGATGCCCTACCTATAGTAGACACAAATAGCATTCCAGGTGGGTCCTCAGGCTGTCTCTGCTAACCTGTGGGGGTCAACGGAAGCAGAGCCAGCAAGCAAGTAGACATTTTCAGACAGCCAGAACTGACAGGTCAAGGTGCCCAGGGGCCCCTGAAACAGGATGCAGCCCCAGACTCTCCTTTTCCCCAGGGAAGGTGGGACCCAGACCAGCCCCAAGGCTCTGCCTTATTATGATCCATCCTGGAAGATATAATCTTAAAGTAGATGTCCCCAGATTTCTTCTCTGCTAACTAACCTTAGCTATGTGGAAGATTCCAGTTTAGACACAAGGTGGGTCACTAATGGACTGAGGATGCATAGAGAGTAGATGTCACCTGTTACCTGCTCTCTTGTGGGGCTTCCATGTATAGTCTGCTACAGTCCTTTGCCACCCTCTCACCGACTTGCCAGTGGCTCGGGTCCTCTCTGCCCCTCCTCAGCATCCATGCAAATGAAGAGACCTCAGTGAATGAGGAGGGTGAGCTAATCCTTCACCAGCTGCCATCTGACCTGTATGTCACCCACTGGAATCCAGCTGGCTTCTATCTCTGGAGGCCCCAGGGAATCGGGGCTTTGCTCCTGAGTCCCAGTGGGAAGAGGAGTACCCACCTGCAAGAAGGGACAGGCAGGGGTGCAGAGTCCAGCTGGAGTCCCGGGGAGAGGCTAATCCCACTCACCCCTACACACATTCATATTACCTCTCTCTCTCTCTCTCTCTCTCTCTCTCTCTCTCTCTCTCTGTGTGTGTGTGTGTGTGTGGGTGTGGGTGTAAGTATATCATAGTATGTGTGGAGATCAGAGGACAATTTGCAAGAATTGCTTCTCTCCTTTCACTGTGTAGGTCCAGGGATTTGAACTCTGGTCACCAAGTTTAGTGACAAGCTCCTTTACTCACTGAGCCATCTTGCCGACCCTGTCACTATTCTTCTCTTCAACCCAATGGCCTTCCTCCCCTCTTCCCCAGCAACCCTTCAGAAAGACTTGGGATGAGAGCACAGAGGGTGGGAGCCATCACTCAGGGAAGGGAGCCTCAGAAACCTCACAGCAGCAGAGAGACTTTTGGACAGGAGGTGAAGAAGGACCCCCAGCAGTGAATCCTTTGTCCTAGCTCTGGATAGAGATATTTTCAAGTTGTACCTCCCCTTTTCATTGTACCTCAAGTTTCTGATGCCCCAGGACAAGGATGCCTAGGAGCAAGCTGGGGGAAGTCACAATGCAGAGAGAACCTAAGAACCCCATGACAGGCCAGAGTGGGGATGCCGGCTATTCCTCCAGTTAGCAGGTGTGTGGGAAGAGAGACTCAGGTCAACGGCCCACCTTCTCTTCCCATCCCTGGATGGGGTCCTACCTTTTACAGAGGCTAAACATTAAAGCATCCCTGTAGGCCTAGCTACCCACTGCCTTTGGAGGTTCCAGGCATAAGGAGAGGTGGTACTATGCATGGGAAGCCAGTGGTTATGTTCTTTTTTGTTCTAGGCTGGAAGCTAAACCCTGTGGTAGGAGCTGTCTATGGGCCTGAATTCTATGCAGGTAATGGCAGGGGACAGGAGCAGGTGGGATGATAGGTGAGGCAAGACGGGCTGTAAGCCTAGGCTCTCTCTTTGCTTCCCCTCTCCCACTCTCTTGTGCCCCTTTCTGCAGTGACCAGTTTCCCTTACCCCACCACGGGCACCGCAGTCGCCTACCGGGGTGCGCACCTGCGGGGCCGGGGCCGTGCTGTGTATAATACGTTTCGAGCTGCACCACCTCCACCCCCCATCCCAACTTATGGAGCGTGAGTACCTGGAAGGGGAAGCTGAAGGAAAGCCAGGGGGCGTGGGAGGCAGCCCTGAGCAGTTAAGGGGGCGCAGCAGCCCTTCCAGGACTGTGGGGCAAGACAGACAGTGGGGACGTCAGAACCCAGCGCTGCATCTGCTTGCATCATCAGTACCCCAGCACGGGACACCTCCAGGGCTCGCTGGCCTCTGAGGGGCCATCGCATGTTATCTGAATGTTAAATAGGGCATGTGCCCTTGGGTCCAGCAAGTGCTTTCTGGGAGCCCTCTTTGGTCCCTTCCCTGGGGTCTTGCCCTCTGCTGCTGAAGGGGACAGCTGCCTGGGGAAGAAAGGGAGGGTAGCAGGAGCGGGCTGATGGGCCCCTGGGTTCTGGGAGAAAGGAGCTGACCAGCAAGGGTGTTACTCTATTGTTATACCAAACAGGGCACTGGAGCAAACGCTTGTTAAAATGCCAGTCCCGTGGGCGGGGCTGGCACCGTGCCCCCTCCCTCCTCAGCAGACACCGGAGCCGGCCTACCCCACCTCTCCAGCGTTCCCACCACTCTCTTGTCCGTTTGCTTCCAGGGTCGTGTATCAGGATGGATTTTATGGTGCTGAGATTTATGTAAGTGTAGCCCTGGGGAGGGAAAGGGCAAGTCCTTTCCTCCGTTTGTGTCCATGAGAAGTCCGTTTGCCCTTACGGCCTTTGGAATCAGTGCTCATGCACCAGTGCACATAGACCCATGGCATCTCCAGAGATGCCAGCACACCTCAGTCTGGGTAATCTGTCCTTACCTCAGCCATCGCTAATGGCTGTCCCTGGAGCCCTGTAAGGGTACAGCATCCTGTTTCATATGCCAGGGGGTTTATATGAGAGACATCGAGTGGCCCTCTCCCATCCCTAATCGTTCTGTGATCAGCATCCAAGACTCTTGCCTGATGTGACGGTCCTGAGAGAGACCGGGGCAGGCCCCAGGTGCCCATTCTTTTCTGGGTGAGGTTCTGTGCCTCACTCTCCCTTTGAAATTGTGCTCGTCACTTTCTGTGGCTCTGAACCCTCAACGAACACAGAACAAACCTGGCTGTGCCTGGACTCTGGGCAGCTATCTCTGGCTAACTACCCACTATCCAAGGCTAAGGCATTGTCTGAACCAATCCTTTCCAGAGCCCCTTCATCCTTCCTTGTATTCCAGACTGTCCAGAGTCCCCGGTGGGTTTCCTATAACTATCAGCATTCAAGATGTGGCTGGTCTGTGGACACTTAGTGTGTGCCAAGACCAGCAGGCAGCCAGAGATACAATTGGTGCCCATTAGTATGCACTGAAATTACAAACGGTTGCAAGGGAGGAAGAAAGGAAGGAAGGACGGAAGGAAGGAAAGAAGGAAGGAAGGAGAGACAACCCTACCTCATCTTGAATAGTGAAGTCCTCAGATCCCCCCATCAGACCCACAGACCAGGTTCTCAGGATAGGACCACCTAAGCCACCCCACACCAAGGTGCAAGGTCAGGCCCAGGAGGCCTAAGGAGGTCTGCAGCTCCTCCTAAGAGCCTGGCCCTGCTGGGTCTAATATTCTCCAGTTTCTCTAGCTCTGCTTCAACAAGAGTGAGCCTCACTAAATCCGTCTGCCATCTCTCCTTCCCACCTGCCCTGCAGGGAGGCTATGCAGCTTACAGATATGCTCAGCCAGCCGCAGCAGCCGCAGCAGCCTACAGTGACAGGTAAGGCTAGGAGCTGGGGAGGTTGCTCTTTGGAGGGTGGGTCCAGACAGACAGGAAGCCTCACCCACCACGCAGAACCTGTGGGTGCTTGTGAAAGCAGGGTCTGGAAGAGAAACAAATTCAGACTGAGCTCAGAGATCCATGAACCCGTGAGCCCCTGACTGGTCAACACCTGATTCTCAAGACAGGGGGTTAGCAGCTCTCAAGGCCTCTTACAGGGAAGAACTGGCTTGCTTTGTACAGGGGCCAGTCCTTGACGGAGGCTGAGCCTAGTGCCTTTTCCCTTAGCCTGGTAGCTTCAGAGTTCCTGTTTGGGCCATAGAGTAGATCTGCCTACAGGAAGCTGACACACTTGTCCATGTGCCCTGGTGGCCTGGGAACTGCTAGAACCCTCCAGTAGTTGGAGGGACCCTCCAACCCATGCCCTCCTACACACAGTTTGTCACCTCACTTTGTAAAGTGTACAAGGCATAGGTGACCTGGGCCTGCCCTCTAAGAACTTGTCACAGCACAATTAAGTGAGCAAAAGGTCACCTGCGACAAAGTGCCAACTCTTGGGTCATAACGTTAGTTCCTGGTCCCCACCTCCATCTCTCTCTTCTTTCAAACCTTCTCCCCAGCTCTTAGTCCTAGGTCTTATGTGGGGGCAGAGTCAAACGAACTTGCTAAAAACACCAGTCCCTCCCTGTGTCACCAAGCAGAACACATTGCCCTCCTAACGAAAGGATAGTCCGCTAAGTCTTCCTTCCAAACAGGAAGGAAGGCCAGGCAGCTGAGAGGGTCTCATTGGGGAGGAGAGGGCTCCTGGGAAGGAGGTTGGTCTAGGAAAGCTGGTCAGCTGGTGCCTGCTTCAGCCGCCTCTCTCCTGCACCCCCTCCCTGCTCTTCCCTAGTTATGGTAGAGTCTATGCAGCCGCTGATCCTTACCATCACACCATCGGCCCCACAGCAACCTACAGCATCGGAACCATGGTAAGAAGAACCGCCCGTAATGAGGAGGAGATCCATCCTGTAATGGGCGGGACAAGGCTGCAGGGAGAGGCTGGGACCTCCAGCCAGTACCTAGTTCTAGAGAGTTGGGAAAAACTATTCAGAGGGAGGGACCAACCCTCCATAAGGACCACACCTCTGGGAAGCATAATGACCACAGTCCCGTCAAGGTTCCTCCATCCCCAGGATCAGGAAGGCAAAGGAAATCAGTCACAGCCTTTCCTCCATGCAGGGGCTCCAGAGGCCTGGCAGTTTGGGCAGATGTAACCCATTCCTCCCAGTGAAGTGCCTGAGGTTAACCCCTCCAGGTTCCATTCTCACATGGCAGGGGACCAAAGTACAGCAACTGTCCCTCTGACCAAACTCTCTTCCCAGCCTACCCTGGGACACGGAGGATATGATCCCCAGCAGGGTGGAAGAGTCAGTGGGTTGGTGTGTCTGTGTGTGTGTGTATGTGTGTATGTGTGTGTGCCCAGACGTCAACACAGCCCGGCCCCTCTGTGCCCCAGTCTGTGTCCAGTGAACACCCACTTCCTGTGCCGCCTACACCCCCAGGGATGTTGTATGTTTTTAGCTTGGCATCCAGCATCAAAGATGAAAACATTTGGGGGCAGAAAAGAGAGAGAGAGAGGGCTGAGAGGCAACATGGATTTTTTTTTTCTACCTCCCTTGGTTTTGATTATTCCCTTGGAATTTTTGTCTTTGTTGATTTTTAAAAAGGCCCAGACACCCTGAGCAGGCCTGTAGGGGCTCTAGCTAGGAAGGTGCTACAGTCATACAGGAAGAGGCCAGGGACTGGGCCCTGAAAGCCCAGACTGCCTGCAGAGTTCAGCCTCCAGACAGCTGCTAGCCGAAAGCCGCCGCCACTGGCTCCCAGGATTCTCTTGTTTCCCGTTTATTTCATTTTTAATGCTTTGGAGACTTTCTCCAACTTTTTCCTCCTGTATTTGCTATTTTTTTTTTCCCCATTTCCTGCAAAACCTGGGGCTGGGGGTGGGAGACTCCACAGAAACCTCTCTGGCAGGACACAGAGGAGAACCTAGGAAGCCCTGGGAGGCTCGGAGGCAGGGCAGGAGCTGTGATCCTCAGGCTTTAGTGGCTCCAGAGCTACAGCCTAGGAGCCCTGTCAGGATTGTCCTGACTTACCCTGCAGGCATGAAGAGATCACATTTAGATGCCCTCCACCAGAGGGCATGGTGGGCTTAGCAGAAGCCCCAAGTGGCACAGAGACAGTATTAAAGTCTGCAAGAGAGGACCATCCCTCCCCAGCCCCAAGACCTCCACCACAGAGGGACTAGGCCACCTGGGTTGCCATGACAACCTGAAGCCCATTCTTCCCCAAGAAACACCGTTGGGGGAACAAAGTTGGGATTTAGCTCTTTCTTTCTTTCTTTCTTTTTCTTTTTTCCTTTTTTTTTTTCTGATTTTTCCTCCTGATGCCAAAAGATGGTACTGATTGGCTGTTTTTCATCTTTGATGTTGCAGGCTAGCCTCTGCCGAGGAGGGTACAGCCGCTTCACCCCCTACTAGCAAGAGACCCCCTCACAGCATTCACACCACAGCTTATTCCAAACCAAACCCTACAGTCCCAACACCAGGCACAACCGCCCGGAGGACAGTGCGCCCCTCCCAGTCAGCGACCAGCGAGCTGACTCTCTGCGACTCTAAAGTCCATAGCTTTTTACCTCCAGCCAGCAGGTCTCCCCACCCCACCCAAGCTGGTGTGTGTGTCTCTGACCCTGGTTTTCCTGTATGTCTGAACCTTGGTTTACTATCTTGACGTTGTTGTACAAGCCACTTCAGGTACGGTATGCATACAGCGGGAGCCAGGCCGGGGGGGACGGCAAGGTGCCCTGCCAAGGCCATGCCCATGCCTCGGGGCAGCACAGGCCGTCAGGACTCCAGAAGTGCCAGGCCAAGCCTCCCTCAGAGCCACCTTAGCCAGCCCCTACAGGCCTGGCTACCCTGGGTTTGATGGCTGACAGAGGAGTTCCAGGCCTAGTCAGTGGGATCCCCCAGTGGGAGGGGCTTCCAACCACCTTTCACTAGGAATGTCAGGAGTAGCTGCATCCCCTCTCTGGACTTCCACTCAGCTGAAGTTAATGTTTCTATTAAAGTTTACTAATGATCTTCCTGTCCAAGTAGTCACAAGCACACTGTTCTGTGCTCAATACTGCCGTGGTCATCCTAGCTCTGGGATTCCTTACAGACACGAAAATGTCCCTGCCCCAAGGTCATCCTGCATTGCCTGTGGACCTGGAGACCCTCCCTGAGCCTGACCACCTCCTCAGGCTCCTGGAGCTGATGGCTCTGGGCACAGAGCCACCCCACCCATCCCCAAGACTCAACATACCTTTTGTGGAGGTCCGTTCCAGGAAAGGGAAGGGTTCCAGTAGTCAGTCCAGGGACACGGTATCAGCTTCCTTCCTCTGGCCTCCCTGCAGCTTCCCAAGCCTCAGTTACCTAGCTCCACTGCCTAGAGTCCCGCAAAGGATGCCAGTTGGTCCCTGAAGTCAGGCTGAAATCCTAGCGAACTAGCAGATGCTAATCTCTCCAGTCTGAGGGTTCAGGGCCACAAGGTGACCAAAGCTGTAAGTCCCATCAAGCCCCGTTGTGGATAGAGCCCTGGTCCCTCTTCTCCACTATACCCTGCCCTACATCCAGTCCAGACATCATCTGTTCACAGCCCTGCCCATCGATACGAGATGGTCTGCTTTAGGTCTAGCTTGTGGTGTGGTCCCAGAAGCTGTGGTAGGGGTGTGGGCAGGTTTGGGGGGAGTGGCCTCTGCGTAGGTTTAGGGGGAGGTATGGCTTCAGGTTGGACCCCAGACCAGAGGCACGGTGGCCCCCGCTTGCTGCGACCACCCCTCAGAAACCGCAAGCCCTCGTTTCTGTTTCTGTTGTAGTGAAAACTTCCACCGTCTCCTTCTCGGACCATGAAGGGCAAAAACAAAAAAACAAAAAAAATCACAAAACAAAAAACAAAACAAAAAAAGAGGTTAAGATTCAAGCAACAACAACAACAACAACAAAAATACCAACCAAACCAAGAGGCATCCAACCAAGTCCAAGTCCACGTCTGGCGTACACCCGCACCGAGGAAGCTCGTCCCCCAGGGGGCGCCGGAGAGTGGCTTTGCCTGGCTGGCGGTGCAGTGGGACGCGGCCAGGCACTGGGGAAGACCTGGAGGGGAAACGTGGCCAGTGGGTGTGGGGCGGGGGGCTCCGGTATCTATCCAGTCTTCCTTTCCCACCCTGCTCCCCAGACAGGGGGTTCCTAGGGTGGACCAGGCCCCTGAGAAGGAGCATCCAGATGACTTGGGCTATTGCCTGCTGAGCCCTGAAGGGGCTGGAGCAGTTAGGGGCCAGCGGCTTATCACTCATCCCTGGTCTCCAGCCTGGCCTCATTGAATGTGCTGCCAGTGCCGTCAGCTATCCAACCAGCCGCCCTGGGTTCCAACTCCCAATGCAAAGGGCTGATACGGCTCCAGAACTCTGGGGCACCCCATGCTCCGCTCCCCTATGTGAGAAAGCTTCTGGCTACACAGAACAAAGAAAGCCCAGCCAGCGGGGACCCAGTCCTCACGCTGTGAACGTGGACAGGTGGGCCCTCGGGCATAAGGTTGTTTGTCGTGGCAGCCTCCCTGAAGGAGGCGCTGTGGGCTTGAAGGCCAGCCTCAGCTGTCTGCTAGGACTCATCCCTCCTTTCCACTCCCTTCTGTAGGCTCGGTTCTGCTGGGGAGTGGGGAATGAGACGGGCCAGCCCTGGGCTGCACCTCGAGGTTGGGAGTCAAGGTGCTATGGGTCTGGAGGGCCACAGTCAGAGCAGGACCCATGGGAAAGACAAGGGATGGGGAAGGTCTGGGCTGGCCCTGCCACAGGGAAGGCCAGCTGGGCTGCAGCCCGTTTGCTCCCTGGGCAGGTGAAGTGAGGGAGTCACGGGAAAGCAGCGGGCCCAGTGGATGGAACAGGGAACAGGAATCAAGAAGCCCCTGGGCAAGGCAGGGATAGGTGGCATAGGGTTAACAGCAAAAAATTAACAGAAACCAAGGCTCCCGACGCGGCACCACTGTCTCATGACACCTCAAAATAAATCACCTCACTTTCTATCCAGCATCAGCCACAGAAGCTATGGAAACGGAACCCTCCTTTTCTATTCCTGATGTACATAGTCCCGCGCCTGCCTCCGGCTCTGTCCTCTGTACAGAGCCCCTTGCCTTCTGCTGTTTCGGACCCTTTTCCCGAAGCCCCTCCCAGGACTGCAGCCGAGCCCCAGGCTTCCTTTCTTATCATTCTGTATGCTTCCACGGTGTGACCATTCAAATTAATAGTATTATTATTAAGATTAATAAAGATTTCTTTCTTCAAACCAGGAAGGCTCTTTCCTATTTAGCAGCTCCCGGCACTGGGGGTTGGGGGGACCCAAGGAATGGGATTTGGAGCCCAGCCCTTAGGCAGGTTTTTATCCTGCCAGGTGGTAATGGGAAGGCTATACACCAAAGAAATAGGGCAGATAACTGAGAATTCAGACTTCCTTATTCAAGTTGGCCTGGTGCACCCCAGCCTAAAACAGGCTAGTGGAACAGAATGGACCCGGCTTCTGCTACAAGTCACACCTAATGAAGCAGAGGCATGCTTGGGATGCTGGGCATTCCAAGGGCCTGGTGTTCAAGGAGGGAAGCCATGGTGGTGTGGATGCCCTGAGCTGTGGCCTGACTTGTGACTTCTGATGGAGGCAGGAACACAGCAGGGAGAGGAACTGGAAGGAAAGGGTTAAGGTCGGCCCGGGGTCCAGACGCAGAGTCCAACCCAACAGCTTCAGAGCGGGATCACACAAGACTCAACATCTCATTTTTCACATTGGATAATTTATTTCTGAGCGATTATATCCACCAGAGGGGCCTAGGCTTAAATGCCGGCAGATTAATTTTCCTGCGCAGGAGCCAGCGTTGCCGGGACTGGGGACGGTGCTCCTGGGAAGTGAGGTTGCGCTGCTCTGTCTCACACCATGGCTCTGCTAAGCCCCCTTACTTCTAATTGCTTGCTCACCAGACTGTGAGGGAATAATTGCCACTATAAATTTTCTCTCCTTCTCTGCATAAAATATTTGAAGGAACCAGCACTTTTAAAAGCAGACTCAGTACCACAAGGGAAGCAGGGCATTCAGGAATGCTGCCCCGCTCCCCACTGACTCTCCACTCCAGCCACACAGGACCCTGGCTGGGAGTGGGAGAGCCAAGGCTCCGGGGCAGATTCAGACAACAAACCAGAGAAAGGCCAGCACAGGCCCAGGTGCTCTCCCCATCCCCATCCCATACAAGGCTGGCAGAGCCATGCCAGGGTACAGGAGTAGCCTGGGCTTTACCAGAGGCCCTGCCCTGCATCCTGTCCATGTGAGAGCTGATAGAACCACATGACACAGGGCAGAATGTTCCCAATCTCAGGTTCCAGGTCCTCGCCCTTACACTTCACTCAAGAGGAACAGGGTATCCAGGCAATCGGGGAAGATGGACGGGGGGTGGAGGGGGGAGCACTCCTCCTTGCCTCACTCAGGAATCTGAGGAAACCCCACCCATCCAACCCCTATACCTCAGAAGATGGCAACAGGCTGCTCTGCCATCTTGCGGCCTCTCCCCATACTACAGCATGAGGGCCACAGGTCAGACCACAGAGCTGAACCAAAGAGGGGTCACATGCTGAACACAGAAAGGATATGACAGCACCACCTAAGACCCAGATACACGGCAGGAAGTTCCTATGTAGCCTAGTGTCAACATGGCTTCGCTACAGCTGAGGATGCCCCTGTACCTGGAAAGAGGTGGAGCTCACCTGCCTCTTGGGGGACATAAGACATTCATGCCTCTGTGCCTTCACATAGCCGGCAGCCTATGGAAGATACTGCACAGGCGAGGGACTTGGTGCTCACTGGGACAGTCAGCTGCCAGAGCCACCATCCATACAGGTAGTCTGAAATGTGACTGACCCACCTTGTACAGGTGGGGGTGTGGTGCCAGTAGCCACTGATGGTGCTCCTGGTCCTGGGGAGCATCACTCCAGCTACCCCGTGAGCACCCCTGACTCCCACTCCTCCCCTGACTGTTGCCTCAGTCTTCCGGGAGCCTTACTTCCACCAGTGCAGTTTGCCTCTGATTGTCAAAGCTACAGGGAGAAAAGGCCGCCATTCTCAACAGAAGCATCTTTTCAGCCTGGGAGAAATCGCCTTTATGGGATTTTCTGAAAGAAACCTCAAACTCTCTCCTTCTTCCTTGAGAACCACATCCCTCGGAGAGTAGTACAGAAGGGTATGGGTGCTAGGTAACTCACCTAGCACCCATGGGGCAGAGCTTCCTGAGATCACAGCCAGAACCTAGAGACCTTGTCTCCTGGGGATCGGGCTACCCTCGGCAGTCCACTCAGCCTTGGGTGGCTGGGCAAGAGGAAACCTCGAGTCCTGAAGCAAGGGGGTGCTGTGCTCTGGAGTGGGCTCACTGAGGGGCCGAGTAGAGCAGGACTGCCCTCCCCCACTCAGCCTGAGGCACCAGAAAACCCTCCCTGGGGACAGGTTCCACCAGGAACTGCACACGACCATCCTGCCCAGATCTAGCAGCATCCACTGCCAAGTCCACCACACGGTACTGGTTGGCAAAAGCCAGGCCCAGGAACACAGGCTTCTCTGACTCTGGGGACTCCTCTGTCACAGAGCTGCTTCCTGTCCGTTTCCAGCAGTGAATCCGGAAGCAGCGGGCTCGGAGCAGCAGGTAGGACCAGTGCAGGGTGCAGCTGAGGAGGAGCCGGGTAGGGAGGCCCTCAGACCCAGTGATCAGAGGAAGCCAGCGTAGCTGTGAAACAGTGACATTCTGCACCCGGGGCAGAGGGGCCAGAAGGCTGTTAGCATCAACCACCTGGAAGGAGAGAGAAGGTTCGCCTGGCTGGATGCCCAGGGAGGATATAAAGGACATCCCCTCACACCTACTCCTCAGTGCTCCATCCCCCCCTCCTCCACCCAGTCCTCCTCCCATGGAGCCCAGATACTCTCCCATCCACCTCTTCTCCCCGAAAGTCCAACTCCCACATACACACCTGGATCTCTCCAAGACGACAAGTGAAACTCTCCTCCTCCCGGCTGCCTGGAGGCCGTGAGAAGCTCACCAAGAGGTCCTGGAGCAGGCACCCACGAAGGTTTACCTCATAGCAGCTGAAAGAGCACACAGGCTGCTCACAAGCCAGCTGGGCGAGAGCCCTAGCCATAGCATGAAGGGGAAGCATCCCAAGGGTACTCCAGGTCATGGGGCCCAAGACTCCAGCAGGTTCCTGCAAGGAGTGTCCTTGTCTGTGTCAACTGCTGCCAAACCCTGGAGGGTCAAACCCAGGCTGCCCCTTCCCTCTCTTCTGGGATTTCTCAGTGGGGACTCTAAGTTTCCCCCATGTGTGTTCAGAGCCTTATGGGACTTGCCGGGAGAGGGACTCACCGTTGAATCCAGCCTCCACTGAGCTGCTGGCCACAACTGCTGGCCCATCTGGCCAGCCTGGTGGGGGGTACCCGGAGGGGTCTGGGGCTGTGCCGTGAGCCAGTTTCTGCTGGAAGACATGGGCTTCAGAAAGGAGAATCCCACGGGAAAACCCAAGAGGGGCAGAATGTGGCAGGGGAGGGTGTCTAAGTAAGATCCCTGATGGGGAGTGGGAGGGAGGGGTGTCTGGGTAAGACCCCTGGTTGGACAGACACTTGGGCAGCACAAGGGAAAGCTTTGCAGGACAAGTAGATATATGTACGTTACTGGCCAGATTCACTCATCCTGGCTTCTACCAACTTGCCATCTTCACAACCTACTAATGTGAACACCTCAGTGTCCCAGAGAGAAGGAGACCTCTGTATCCAACCTGCCGAGAAGACCATGCTGCTTAGCAGGGTCACAGAGGACAGCTTGGGCTTAGCAAGTCTTTATGTGCAGGTAATGATCACAAGACACAGATTCCACCCAAGGTGGAAGCTGCCTAGCCCCACCCACAGCAGCCCCATCCATAACAGCTCCACCCACAGAAGCCCTGCCCAGAGCCAGGGCCTTCTCCATCTCCCTTCCATGAAGTCTCCCAGCCTCTCACCATTTAACACCAACATGCCACCCACATGGCAGCTGCTGGCATCCCCTGTTGTGAGTTCCAAAGCCACCTGGACATTCGTTGAGCCTTCAAACTTGTACACCATGGACAGGAAAACCTTGGGTGGCACTGGGACGTGCAGAGAGAAGAGCCTGGAGGAGGGAAACTTCGTGAGAGATGGGAGAGGTCCTCTAAGAGCCCCTCACTGCCTGGCTCGGAGTGGGGTGGTGAAAGCCCCATACCTGGCCCTGCTGGGGCTTGGCCATTTCTATGGCCAGACTGCTGTAGACTGGAAGGTCCTGGTTCTAATTTCTTCCCGGCACCATCTAAGGCAGCCATGTGCCTGGAAGTACAACTCAGTGGGTGGTCTCAGACTCCTGCCTGGCACTGCACTCAGCTGTCACAGCTGGGTGACACTTCAGAAAGCTACAAGGGTGCTGTGCAGTGTGTTTCGCCACAATGTGAAAGAAGCCATCTGAGATCTAACGCCTGTCCTCACTTGGCTCCTGCAGACCCTCTGCCTAATTAGTTGCAGGTACGGAGGGCAGAAGACAGAGATGCACACACCCCATCCATCACTCACCCACCTCACAGCTACACTGTCAACCTCAGGCGGGATCAGGCCCCGGAGCAGCAGAGAGCTGCCCCCGTGCCAGGCATCAGCCAGGCAGCAGTGTGTCTTCACCGAGCCCCGACTGTCATCAGCCAGCTTATGTTCACCAAAGAGGGGTTGTGTCTCCTGGGCACTAGGGTGGTACCAGGGCCCCACTGCCTGCTCCTGAAGAAAAAGGAAAAGTGGCAAATGGAACAGGGGCAGTGGCCCCCTCCGCAGAGGCAGACAGCAGGAGTGCACTGAGGAAGTAGGGCAGCCGTACACAGCCCTCCTGCACACACCCTTTGGCCCCCTCCTGCCCATCCTAGGCATAGACCATACACAGAGACTGTGACCTGCATACCTTGCCATAGCAGACTCTTCGAGTACCCAGGCCCAGGCAGAAAGAGGTGACAAAGGGCAGGGAACAGATACTGTGTGTGGGCAGGAAGGGCTCTAGCAATCTCCAGAACCTGATGGGGCAAGAGTGAGTCAGGGTGAGAGGGCCAGCCCACACCACTGCAGCCCTGTGTAGAACTGGGAGAATCTCTAAGAAGAGGCCATCAAGGGAGCCTGTGGCACCCAGATAGGGACAGGCCAGAGGCCATCTGCAGGAAGTGGTTCTCTCCTTCTGTTCCCTCCTGCCTGACTGGTCTCCAGAATCCTCCCAGGGAACTGCCAAGGTGGCCACTTTGTTCTCATTTGGTCTCCTATGTCCCCCAGTCACCACCCCACTGGAGTGCAGAGACACGCTCTCTCCTGCCAGCCCATGCAAAGCCCGTGGGGACTCACTTGTCCTGGTTCTGAAAGAAGTCACTCTTCTCCAGACATTCATATACCCAGCCAGGAGCAAACAGCGCTGCCGAGAAGCCATGCTTGCGGATCAGCTCCAGGGACTGAGGAGACAGAAACCAGGGAGGTGCTGAGCATTGGGACCAGAGTCCAGTTGGGCTTCCTATATGCCAGCTCACAGGCAAGGCTCTCTCAGGCAGGGCCAGCTAGGAGAAGCTCTCCTTCACAGCTCCAGGCAGAGGGTCTTGGGCTTCATCCCTGGTGTCTCACAAGCCAGCTAGAGGAAGGTACTGGAGAGGAAGCTGAAGGAAAGCAGAATAGGCTCAACCATGAAGGAGCCTCTTGGCAGACAGAGCAGGAAGGTGTGAGTTCACTTGTGACTCTCTACATCCTGTCTCCTCTTCACAGACACCTCTCGTCATCCTACTGGATAGATAATCCGCAATTCCTGGGTAGTGTCGCTGTGTGCTGCTTAGTTTGAACTGTCAACTCAACACACATGGAATCACCTAGGAAGGGAGTCTCACTGAGAGATGGTCTGCATTGGGTCCACCTGCAGGCATGCCTGGGTATGATACTAGTCTTGTTTGGTGTAGGGAAGACCTAGCCCCTTGTGGGCAGTACCATTCTCTAGGCTGGGAGGTCCTGAACAGTATAAAAGAGGCTGGGTGTGGTGACCTTTAATCCCAGGAGGCAAATCAGGGAGATCAAGCTAGCCTGGTCTACACAGCAAGTTCCAGGACAGCCATGTCTACAAAGAGAGACCTTGTCTCAAAAATAAAGAAAGATGGGGAAGGCGAAGAAAGGAAGCTGAGAACAAGCAGGCATCCGTCTCATTTCCCACGGGTCCTGATTGCTACAATGGCTGCCTTCCCTTCCCTACACACCGATACACTGTAACCTGAGATCAAACCCCATGTCTCCTGCTGCATTTTGTCAGAATATTTGATCACAACAGAAGTGAAACCCAGGCACTGGATTAAATGATTCATCTACAGCTTCCTCGTGACTGAGAGCCCTGCACCCCGGGGAAAGGCAGGACAGACAGACAGAAGTGGAGCCTGCTCTCACCTTTCTTCCCTCTCTCCCCCTGTCCCTGAGACCACTTGCTTCACCTCTGTCCACTACAGCCCCCCCCCCACATGTCCCTATGTTTGCTGAGTGGCATGAAAGGTCGCTCAACATGCTCCAAAGCATGTACACGTGGCCCAGAAGGAAATGATACAGTAGTGGGGACAGGATCCTTGCATGTGACTGGAGGAGTGGCTGGAAGAGACACAAGATGGGTCCCGGGAGTTCCAGGGTGCCCTGGTTTCCTTTGAGGTACTAGTGAGAATGGAAGATCCTCAAGGCATAGGGCACAGAGGGCATGCAGACCAGCAACCCTGATGTGAAGGCTACCACCAACCTTGTCAGTATCAAAACGACCTCCAACAACATTGCTCCGAGCAAACACATCCACGCCCACATACACGTCAGCCAGGCGCTCGCCGGCCTGAGCCACCATCCGCTGCAGGTGGTCCGCCCGCCAGTTATAGTTGGTAAAGAAGCCATCACAGGAGTCGAAGAAGACCCTGAGAGGTGGCAAGGAGTGGCTGAGGCCAGGCCCAGATGGATGGGGGCACCCAGCTGCTGTTAGCATCCCTGATGCTCATGGGCACACATCACCCAGGGACTGGGGCTGCCCATGCCTGCCGCACTCCGCCCTATAGGGAATGGTCTCACACAGGATGCCCACACACTTGCCCTGTGGCCTGGTCAGCTCATCTTCCTTCATGGCCACCCTGTGCTCACCTGTTCTGTTCATTCAGTTCATCCTGCCACTTGAGCTGCCCACTCTGTACCACACTGTCGTACCATAGCACCAGACCTCCGGGGACCTGCTGATGGAGCTGTGTGGTCAGGTACTGGAGAAATAAAGGTGTGTTCCTCACAGCAGCTGGCTGCAAGAGAGGACCGGAGATCAGACCTTTGTGAGGCTGGGCATGGTTGGCATGAGAGACGACCCAGTATAGAAGACCAGGGAGGGCACAAGAGCCAACCACAACAAAAATGCCCCATGTCTCACAGTCATCAGAGCGGACCTAGCCATCCTTGCTGGACAGAAAAGACCATAGCCCAGAAGGCAGAAAAAGGAAAACAAAGGGGGGGGGGTGGCCACAGAAAAGCCACACAAGCCCGAAGCAGGGTTAAGGGAAAAGAGTGTGCACACACTGAGGAAGAAGCCGAAGAGGGCACACCAGAGGAGCTCATGAAATAGCTGGGCTCTCCTTTTCCATCAGAGACAGCCCAGCCAGTCCTTACTGGGATGTGAGAAATGGATCTTGCTGCTATGAGCTAGGGGCAGGAGTAAAGCAAGGAGCGGGGTCAAGAGAAACAAGCAAAGAAGAATCTGCAAAGCAAGAGGTGAGGGGGATGGACCCCAGGACCCCAGTGAAATGCTCACACTCAGAGAGTTCTCGATGTTGATGAGCCAGCCGTCAAAACGAAAAAACTGAGCAATCTGGACCAGCCGATCAGCCACTGCCCGGAAGGAGGGCTTATCCCCAGCCAGGAAGGCTTCGCAGAGCCTGCCTCCCTCTTGCCATTCTGTGATAAAAGTCCCTGTGAGACAAGAGGTAGAAACGGCTGCATAGATGGCTCTCCTCTGACCCAGGGCTCGGAGGAGTGTGCTTCCTGGACATCAGGACTATAGGAAAATGTAGACATTCAGTCAGTGGTCCTTTGGGATGTGGTCACAGAAGATTCAGAACAAAGCTGAAGAGGCACTAATCTGACCCAGTGGTTGGCAAACTACAGCCTCGGACCAGACCCAGCCACCACTTGTGTTAGTACTGCCCTCCTGGGACGTAGCAGGTCCCTCTGCCTACCAATCCTCTACAGCTGGTCTTATGCTGATCACCACCACCCTGGCTCACACACTAAAAACACAGGTAGCATCTGGACCTCTCTGGGAAAGTGTGCAGACACCCATCGGAACCCATGGACACTGCTACCGCTCAATTACAGGACCACCCAACGGGTGCACTAACCACCTGGCCCTTACCCAGCACGCAGACCCCATGCCTGTGCGCCGAGTTGGTCCAACACACTGGAGGTATGGTGACCGTGTGATGGCTGAAGTACACAAAGATGTCGATGTACTGCCAATGGTAGAAGGAATAGGGGTTCTGCACCTCTGAGCCCTGAATGAACCTGGTGAAGACACAGAATCAGGACGCAGTGCTCGTTCGTGGATTAGACGCGACTCAAGTGCTGTTCTTCAGTTCTGGTCACTGGCTCTGACTGAAGCCTGCTGTGTAAGACCTTGTAGGGAGGAGTGAGGGAAGGAACAACCTGATGATCTTCTGAGAGACCAGGAGCGGGAGCTAGGGTGAGTCAGTCAATAAAATGCTTGCCTTGGATGACTTCAATCCCCAGAACAGATTAAAAACTTAAAAAAAAAAAAAAAATTAAAGCTGGAGAGATGGTTCAGTAGTCAAGAACACTGACTGCTCTTCCAGAGGTCCTGAGTTCAATTCCTAGCAACCATATGATGGCTCACAACCATCTGTAATGGGATCTGATGCCCTCTTTTGGTGTGTCTAAAGACAGTGACAGCATACTCAAATATATAAAATAAATAAATCTTTTAAAAAATGTAAAATAATAAAACAAATAAGAATTTTAAAAAATTAGAAATCCAGGTATGGTGGAACATGCTCGTAATCTCAGGGATGGGAAGGTGGAGAATCACTTATGCGCTAGCCTTGCATACTTGGTGAGTTCCAGGCCTGTGAGGAAGTGTGTCTCAAAGACAGGGTGGACAGTATCTGAGGAACAATAGCCAAGGCCGATGTCTGGCCTCCACACGCAAGCACGAAAATGCACATGCATTCACAGAAACACAAAGAGCCAGTCAGAAGCATGCTGGGCATGGTGGCACCTGAGGCAGGGTGACTGGAGTTGGAAGCCACCTGGGCTACCTAATGAGTTCTATACCAGACTAAACTGCATAGCAAAACCTAGTCTCAAAAATAAGTCACAGTGCATTTGGGAAAGGGAGGCTCATTCACCAACCATGGAGTTAGCACAGGCCACTGGAACTGCACAGACAGCACTTGGCTTCTGTAAGCAGATGAAGGAGCAGGAAGCAGGAAGGCTGAGTACAGACCCTGTCTCTGGCTTCTGCTCCCTGCACAGAGTCAGCGCTGCCCTCAGGGCCCTGGGTCTACAGGTTGGCCACACCTCAGGCAGAGCAGCTGGCTCTGACTCAGCTTCCCATCAATCATGCTGTCCGAGACCATTCAATACATGTTTAAAATGTTTCTCAAGTTAGCCCGTGCATAGCTTGGGGGGGGGGGGGCGGCGGGGGAGAGGGGGAGAGCACAGGAAGCCAGGGCAAGAGGCCTGAACCAGGACAGAGATTAGAGGAAGTGCAACAGACAAATCAGATGAGGATGAGGCTGCTAGGCCAGGAGGTGATTCTCTTCAGGGGCAACCTAAGGAACTGGCTGTCTGTGGGGCTAAAACAGACAAGAGCTCACCCAACTCCATGCTGCTTCTGCCACGGGATGCTTAACCTAGGACTGAGTTTCTCTCCCTAAGGTGTCAGAGGCCCATCTAGAACCTGCTTGTATAACTCCATCCAGGGCTCTAGGACTCCTCTCCACCCTCTTCCATCCAGGGATGACCAGTAATAAGACCAGCGTGGTGCCAGAGCCTCACCTGTCCTCCAGGTACCCGCCCATCATGTCATGGCACAGCAGGGTCCGGGGCCTGGGGCTGCTCAGTGGGGGCTGGCGACACTCCAGGGGCTCCAGAGCTACATTGAAGCCATCCTCCATGAGGGGGGTCCAGGCCAGGAGCTCCTCCAGCGTCGACAGGTAAAAGCTGATAGGTCTGGTAGTATCCTTGTCATAATATCTAGCTGGTCCACGGAGGGAACCGTAAGGAATGATGGAAATCAGGGGACTTGTGCATACACTTCAACTCTGACAGAGAGGGGAGTGGGGGTTGCAATGGCCAGGAAGGGAGATTAGCAGGAACTTCAGTCACCTCACCTGGTAAAGGATCCGGAGTGAAACTGACCACATCTCTAAAGACTGCTTCCTCTTCCTGATCCTCATTGATCCTGGGCAAAGGGTGGGTTTTAAAAGATTGATTTGAGCCGGGCAGTGGTGGCGCACGCCTTTAATCCCAGCCCTCGGGAGGCAGAGGCAGGCGGATTTCTGAGTTCGAAGCCAGCCTGGTCCACAGAGTGAGTTCCAGGACAGCCAGGACTATACAGAGACAGGGTTTTTCTGTCTCGAAAAACCAAAGATTGATTTGCTTTTGATTTTTTGATACAGGGTCTTATGTAGCCCAGGCCAGCCTGGAACTGTGTAGTTCCCTTGGGTGACACTGAACTGCTGATCTTTGTCCTACCACCTTCTAAGTGCTGGGATTAGAGGGGTGCTCTACCACACCCCATTTATACTGGAGATTGAACTGGGGCTCTACACATGGTAAGTGAACATTCTGTCAACTGAGCTACATTCTCAGCCCTCCAAAGGGTAAATAACAGCTGGAAGCAAATGGCTAAGTAACACAGAACATGGCAAAAATACACACCAGAGGCAGGCATGACACCAGAAAAAGGGGAATCTGGGATTCATCCTGATTATTAGCAACTAGGGCTTGTTCCTGCTTGGACAGATGCCAATGACAGCCCCATCCAACAGGTGACATCCCCAAGCCACAGGCCAGGGGATATAGTCTTCAAGTACTAGCAAAATTGAAGAGCCCAGGAGAGCAGGACCAGGCTTTGTCTCCTACCCACCCACAGGGTGGGGAACTCTCACTCATTGCCCCTCCACTGCCCCCCACCCCCATTCAGCAATTGACTAATACAAGGATTAACTACTTTGGCTTCATGAAGTTGCAAAGTCTGAGTACAGCAAAACCAGGAAGTGTTCATTTGTTAATATGTTTCAAAGTATTACTTTAAGAGTAGATAAGACACGATAGTAGCCATTTAGATACACGGATATCTAAGGGGACAGTCTCTAAAGCCTCCAGGGCCTGAGGCCATCAGGAGTGACTTGAGCTCCCTCCATAAGTTCTGCCATCAATCATACTGACCCTCTGCAATTAGACTGAGGAGCCTTTGGAACTGCAGGGATGGCCAGACAGCAGCAGGCTAAAATGGAGATGTCATCTTTTTCTTGTGGAGCTAGGGGCTCAAACCCAGGACGTCCTACATCCTAGGCAAGTGCTCTGCCATGAATCTATCCCAAGACCTTCCATTTTTATTTTTAGATGTGGCCTCACTACACCAGGCTGACCTCAAACTTGTGATCCTCTTGCCTCATCCCGTCAAGGAGTTAGAATTAAAGGCTTGTGTCATCAGGTCATGCAAAATTCACTCCCACATACTTCTCTTCCAGATGGTCCTCCCCGGCTGATGTATTTATCCTTCAGCTGCACCCAAAGAAACTCAGAGAGATCCTGTCTGCCCCTGCCCACTTTTGTCACCTGAATACCCGTCCAGTAAGAAGGAAAGGAGCATCTTAGGATTGCTTCTACCCAGAAATAATTTGCCCAACAGCCAGCAACCACCCTATAGTACGAATGGTCCATCTGTCTCTGCTGTGAGTTTAAAAACAAAGCGGGCCACATCAAGTCTGCGCTGATACCTTTCCCAGCATCCTACCGACCACAGGGTTACAACCCTGGACCAAAATCCCTGGACCAGAGGGTTATATCTGTCCACTCCTGCCTTTGTGTTTTTGCCCATTCTGATCTATCCAAAACAGTCCTTCTCGTCCTTAAAGATTCAGTTCAAGTATCACACGAACAGAAAGCCATCCATGTTTGGGATTGCCTAATCGATAGGGCCAAAGGAAGGTGCAGTAGCCTTGGCGCCAGCCTTCCAGAACGGGACCCCGATGGGCTGGGACAGGGTCCGTCATAGGTTAGGAACAAGGGAGCTGCTAGTTTGCTCAGGTGGCCCGTCTGCGGCCGAGGATGGAAGGATGGAGGGACGCAGGTTTGTCCGCGAGCAATGGACAGTGTCGCACCACGCAGGGACAGGCAGCATGGCCACCCCAGCCCAGTCCCGGAGCTCAGCCCAGCCGTGCGCACCTCCGCCCCTGCCTCCGCCGCCCCGGCTTCCGCTCCGGCTGGTCCTGAGCCTGCTTCTCCGGGGCCGCGGGGCTCCGCTGCCTTGCAGCCCCCCGAGTCAGCACCGACGAGGTCTCCATGACCGCCAGCGCCCGCCGACCGCTAAGCCCGACAGACACCCTGCTCCAACAGCCAATCGCAAGCCTGGACCTGCCCCTGCCCCAGCTCTCAGCCAATGGAGAGTGTGCAGGTTGGCTCACACGGAGTTCCGGCTGGGGTCGGACTGCGTTCTGCTAGCGGCGGGTGTCGAGCCGGAGTTAAATAACCGGAGAGCCGGGGCGGGACCTGATGGGCGGGGTTTGAGAGAAAGGCGGGGCTGCGTGGATCCTGAGCCCAGGGTTCTAAGAGACCCCAAAAAAGTGTGATTTAGAGTTAGCCATGAAGATCTTTTTCTGCCAGCGACTACCAAGTGTGGTACATGGTAACTCTGGAACTGGACCACAGAGACTGGTGGCCTAGCTTCCCTGGATCCTGGATGAAATCTATTTCCCATCTCCAAACGCTGGGATTACAGGCACATGCTACCATATTCTGCCTTTTTTTTTTTTAAATTAAAATATAATTACATCAGTTTCCTTTCCCTTCCCTGCCTCCAACCCTTCCTTTGTACCTCATCCGGTCTCTCTCAAATTCATGATTTTTATTTCTCATATACGTATATATAAACATAGCCTGTTCAGTCCCTATAATGTTACTTGTATGGATATGTTTTCAGGCTGGCCGTTTGGAATTGGATAACCAACTGGGGAGGGGCTCTGCCCGGGGAAGACTTTTTCCCCCCATCTCAGCATTCTGCATTTGCCTGTAGCTCTTTGTCCATACTGAGTCTCTTGGATCCCATTCATAGATCTACAAAGGCTGGCGATTGTCTTTTCTCATTAATCAACAAAAGAAAGAGGTGTTATAACCAGCTTAAGGTGAGGCTCGATGGGATGTTGTTATAACCAGCTACAATCGGAAACTAAAGAGTAAAGGCAGGTGGAGGGGTGGGGGACAGTGCCACTATCCTGAAGGGACTTTTTCCATCTGTCCTGTATAACTTAGACCCTGTAGGATGGTCAGCACGGTGAGCATGGATAGTTTTCTCCTGAACGTGTTCTTCTCACTCCCAAGCCTGTGTTCTGCAGGAAATACATCCCCTCAAGTATGCAGGGCCCAGGAAGCTGCATCTGCCAGAGGGCACCTCTGCAGTACCCAGACACAGAAGAGATGCACATTAACCTTGATGGTCTGTGTTCGGAGCGGTGAGAAGAAATGCCAGGCAATGAGGAAATGGCTTCTCCTCCCTGAACCCAATACCCCTCTGGAGCTTGCAGCTCTGGCCCCACAGCAGCTTGCCCAAGCCAAGTTCTCCGGGCCTCTTTATTACTGTTTACAGACTTTGAGCTTTATGAGGCCCCAAGCATCCATAAACGCCAAGGGTGGGGATGGTGACTAAGGTGGTTGAGTATAGGCCCTGGTTACATGGCCTGATAGCCAGTCGGCCAGGGAAGAGGTGCTGGGGAGCAGGAGACACTGATCTATGGGGCACAGTTGGCAGGACACCTCTTCCCACTGACCCAGGGTGGGGAGGGGAGCTCTGCCTGGGGCTAGAACAGAGAGAAGGTAGCAGGTCACTGTCCACAAGCCCAAACACAGTAATCTACTGTGAAGCCTTGTGGAGCAAACACAACTATCTGGGAAGCTGTGTAGATGGGCATCGTCCCTCCACCCCCCCCAACTCCCTGCCTCACCTCTGTACTCTAGATCCCCCCTCCCAAGACCTGTGCATCTAGGACAGAGTCACGAATGGGAAAGAAGAACTGTTTGAATTCTCAGTTTAGGGTCTGATGACCCGCCCCCCCGCTCCCCACTCCTACAAGGGCATGATGCTAGGCCAGTCTTGTGAAAGGTATTGTGAGTCAGGGATCAACTTAGATGGCTATGAATGCCTCATGCCCAGAGGACAGCATCCAATAACATGGCCTAACTTGGTATTGTCCCTTCCCTCTCAGTCCCCCTTAATGCTCCAAAGAGCAGAAGGAGAAGCAGCAAAACTGAGGCCCAGTGGAGGAGGTCAAGGATCTGCTGCTCTGGGTGAGCACTGCACTTCTTTTACCTTGCTTCCCGATGGCTGCCAGGCGAGTATAAGGATCTGGTGGTTGGAACTGTGGTGGCCGCCTGTGTCTATGGGAGGATACAGGATGGTAGAACAGAAGCAGCCTCCTGGATCTTCCGTAGAATAGACACAGCTTCAACCTGGACCACCTCATGCAGGCTCTCCCAGGAGCAAAGCTGCTTGATTGAACCCAGCAAGTACATCCTGCGTCTGGGACAGTAGCTGAATCTAAGATGATGTATGGACAACCGTTCCTGGAAAGAAGCTGCACTTTATAAGCCGATTAACTGGTTAGAACTTCCCTGGTTATTGAGAGTTTGGGATGTGGCAGGTCTAGGGTCTAATCACAGATTATATGAGCTATCTTGGCCCCAGAATAGCCACTGTTCTCTCTGTGGCCTAATGTCCTGTGACTATTGGGTAAATCCTTTGGAATGTACAAACAGACCCCTAAGTTCCCAGAGCTAAGAATGTCACCATAGAGCATGGGAGACCCATAGCACAGATGTTCCTATTGTGCTGTACACACCTGCCTGATATTTCCAACAGTGTATTCGGAAGGAATCTTGATCTATGAGTTCCTTTGTTCTGTTACTACAAAAACTCCGTGAAGCTGCTACCACACTGAGACATGGAATTTGGGGTGAACTTAATTTGTTCCCAGCCCATGAACATTCCTACCTGGCTCCAGAAATAACATTTTTTTTTTCTCACCACTAAGGGAGGGCTATTGTTAATAACCAATAAAACTGGGGTTTCCATTCATAGATCAACAAGGGCTGGTGATTATCTTTTCTTATTAATCAGCAAAAGAAGAAAAGAGGTTGTGGACTCTCTGGTTAAATGGGAAGATATCCTAGGACTCAGAAGCCCAGGAACCATGCAGCTCCGAGGTGGGGCAGTGTCCCAAGGGAAGGGCACCCTGAGACCTGGGAGCCCAGGAACAACATAACTCTGAGAGGAAGCCTCCTTAGCAGAGGTGGTGCAGCTCCCAGGGGAGGGGATCCCCAGCTGAGCTGAGGTGCTCAGGAGCCTCAGCTCTACTCCTTCTCTTCCCCCTTCCCTTCTCTCCATTGCTTCTTGTCTTCTGATGAAAATTACAGCAGGAAGCAAATCTCATAAAAGAGATTTATTGGAGAGTTCAGGGTGTGTAGGGACAAATCAGGAGTAGCTGCCTATGCTCTTTGGAGGGAGCAAACAGCTCCAGGGAATTAGACAAAGCACAGTGCTTATATAGGGGTTTGGGGAGGTGGAACTTTCTAGGTAGAGATTTCCAGAGTAAGGATTGGTGGGATTTCAAGTCCTGAGCTTGGGGAAGCTCAGGGTTTGGTGGGTTTTCCTGTTCTGGAATTGGTGGGGTTTGTGCTCAGGTATTGGTGGGTTTCTCTGAGAAGTTCAGGGATTGGTGGGTTTCTCTGAGAATTTCAGGGATTGATGGGTTTCTCTGAGAGGTTCAGGGATTGGTGGGTTTTCCTATTCAGGGACTGGTGACCTGGTGGCTTTTGTTCAGACTTTTCACCTAAAATTAGCATAATCTGGGGAGGGTCCTGTTGAGGGGCTGGAGATGACCTTTCTGACAGTTATGACTATTAGGGAGGTCTGGGGGAGGGGTCTGGCTGCTGGAGCTGGGGAGTGGGGAGGGGGCTAGCAAGTTTCCTGCCTTAAAGATTTACAAAGTTTACAAAGTATACAAAATTTCCAAAGGGAGTCCTCTATAGTTTGAGTGGTGTGAATATCTCACAGAAGTGTTATAATAGCTTAAGGTGGGGCTTGAGAAAGAATCTCAGCTACAATGGGAAATCAGGGAATAAAGGCAGGTCCTGGGAGGAGATGGGCGGAACCCGGGAGAGGGACGCTGTCCCAGAGGGACTGTTTCCATCAAGTCTAACTGTATCTGTTTCTTGACTCATTGTGATAAACACAGTCAACTGAAATATTGTAATTCAGGAAAGCTGGAAAAGACAAAAGATCTGGGTTTGGATCCCCAAAGAAAGTATGAATGTGGTAGCTAGTGGCTGTCATCATGGTGCTCGGAGGCAGAGGCGGAGCCTTCCGAGGCGGAGCCTTCCTGGGCTCTCTCACTCAGCCACAGTCAGTGAAAAACCTTGTCTCAAAATGTAAGTGGAGGGGCTGGAGGGATGAGGTCCTGAGTTCAATTCCCAGCAACTACATGGTGACTTCACAACCATGTGTAATGGGATCTGATGTTCTCTTCTGGTGTGCCTGAAGATGGCGATGGTGTACTCATATAAATAAAATAAACACATCTTTTTTTTAAAAAGAACTGCTTGCTGCTCCTCCAGAGGACCTGAGTCTGATTCCCAGCACCCAGCAGCTCACAACTGCTTGTAATTCTAGCTCAAGGGCATTCAATACCTTCCCCTGGTCTCCACAGGAACCTACACACATGTGCCACACATTTTAAAATATAAATTTTCTGGACCTGGCTGAGCAGATGCACCATCAGGGCTGTTGATATTTGCAACAACAAGAACAGAAATGTTCCGACCAAGAAGTTGCAGAGCCGGAACATGTACCTGCAGCTGCTAGTCAATCAGGTTTTTGAAAAGGTTAATTTGTGAGTGACACTAGCTGAGCCATCTCTGTCCCTGTCCTGGATGATCCAAAAGACAAAGCTTCCCGGCTGAGAGAACAAAACAGCCATTGTTTGGGAACAGATGACTTGTCCAAGCTGACTGTGTATGTGCTGCGGGTGGCCGTGTGACAGTTGACTGGGCCAAAGTCACATCTTCAAGGCTGCTGGTAAGCAGCCTCACCTTCAACCAGCTGGCTCTGGAGTCTCCCAAGAGCAATGGCACTGTGCTCCTTTCTGGGTCTCAGAAGAACTGAGAAGTCTACAAGCATTTTGGCCAAGGCCCCAGAAACCCCACACAGCCTCACCAAATTCTATGTCGGCTCTAAGGGCCAGATGCTCAAATATGCAAGAGGCTTCTCAAAGGGCCAGCTGTTGCTACAAAAACTAATCCTGAATCTTACTGTTACAAAATTTAAAAAAAAAAAGCTTTGGGCGTTAAAAAACAAAACAAGATAAAGTGGAACATAATAGAAGACACCAAAGGTCAACTTCTAACCTCCAACAAACACACACACACACACCAGACACACACAGGCACAACACACACACACACATACACCAGACACACACAGGCACAACACACACACATACACACAACACATACACAGCACACACAACAGACACACACAGGCATAACACTTTTTTAGAAACCGCCTTTATTGCTGTTCAGGAACTTAGTCCACAGATCTGCTCTGAACACCTGCGACTGGGCTACAGGATCTAGCACAAAGCCTATCTGATAACCTTCAAGCACCTCCTTAAACCTGTTGAACGACATTCAGAGAGTGGAAAGTGGAAAGGCCTGTGTACTTTGCCCTGTCCGAAGGTCAGAAAGCCACTAAGTAGATTAGATGGGGGACCTTCTGTACAGAGACTTGAGAAACCTTGTGATGTCAGCCGGCCTTGCAAGGCTGTCTGTTTTTTCCCTAGTTTGAAATGGTTTGGTTTTTTTGTTTGTTTGCTTTTGCAAAATGTTTTATCTTGTTCGTTCTCATTATGTTCCTCCAGCAATAAATCCCATTGTCCCTCCATTCAGAACAGCTGAGGCACCAGCAAACCCTCCCATCTGTTATGTCTGCCTGCGGTTTCCCAGGCACTTAGCTCGTCCTACTGCGTGAGAGAAGCCAGGGCTAACCTCGGGCTCCCGCTGCCTGGCCCAGCTTCCTGCACGCTGGAGGCTGTGTCTACGCACCTGCTCAGCGGCCTGCCCAGCCAGGGGTTGACGGCTCCTGGCATGCTCCAGCCAACATGCCTTCAACTAACCCACCTGCTCTGTCTTCCACAGTGAAGGGACCGCCACCTGGGATGCCTGTCTTTTTGTCCCATGCCCCTTGTTTTCTTGTATCCGCACAAACAGTTACAAAATGAACATTACGGAAGGCCTGACCAGTGCAGAATGGAATCCCTCGGGCTAAACCCCACATCATCACTCTGTAGCTTTAAGCAAACAGCTTCATCTCACAGAAGCAAAGTTCCACAAACCTGGTGCCAGTCCTCCTGTGCCAATGTAATAAGGAAGTCCCTCTGCTTTGACCCCCACAGAAAATGCATCCCCACCGTGTTTGCACCAGTCTTCACACACACACACACACACACACACACACATGCACACGCACACACACACACTATTCTGTCACCTTGGTCCCACTTTACAGACCCATGCTCTGTCAGTGTCCCAAAGAGCTAACATCTGTTGGTAGACTAGAGCCTGGTCTGTTCATGGTTAGGAAGGAAAGTCAGCTCAGGGGCAGGGCCTTGGGTTTATCCCTAGGATTGCAAACCAACCATGTCACCTGGACAGACCCATTTGTTAGACCCTGCTCCTTTAGCGAGGTATGTTCTTTCATGGCACTGCAGCCAAGAGGGAAGACCCTTCCCACCCTGCTAGGTCTCCTCCCTCACGCCTCTCCTCTCCAGACCCCTCAACACTCAACCCACGTTGCCAGGCTAACCTGCACCTTGCAGACATCCTAGAATATGCTTCAAGACACTCATATATATTTAAAACATGTATGTGTGCTTGTATGATACTGTGTTTTATAAAAAGTGGTGTCATGTAAAAATTATTCTGTGTTTTAATGGTTTTTATGAGCAATATTATTTAACTTGAGCTTTGTGGAGGCTGGAGAGATAGATAGCTGAGCACTTAAGGGCATTTGCTGCTCTTGCAGAGGTCTTGGGTTTGGTTCCCGGCACCTACATGGTAGCTCACAACCATCTGTAACTCCAGTTCTGGGCTCCAGGGGTATGGGACATGCACACTGTGCACACACATACATACAGGCAACATATTCACACACATAGAATAAGAGAGATCTAAATTGAGCCTGTTGGTTCATGTAGCTCTAATTTATCTCTTTTCTCTGTTATGTTTTTCTTCTTTGTTTTTTGAGACAGGGTCTCACTGTAAACCTGGCATGTCCTGGAACTCACCCAGCATGCTGACCAGGCTGGCCTTGAACTCACAGAGGTTTGCCTGTCTCTGCCTCCCGAGTTCTGGGATTAAAGATGTGAGCCACCACTATCAGCTTTGCTGTTATTTTAAACACTCATAATCTATTTACAAATCTATTGGTAGATTTGTTTATAGTATAAGTAATAAGCCATCAACTTCTTTTCCACTTTCAAGTGTGTGTGCGTGTAAGAGTGTGTGTTGTGTGTGTGTGTGATATAAGTGTGTATGCATATTTTCATGTGTGTGGGCATATATGAGTGTGGGTGTACATTTTACATGTGAGTGTGTGGTGTGCATGTGTATGTGTGGTGTATATGTGTGCATATTTACATGTGTGTATCTGTGAGTGTGGTGTGCATGTGTGTGGTGTGTGCATGTGTGTATATATGAGCGTGTGTGGTATGCATGTGTGTTGAGTAGAGTGTGCATGTATGCATATTTGCATGTGTTCATGAGTGTGTGCGATGTGTATGTATTTGTGTGCATGTGTGAGTGTGGGTGTATATGTCCATATTTGCATGTGTGTGGACATCTATGACTATGGCTGTGGGTGGGCATGTGGAGACCGAGACTGATGTCAAGAATCAGCCTCTTTCCAACTTAATCATTGAGGCAGGGCTTCTCAATCAAACCCAGAGCTCATCAATATGGCCAGTCTTGCCAGCCAGCATGCTCTGGAGATCTCCCCTCTCTGTCTTCCAAGACTAGAATTACAGGCAGACAGCCATTCCCACCCAGCATTTATGTGAGTTCTGCAGATGTGAGCTACGGCCCTCTCTTGCTGAGCTGACTCCTCAACCCTGGTTGTTTGGTTTTGAGACAGAGTATCACTATGTTGACACAAGATGGTCTTGATCTCCTGGCCTCAAGGGATCCTCCCACAGCAGACTCTGGAGGAGCTGAGGATACAGGTGTGTGTCCCTGAGCCAGCACTTGTGTGTAGTTTTATGTTACCGCCTTTTGCTCTGGGACTGGCCGTGTTCTAAAGCCCCGACCCGGCTTCCCTTTTGTTCTACCTGTCTCTGCACCAGGAAGTGAGCCATGTTGCCAGTCCCCACCCAGCTTCCCTGAATCGGAGGATAAAAGACACACACATACACAGTTTGTTACTTTACAACTTGCCTTCTTGGCACAATTGCTGGGCACAGATATCTCCTGCCTGGGAAAGCACGCCCTTACCAGTGTGTTATCTCCGTCTCTCCACCTGCCCTAAGCTGCAGTGACTAGTCCCACCTAGCCCCTGCCAAATATCCTCGGCCACCCGCCTGTAACAGAGGCCACAGGCCCCAGCTTTCCCCCTCTCCCCCCAGATCTCACATGTTTGCTGTATTCTTCTTCCTCCACAGCATGGCAGAAACTCCTTCTCTTCTTCCCTGCTTTTTTCTCCTGGGGCCCGGAAGTCCCACCTCTACCTTCCACCCAACAATTGGCCCCCAGTCTTCTTTACTGACAAACCAAGAACTAAGTGGGGAACTTTAACGTCAGGACCACCCTCTACAAGCACTGTTACTTTTTTTATGATTTACTTTTTTATTTTATGTATATGAGTACCCTATTGCTCTCTTCAGAGACACCAGAAGAGGGCACTGGATCCCATTACAGATGGTTGTGAGCCACCATGTGGTTGCTGGGAATTGAACTCAGGACCTCTGGAAGAGCAGTCAGTGCTCTTAACCGCTGAGCCATCTCTCCATCCTCCATACACGCAACCCCCCCACCCCACCCCCCCACACACTGTAACTTTTAAAATGTTAAAACGAATACCTTTACAAAAAAAGCTGCCTGGGAACACACACTTTTTCTTTTTATGGTGAAAACATAGAACAGTTACTGCTGGTAGATGTTTTAAAATATTTGAAATATGCACAGACACTGACACAGGCCATCATGGCGCACTGTAGCGATGTAGAGGACAGCTTTTGGAGTCAGTGCTTTCCTTCCACCATGTTGCAACAGTGTTGACATTGTTGCCTGTTGCTGAACGTCTTACTCTGGGCTAGCTGACTCACAAGCTTCCAGCCTATTCTGTCTCCGCCTCCATTTTACTATAGGAATACTGAGGTGACAGACATGTGCCACAGCATCTGTGGGTTCTATAGATCCAAACTCTTTGTCAGGCTTGTACAGTACAGTGATCTGCTTCAATTGCCAACTTGATACCACCTACAATCACCTGGGAAACCAGTCTTACAGAGGGATTGTCTACTCTAGGTTGGTGGATGGGCTTGTCTGGAGGGCACTGTCTTAAGTTACTTGACATGGTTAGTTAACAGTCCACTGTAGGCAGCACCATTCCCTAGTTAGGGGTCCTGAACTACACTTGGAGAAATGGATCTGAGCACATGGGAATAAGTGAGCATGTGTGAGTTCATTTTCTCTGCTCCTGACTGTGGATGTGACATGACAAGAGCCTACCTTGACCCTCCCACAGAAACAGACTATAGCCTGGACCTCTAGGCCCTTTTCTCCCCAACTTGCTTTGGGTCAGGGTATTTTACCCCAGCAGCAGAAATGAAACTAGAATACTCAGCAAATGTTTTTTACCCACCAAGACATCTTCCTAGCCCCACATTTCCGTTTTGTTGTGGTTTGTTTGGGGTTTTTTGTTTTGATTTTGTTTGTTTTGAGATGGACTCTCACTACATAGCTCTGGCTGTCCTAGAACTTGTTAGGACTAGATTGCCCTCACCTCATATAAATCTGTTTTCTTCTACCACTTAGAGCTGGAATCAAAAATATGAATCACTACACCCAGCTCACCTTTTCTGTTCTAATATTCACTAGCAAACAGGCTCTGCCGTGGATGCCCCCCACAACTTTGAATCAGTAGGAACTTCCCACAGCCTCCTAGACACTGTGCTGGGCTTGCTTTCTTGCTCCTGTGACGGACACAACGTTAGTACAACTGTTGGTTTGACAGCACATTGCATAGTCCTTAGGACTGCCCAGGCACATGGGCACAGCAGCTCCTCTATCTCAGGCTATCCCAGGAAGCATTTCCCCTTCTTCTGGTGGAAAGTGCTTGCTACACACTGTGGCTATTGATGCACCTTCTGCATGCATGAAGGAGCACACGTGTGTGCTGCTCATCTTAGCTCTTCACATAGCTCACAGAGTAGGGTTCAAGGTTTCCACATGCACAGATGTGTGTGGCCCTGCTATCTCCTGCTCAGCTCAGCTGTCCCTACCGCAGGGTTATCACTGCCAGCCTCTGCTTCTTCAGATGCCTCTGGGAGGTGGGTCTCTAACCTCTAGCTTCCCGTTGGCTAAGGACTTCAGATCTCACTCTTTCTTACTGAGCCAATTTTTTTTTTACTAGATGTTTTTCTTGAAAAGTGCCCATTTCATCAAGGTTTTCAAATGTAGGGTATTAAATTGCTCCTGGTCATACTCTTGAATTTTGATTTTAAAAAGAAAAAAAGCACCCCAACCCCTGTGTGCACTTGCCACTTCCCGTGTCTGTGTCTTTTTCTTTCTTTCTGTCCTGGTGCTTTTTGTTGGCAGAATCCCCATCCATGTTGAGTCTTTAAAAAAGAAAAAGAAAAACTCTTTTTGTTTGTTTTCCGTTTCTTTAATTTCTGCCTTTATTGTCTTGCCTGCAGTTTTCTTTGGATTTGTTTTGTTGTTCTTCCTCTGGTTTTGAAAAGGAAGTTTGTTTGGCCTGTTTCTAATCGACTCTGACTTAAGGTGAATGCAGCAGAGAAGGCTGGGTCTGGTTCGGTTTGGTTTGGTTTGATTTAAAGACAAGGATCCTCTGTACCCCAGACTGGCCTGGAATTCACCATGTAACACAAGCTGGCTCTGAATTGGAAGTAAATCCTCCTATCTCAGAATCCTCACCAATAGGATTCAGGAGCACCAGCCCTGCCCCCACACTAGCCACAGGTATTGGCATTAGGTTCTAAAGGCTGCATGATTTCATCTTCTAGTTCTTACTGTAGGGGTCCATGATCTGCTGAAGAATGACACCTTGGACTCAAACAGTATGTAAATGCAGAGTGTTTTATTCTGCCGAAGTCCAGCATGCTGGGGATCTCCCAGGATAGAGAGACCACCAATTACTGGGGTGTTGGGGAGGTCTGGAAAGTTACTGAGGAAATAGCTGGGAAAGTCTGGAAACCGCTGCTGACCCACTGTCCTTGCCTCAGGCCAGGTGGCAAGGCAGCTTCTGAGGCCTGGACTTGCCTGGAATTGCCCAGTTCTTGGAAACAGAGATTTAGGCCTAGTCTCCTTAACTGCCGATTTGAACTCTGTCACTGAATCAATCAGCCAAGCCTTCTCACTACTTAGTCTATCAAAAAGTCTCTGACTGTCAGGGCTGGAGAGATGACTCAGCATGTAGGAGCACCTCCAGAGGATGTGGGTTCTGTTCCCAGCAGCCACATGGTGGCTCAAAACCATGTGTGACTCCAGTGACCCCACATCCCCTGACCTCCATTAACTGTTCCAGGAGCTTCAACCCCTCTCAAGGGCTCCCGAACGCAAATGGTGAGCACACATACACTCAGACACACAACACAAAGCAACTTTGTTCAGCTTCTTAGCTAGGGCTAGTGAGCTGGCTCAGCAGTAACCAGGCTCACTAGTGCCAAGCCTGACAGTCTGAGGTTGATCCCCAAAACCACATGGTGGAAGATGAGAACCAACTTCCCAAGTTCTCCTCTGACCTCCATACATATTGTGACACGAATGCACACGTGCACATAGCAGATAGATAGATAATAGATAGATGGATAGATAAATGATAGATAGATAGATTTAACATATAGATGATAGACATAGATAGTAGATAGATAGATAGATAGATAGAAGATAGATAGTAGATAGACAGACAGATAGTAGATAGATAGATAGACAGACAGATAAATAGATAGATAGTAGATATATAGATAGATAGATCAATAGTAGATAGATAGATAGATAGAAGATAGATAGTAGATAGATAAATAGACAAATAGACAGACAGACAGATAAATAGATAGATAGTAGATATATAGATAGATCAATAGTAGATAGTAGATAGATAGATAGATAGATAGATAGACGATAGTAGATAGTAGACAGATAGGGGGTTGATAATTCACAGAAAGATAGATAAATGCTTAATTTTACTACAATAGGACATATCCGTTTCAGGTACAGCTCACACTTACATGGCTTTTTTCTACTTGTACTTCCTACTCCTGAACATGTAGACCACCGCTCCTTTTATCATCACATTTATTTATTGTGTGTATGTGTGTGTATGTGTGTTCACGCATGTGTGCTAAGGTGCATGTGTAGAGGTCAGAAATCCACTTCGCAGGACTCAGTTCTCTGCTTCCACCGTGTAGATTTCGGAGATTCAACGCTGTCTCAGCGGCAGACACCTTCACCCACTGAGCTATCTTGTCAGCCCCTAAAGGTTCCCGTTTGCCTTCTGCCTTCTCTGCAGTTACAGTTTCTCCCCGTTTGCTACAGTTACCACTGCTTTATGTTTACCTAACCCCTCTTCCCCCCAGGCCCCAGTGTACTGGAGATGGAGAAGGAACTCAGAGCATGTGCTAAAGCAGTACCTTACCACTGAACCACACCCCAGCCGAGAGGGGGGTGGGTTCATTTGGGTTTTTATCTCTGGAAAGGCCATCTTTTGCCTCAGCCCTTCCTTTGGTGAAGCAAATGTCCACAGTGCCCACGTCTCTGTCTAGTACTCTTTTCTGTCCCCTCTGCTCATTTATCCCTGAGTAAACCCAGAGGTGTTTGTGTTATAACTTTAAATAAACAAACTCTTTATTTAGAAAGTTGTACTTAGAAAGGCCTCCTACTTTGAGACTCCCTGGGATTCACTTAAGGGTTAGAATAGGCAGCGGGCTTCTACTGGAATTCTGTTACAAATGTATCCATTTAATCGAAGCCCCGGGTAGGGAAGGCGTGTCATCTTTGTACAGCTGGATTTCACAGACTGTAGTGTGCTACATTCCATGGAAGGGTGGGGGCGAGCCACCGCCTGAATCCCTTGAATCTAGGAAACAGTTGAGCAAGGGCACTGGTTGCTGCCTTTTGGGATCCACCTTGGTGCCAAGCTGAGACCATGGGGTGTCCTTCTTGAACCCACGGGCCTCCATTAGCCTGGCTGAATCCTTGGGAGACATGCTGGCCCATCTCCTTCCGCCTCTCTCAAGTGTCCAACCCACATCCTCTGAATGTCCTCCACCAACCTCCCTTCCTCCACAAACCCTTTCTCCCCACTCCCAGCTTTATTCACCTCACGCACACCCCTTCCTGTCTTGAAGTCTGCTCCTCAGAGGGCAAAATCCATATAAACACTGGTTTAGAGCATAGAGATCTCACTGGCCAGATTGCCTCCGAGACACTATAAACAGAACCTATGAGGGATGGGCTGTGGCTCTAAGGTCTCTGCATCTCTCCCCACCAAAAGGTGAAGCTCACTCCACAGCCCTCCTCTGGGCTGGCCCTGTGACTTACTTTGGCCAGAAGAATGTGGCTGAGGTAGCCACAGTATGATATTTGAGTCTGGGTCTCAAGAAACCTAGAAGCCTCTGTTCCTCTTGCTTCCACGCCGTCCTGAGGTCTCTCGTGAAGAAATTACTTCTGGGACAAAAGACAAGATGAACAGAGAAGCACAGACACCCTGGGACAGCAGCTTCTCTTGCAGCTGAGGATCATCATGGACACCCAGCCTAAGGTCATCATGGACACCCAGAAGCCGACCTCCAGCTGAGGGAAGCTGTGAGGAGCCAGGCCAGTGACTGCCCCGCAACCTGAGGGTGGTGAAGAGTAACGATCTGCTTCTATTTCTCCTTCAAGCTACTGAGTTTTAGAGGTTGTTTGTTTCCTACCAGTTCAAACACAACCCAGCATCTATTTTTAAATGTCACTTCCTGCCTGCTACTGGTATAGTGGTTTGTTTGTTTCTTTTATAATTTAAAAGATTGCCTTTATCTGTTTGTAGTATATTTGTGTCTGAGTGAGCCCTCAAGTGCCACAGTGCTTTTGTGAAGGTCAGAAGACAACTAGCAAGCATCACTCTTCTTCCACAACAGGGGACTCAAGGATTGAACTCAGGTCACCAGGCTTGGCTACAAACACCTTTACCCCCTGAGCTGTCTTGCCAGCCCTGACGTAGTGATATTTTATTCCCTGCATTCGTTAGCTCTCAGCTCCAATACTTTGCCTATAAATTGCATGCCTCCCCATTGCATGCCCTCCATAGCATGCCCTCCATTGCATGCCTCCCCATTGCATGCCTCCCTATGAACGGCTGCTTCATCCTTACCTTTCCAATCCTCGGCTCATCACTGACTCTTAATGATCTCTGTCCATCCCCCAAACCAATCTTGGAACATAAGTGAGCTTAAGCTCAAAGGTGGACCTCTCCTGTAGCTGTCAGTAACAGGCTGTTAGGTCACACACAGAGATGGTCAAGAAATGCTATTAAGACAAATAGCAATTAGGCTCTGGACCTGCAACATTCCAACCCCTGCACAGTCACTGAAGTTCTAATCAGCTGAGCCTTTCCGGAAGGTTCTTCCTGCACAGAATAAGCGAAGTTTACTGTTGGTATTAAGGTTAGGGGTCCCAGTTTGAAATCTCATAGGTGCGTGCTTTTCAGCTGAGCGACTGTGCTGTTCAGAAGTGCTCTGAGGTCACTCAGAAACTGCTCTGCTGTTTTCCTTTCTTGAAAACTCATCAGGCTTTGGGATATCTTAGGATTGCTTCAGTAAAACATGGGGAAGATTCCCCTTTCCCTTTTCTGGAATAGCTTGTTCAAGATTATCATCATTTTTCTGTAACCTCTTGGTAAAGCTAATTCACATAACAGTCTGCACTGGAGCCAGAGAAGCTGCTTGGTGCCACCTGAGGACCTGGTTCTGTTCCCAGCATGCATATGGCGACCACAACCACTGTAGCCCCAGTTCCGCGGGATCTGGCGCCCTCTCTGGCTTTCACAGGTACTGCATGCAACATGGTGCACGTACATGGAGGCAAAACACTCTTCACATAAGATAAAAATAAACAAATTTTTTTTTTTTAAGACAGACTATTCTGAGAGATTTCTTTTGTGGAAGCTTTTGTTAAACTCTCTCTTTTTTAATTCTTTAATCCTTTTTTTACAGTCCAGTCTTTACCCTCCACCCTCTTACCCTCCTCTTTTTTTTTATTATTTTTTTTTTTTTTTTTTTTGGTTTTTCGAGACAGGGTTTCTCTGTAGCCCTGGCCGTCCTGGAACTCACTCTGTAGACCACGCTGGCCTCGAACTCAGAAATCTGCCTGTTTCTGCCTCCCAAGTGCTGGGATTAAAGGCGTGCACCACCACTGCCCGGCTCCTCTGACTGTTCTTTATCCCATACCTCCTCCCCCCACCCCACCCCACCCCCAGCTCCAAGAAAATGTCCCTTCCTCCCCACCCCCACCCCTTGTGCAAGCTTTTAAATTGTAGATTGCACTTAAAACTTCTAAAACTATCCAAATGTTTCTTTACCTACTCTAATATCTGGAGTTGTGGGGTTTTAAGGGGTCTCTATCTGCCTTTCAAGCTCACTGGAGTGAAGGAATGCTATTATTCGTTTCTATTCTATATTGATAGGATCTGAATGGTACTTTTTTGATGGTTTTCTGCTCCATTATCTGTGTCCTTTCCAAGCTCCAAACCCCTAGAATCTGTGTGTTCAAAAAAAAAAAAAAAAAAAGTTGCTTCTTTATAGATTATGCGATTAATTCTGCATTCAGTTTATCACTACCGAGAAGCTACTCTTGCAGGCAGCCCTGACCAGGTGGACAGTCGATTCAACTGTGTGGTCAGGGGAGATCCAGAGACCATACAAGAAATATGGAATAACAGGGACAATACATGACTTATGGGTCCCTGAGAGAAGAGCACAGATGGTGTTGGAGGGAAAAATCAAAGACATTGCTGCCCCACGAGCAGATGGAAGAGGGCAGGGGGGAGAAGGGAAGGAAGAGAGAGCGAGAGAGAGGAGACAGGAAGTCAGTGTAAGGGGGAGACAACGTATGGAAGAAGGACAGAGGAGGGGGGACAGAAGGGAGAGGAGAGGGGAGAAGAGAGGGAGAGGGCGGGCGGGAAGGGTGAGACAGGAGGGGAGGGGTCTGCAGGCTATGACGTCACTCCTCGGTCCCTATGGTGTCCTCACGCTTTCCCCGGAGCTGTGCAGTGCTGGCTTACAGCAAACACACACACACAGAAAGAGAGAGAGAGAGAGAGAGGAACTTGGTGATGTCCCCTGGTGCTGCCTTCGGGTTTCCAGTGGTCAGCAGCTGTGGAGTGCAGAGTGAGCACAATGAGAAAGACGGGACCTCACAGTTGACCTCTCTGGAAGGGAAGTCTGAACTAGGCCAGAGGTGACGGGGCATGACAGAGCTTCATATAACTTAGCTCTGAACCCTAGATGACTATGGAAGCAGCAAATGCACTGAACAGGACAGTGGCACCGCTTACCGCCCTGGGCCTCCACAGCTCTTCCCATCCTGAGCAGCCAAGTCCCACACAGAGAATAGTAACTTCATCTGATGCACCACCATCCACATCAGCCTCTGTGATTTTTCTTTTACTGAATGAGTGTGTGGTGACTATGGGAGGGGGGATGTTGGGGGGGGTACGTGTGTTTCTGGGGAGGGCACCACAGTGCACAAGTGGACACCAGAGGGCAGCTTTCGGGAGTCCGTTTGAACCTCCCACCCAGTAAGTTTCAGGGATCAAACTCAGCTTGGCAGCAACAAGCTCTGAGCCCTAAAATGACATCTTCTCAAAAGAAAAAAATCCTGTGTGTATGTGTATGTGAGAGTGTGGTGTGTGTGTGTGTGTGTGTAATATGCAAATCTACAAAAGTGTCTGTCATCCAGAGGGAGAGGGGACAGCAGAAATCCTCTTTTATGGAGCTTCTACATTACTGAGAGTCTTTCATTGAAACTGGAGTTCTCTGTAGTTCAGGCAGTCTGGAAGCCAGCAAGCACCAGGGAGGGATGCCTTCCTTTCTTTAAAAAAAAAAATAGATAGATAGATAGATAGATAATAGAGATATATAAATAGATTGATAGATAATAAATTGATTGATAGCTACAAAGAGACATATTGGATAGGTGACAGGTTGATATCTGATAGATGACAGATAGATAGATAGATAGACAGACAGACAGATGGTGTGTGGTGTTTGGGAGTGAGTGCAGCAGCACACACTTGGAGGTCAGAGGGCAATCTGCGGGAGTCCATTCTCCTCCATCAACTGGATCCCAAGGACTGAATTGGGTTAGCAGGCTTGGCTGCAGACATCTTTACCCCCTGACCCCCCAACAGTCCCAGCCCTTGGATTACAGGAAAGCATGGGCATGCCCACTGTACACACAGGTGCTGGGAATCCTGCCTCCATTCTCCTGTGGGCATTCACAGTCAGCAAGCATGCTCATCCACTGAGCCACCTCCCCAGGCTCAGTTGCTCTGCCTCACACTGGGAAGTGATAGAGTCCCCCCAAAGCTGGCATCAGGAAGCCAAATCCTCCCTCTTGTCCTTAGACCATCTTGTTAGCTGTTTGACTTTTGGCTTCACTGACTCTAACTACTGTACTTCTTGCTGCTTGTCTGTCTCTGCTGTGGCTTTGCAACTGACTAGTAAGTCCCTAGAGCCCCCTGTCTGCCTCCTGGCACTGTTATCACAAATACACACTACAGTGCCCAGCTTTTGTATGAGGGTTCTGGGGCTTGAACTCAGGTCCTCACGCTTGCTCTGCAGATGCTTTACAGACCGACCTGTCTCTCCAGCCCCAGAGGCGTCATTCTGACATCATCAAGACATGTATTATTAATTCATTTGTTTAAGATGAAAGATTCAGCTGAGCATGGGAGCACACACCTGTAATCCCAACCCTTGAGAGGTAGAAGCAGGAGGGCTAGAATTCAGCAGCAGCCTTGGCTACATTGCAAGTTCAAGGCCAGTTTAACTCTGTCTCAAACAAACAGAAAGGCGCCCAATTCAATGGCATTCAGTATAGTGAGAGCATGTGCAGCTCTGACCAATGATTTACCTTTAGAATCGTTCACTACAAAGTCCCCTTAGTGGCTAGTCTCTGGCCACTGTTCTCTTGCATACACAACCCCAGGCAGCCCATAATCCCCCTCTGTGGACTCCCCACAAGTAAAGTGGAGCCTTATTGTGACCCTCTGCAACAGCTTCATCCACTCAGCATATTTGAGGCTCATCCATTGCTAGAGCACACACTGGCAGCTTACTCCCTCTATTGCTAAGGAATCATTCTCTCCCACGCTTACCCCACGTGCATACAGCTTCTGGTTTTCTCCAGTGCGGTGCCTCCCTGAGCATGTGCACAAGAGACTCTGTGTGGGAGCGTTTTGTTTGTTTCTCTTAGGTATGTGCTTACGAGTGGGATTTCTGAGTCACGTCAATTCTATATTTAACGTTTCGAGGAACTTCTAAGCCGTTTTCCAAGGTAGTGGTGGGGGGTGTTGTTGTTTTGTTTTGTCTTATTTTTTGGCAAGCGATGTTCACTTGAAATCAGCACTAAATATCACGACCTTCAGGCTCTCACTACTGGTTCCTGCCTTTCTCCCATTTCCTATTGCACTATTAACACTGGAGTGTGTGTGTGTGTGTGGAGGGGGTGCTCTCTCTCTCTCTCTCTCTCTCCTCTCCCCCTCCCTCTGGCTAGCTCTCTCCTCCTTCATCCTTCCTCCCTCTCCCTTCCTCCCCCTTTCTATACATGCCCCCCCAGGCGCATGTCTGTTTATGTGCTCATGGAGAGCAGAGGACACCACCAAGTATCTTCCCAAGTCTCTCTTCACTTTTTAAAATTGCTCTTTGACAATTTTATACAAGTTCGCAATGCATTCTGGTTAGCCTCTCCACCCAACCCCTCTTATTCAACTTCTGACAAAATATCAAGCCCTACCCCCAACACACACACACACACACACACACACACACACACACACACACACTTTCCCCAGATTCCTTCCTGTCTCTTGCCTTTGTTTTGTGACCCACTTGCTTTAGCCAGCCCATCAGACCAGTGTCTCTATTGCTTGACACCATCCAACTCTCGCTGTATTCATCATAAGTGATGTTTGCTCCCCAGATGGCCCTGGAGTCATTGCTACCCTGGCGGACAAACTGAATCCTGAGATATCCAGCAGAGGGTAGTGTGCCAGCCAGTTATGTTCAAGTCTATTGTTTGACAAATACTGGACAAATTAAGTCTTGAGTCATGCCAGGTGCATTCTGCTCACTCCTCACCTATATCCAGCCTAACACTTGTGCTAGACCATTGCTGCAACAGCCTGGCTGAAAGATGTAAATGGGGAAAGATTTATCTGTGTTCCTGGTGTCAAAGTAGAATGGTTGACATCCTGCAAGACAGAACGTGTAGATGAGAGATAACAGGAAGTGGCCTTAACAAGATAAATCCCCATGGACGCAAGTCCCCACTTCCTCTAACCAGGTCTCCCCTTCAACAGTCCCCACACTTCCCAACAGTCTACTTGAATGGTGAACCCGCCGAGGGATTGCACTGTCAGAGCCCCAGTGAGCGACCAGTCCTCTCAGACACACACAAGAGCTTTGACAATCTTCTGGGAGGGTCTTGATCTAGTCAAGTCCACAGTCAATATCAACCAGCCTGTATGAGGGCCTGCCTCTGGTACATGCCCTCAGTCGGGCCCATGGTCCTGACTCTGTCTCTTTAAGTTCATGGCACCTTTTCCCTCAGTCCTTTCTACCCGGTCCTCAGGCACCGGACTTGGTTTTCCTGAGGTCTCCTCTTTCTTCTGTTTCTGCCTCCATCTTTCCCATGCTTGTTCCTGGGCACTGTCCTCTGACTCACTATCTCCTTTACGGCCTCTCTCGTCTGCTTTGTTCAGCATGTGGTTAAATCCATCCACAGACGTCTTAGTTTCATCTGGTTTTCCGCTTCTAGCATTTTCTGTCTGGTTCCTTGTCATTGCCAGCTCTTTGCCACAATCTTCAGTCTTCTTTTGTCTCTCTGACCATAGTTAATGTGTTGTTTAAAACGTTGTTGGCAACAGCTCTGTGTCCTCCCCCTTGCCTGAGGAGCATGTGTGCTTTCTTGTCCCTGTCTAGCAGGCAGGTCTTCCAGCTGTGTGGAAATGAACTTAGTGGCAACTCCTTTGAGCTTTGTTGGAGTTTGGTCAGGTGCTACTATGTATTCAAATGCTAAATCCTGACCCCTAAGATCTTGCTACAATGTATTCAAATGTTAAACTGTAACCCCTAAGATCATGTTGCTCCTGAAGTACAGATCCTCTCACCTAGGGATGCTATGTAAACTTTGCTCCCCAATTTAACACTATTGGTAAAAAAAAGGTGGCTACATTACTGAGGTCAATATAAGAGGGATTTTGGTTACCAGGCTGGGGATCTCAGGTAGGGACCTCCAGGAAGAAGAGTGAAGGAGGAGGAAAATGGAGAGATCATGGGTCTCCATTAGATACAATGGACGAACGAGGAGCATGGGCCAGAGCAAAATGGACCCTGAAAACAGGCTGGTGGAGTAGAAATAACCCAGGAAGACACAAACAGTATTTGGGGAATAGACAGTCTAACATATAGAAAGATCGATTAGGAGTAATTCCCACAGTAATTGTGCAAGAACTGATTAAATAAATCCACAAGACTCTGACTCGATTATTGGGGGACTGGCTGGGTCATATTAATAATTAATAGAGCTTATTAAAAACCATTTTACAGAGCAGTCAGAAGGACATCTTCTCTAGCAAAGCAGGGTGCAGTCCAGGTTCCCTAGAGCACACGGTTTCCAGTCTCATTTGTAGGATTCTCTGAGTACAGTCTCTCATCTGCACCGGCTAGCTGTTCCAGGAAAAATGGGCCAGACTCCATCCTGTGCTGGGAGAGGCTGGACACTGGGGACTCTTGAGGTAGGGCACTTGAGGTCACCCTGCCTTCCTGATCCCTACCCAGCAAAGCAGGGATTTGAGAGAAAAAGGCATGGTCCTCCATTACTTGTTCCTCTGGAATGTTCCCCTGGCCTCTGTGTCAGCCTCTCAAACTTGAATGATCTCACACAGTTGATGTTGAAAAAACTGCTTGTTCAGTAATGTTCTTGGAAGGGCTGACTCTCACACTCCTGTCCTACCTTACTGGCTCAGACTCTGACTCTACCAATGGATGCTGAGAGATGCTGAGGATTGCAACTCAGAAGAACCAGGCCTCTCCGGCCCTCAGCTGAGAGGAGTGAGCAACCTGGCTGTTTGAGAAAGTAAGTTAATGTGTGCAAGTGTGTGGTCATGTGTGAGTGTGAATGTGACCACTCTGTTACAAAATTCAGCAGTGCAAAGTATGCAGTTCCAAGGTTCCTAGTAATCACAGTGTTGTGTAACCATGATTGGCAATTTTAGAATGTTTTCATCATAAAAAACACACACAGACACACACACAAATACATTATTTGCACATATTGGCTGTCTCTCCACCCATCTTCTGGAGATGTTGGATCAACTTTTTTAAAAATTTGTTTTATTTACTTAATATCTGAGTGCTCTGCTGCATGTATACCTACATGCCACAAGAGGGCGTCAGATCCCATGGTTGTGAACCACCTTGTGGATGCTGGAAGTTGAACTCAGAACCTCTGGAAGTGCAGCCAGTGTTCTTGACCACTGAGCCATCTCTTCAGCCCTGGATTAACTTTATAAGATTACCTATTCTGAGCCCCACAGTGATGGCACATGCCTTTAATCCCAGCAATCCAGAGGCAGAGAATCTCTGAGTTTGAGGCCACCCTGGTCTACAGAGTGAGTTCCAGGATAGCCAAAGTTTCATAAAGAAACTGGAGAGGAGCTGGGTTCAGTTCCCAGTACCCATACGCTGGCAGCTCACAACCACCTGTAACTCCAGTTCCAGGGCTTCTGACACCCTCTCCTGGCTTCAAAGATACTCATCCATGTGCGGGTAGGCAAAACACCCATATGCATAAAATTAAATCTTATGAGGGACACCAGAGAAGGCACTGAGGCACATGCCTGCAATCTCAGCACAGTATGAGACCGATGATAGATAGATAGATAGATAGACAGACAAATAAATAAAATGGCAAAAGCTAAACCACTGACTTGTGGTCACGTTATGGCTGCTGCACACTTGAATTCAGCAGCTGTGACTGCCTGTACACAACTGGGCTCTTTGGCACTTAGCCTTGGAACTGGGATGGACTCACACATCCACACCCTGAGGACTTACACACAGTTGCCTAAGGGAAAGGCATATGTTCTTCACTGATAAGTTGTCCATGTTCCTGCAATAAGCCCTAACGAAACTCACTGGGAGACATACATGCACAGCACACACGTACACACATACACAGGCACAAGCACATCTACAAGGGGAACTAGCCGGAGTAAAGTGAGGAAGAAGAGGATTCTTTGAACTGAATAGGATTGAAATACAGTGTGTACATGTGTGCAAATGTCATATGGAAACTATTTATTATCTATAATTAATATATGCTAGCATTTGAAAAGGTCAGGCATATTGGGGCACACCTGTAATCCCAGCACTCAGGTCATGGAGTCAGGAGGATCAGGAATCAAGGTCAAGCTAATCATATGGTAAGTTTAAGATCTGCCTGGCCTACATGAGATCTGCCATGGGGATCACTTGGACACCAGAGCAAATGTCGCCTTCTTTCCCATGGTGACCGGGCCAGCTGTGGATTGAGTGTACACGGGCCACAGGACAGGAGAACAGGCAGCCAGTGGCTCTTGAGTGAGGCTGATACATTTCTTCTAGGCCCCATTTGGGAAAAGCCCTGAACTCCATGTCCAGGCAACTGCAAGGCCTTTCTCTGCCCAACAGCCTCTATACTGTGTGGAAAGGCCCCTTTAAGAAGGGCCCTGTGTCAACCTGCTCCATTTTGGCCCCATCCCAAGGCCCAGCATGGCTACATGGGCCTTCAGCACCAGGCAAAGGCAGAAGACCAGCTGTTTGCCAAGCTGTTGGCTCTAGCTTCCAAGCCAGCTGCTGGTAGGTGGAGTGGGGTGGAGGGTGGCTACTGACCTTGTTGGCGAGTAGTGAAAAGAAGTGCCTACCGTTCACCACAGGGACAAAGAGAGACTGTTAAGTGTCCAAAAGAGAAACACATACCCTGGCCTCTGGCACCTGTCAATGTGTCCATTCCCAGATTTCTTTAAAAGATGTCTTTAAGTTAAATCTGGAGAGAGTGAGTCCCGGATTTAAAGAGAACCCGAGTGCAGTTCCAAGTGTCTTTGTCTAGGAGATCATGTGGAGTCAGGACAGGAAGGCTGAAGTGATATTGTCCCTTCCTCCAGGCAAGGAATGCCTGGAGATACAGGCAGCAGGAAGTGGCGTCCCCCAGCCAGAGCTATGAGCACCGCCCTGCTTACGTCTGGATTTTGAACTCTGACTCCCAGAACTATGAAAAGAAATTTGTCTGTTTGTATCCGCCTGGTTTCTGGGCCTTTGTGTCTCAGCCCCAGGAAGGTCATTCAGTTGTCCATGCTCCAGACCAGGCCAGGGTCTACCTGCTCTGCTGGTCATGCTCCAGTGCAGAAGAACAAACCTCTACCTTCTGGGAGTCTCCAGGCCTGCCTGCACACTGGGCAGCTCTAGATGCTCCATACTCAAAGATCCACATCTCCTGAGTGGATCTCAGTGGATCCCACAACAATGTGGGCCCCAGCAGGCCCCTGAGTATACAGCTGAGGACTCCATCAAATTAATAAGCAGAGGGGTGGGTGCTAGATGAAGTACTCTATCTAGATGGGGAGGAGGGAAGAGGGAGCACTCTAGATGGGGAGAAAAGAAGGAGCACTCTATCTAATGAGCAGACAAAGACACCAGCTTGCTGTGGATCGCCATGGCAAGTTTAATGTTTTCTGGAAAGAGCAAGGTAGAACACAGGAGGCAGCAGCCCCTTCTGTAGGCATGCCCACGGAAAGCGGCTTAGAGAGTCTGACCCGCAGAAGCCCCTTTGGAGGTGGCATATGCACACATTGAGCTCCAGAAGGAGAAGAAAGGGATCCTAACCAAGGACCACCAGGAAGCAGCAAGCAAGACCTACTTGGCACAAAGCAGATATCCAGTGGCCCAGGCCCTGGAGATCAACATGGAGTGAGCTGGGGAAAGAACACAGGTTCTCTGCAATCGAGAATCTGCCCTGAGACCATCCCTGAGTCTGAGCTGGTGGCAGGATATGAATTTCCTGTTCCCTCTTCTACCATTTGGGGAAATAGGGAGATTATCCCAGTTCTGGGGCCCAAAGGAAGTCCCTCTCCCATGGCCATAGGCTGGCTAGGGCTGAGTCAAGGCTGGGCAGGTCTACCAGACTCATCAGCTCAAGCATCACATACAGGATGCTGAACCAGGAAGGAAGCAGGACATGGGATGGCGATCAGCAGTTTGATGGAACCCAAATCAGAGGCCTGGTCCTTCCATGGTTAATCCATCAGGAACAAGGAACAGGGAATTGATGCCCCAACAGACAAGAGAGCCCACCCACCCTGGGTTCGAGAGCGGCTGGGGAAGTGGAGCAGAGCAGAGAGACACTGGGACATAGTAGGAGCTTTGTTTCTTATAGAGAAACCTCCAGGGGTCTCTGAGGTCCCCAGCCACTGTCAGGATTCTGTGAGTTGGGGCAAGCAGGATGCTGCCACCTGCCCAGAGTCAACCATAGAGGACACTTGCTGCCCTTCCCCAACCCTTTCACTAGTGTGGCTCAGAAAGACTGACAAGCCTCTGGGCAAGGCATGTCAACAGAGCCCGGAGGTCAATCCGGCTATCCCCAGGAAAGCTCATACATGGCCTAGAGTTAAGTTAGATGTGGTTTCCAAACCCACAAACTGCAGCTCCTCTGTTGCCATTCATGGTTTTCCTGTACCTCAGTTTCCCCAATACAAGCATACAAGCAACTCTCTCTCTCTCTCTCTCTCTCTCTCTCTCTCTCTCTCTCTCTCTCTTCAGCTGGCTAACACCTCCTTTCTTTCTCTTTTCTTTCTCTTTTCACTCCTAAGAAAGCCATGACATTTGCTTACTTGTGTCCAGGAATGAGAACACACAGGGGCTGTGCTCTGGAACACCCTGTGGCCACAGGATAGCACAGCACAGGGTCATCTAAGGCTGTGTGCACAGAAGGAGCTGGAGGTCCCCCAATGTCCTCACAGGCTCCCCGCCCAATGATTTCATCTGCCAGCAGCTCTCTGCTTAGAGTAGCAGCCAGATCTGGGACCACACAGTCCTTTGGGCTTCCCAGTGGCCAAGGGCATCTTGTCAAAAACCAAAACTGAGAAAGTCAAGGCCAAGGAAGCCAAGATGAAGTGGAAAGATGATGGGGTCAGCCTGGAGCAGGACTCCAGTGTCTGTAGAATGCTGGGATAGGTAGGGGTGACAGGCAAGGAGGTCAGCAGTCCGTGGAAGTTCCAATGGGGGTGGCCGCTAGGGCTCAGAGGCTGGCTTGACCAGGTAGCCACTGAAGGTGATGTAGGTGTCAAACTCATCACTGAAAATGGCGTTCTCCCGCTCGCCCTTGAAGAGGCGTACCCACACCTCATCCTGTTCACGAAGCTCCAGCATCAGGCTCTGACTCTGCATGATGCTGCGGTCGCTCACCTGCGCGTACAGGATCACGACCTCCTCCTCGTTCTTCATGATGTGCAGGTACGTCTCCTTCTGGTTCCAAGTGTGCACATTGAGGCTGAAGAAGTAGATGCCTGGCACATAGCAATAGAACTTCCCAGTGAACATATTGAAGTGTTTGTAGAGGTTCACAAACTCTGTGTCGAAGACCACAGGCTGGAAGTAGTCATTACTGTGCAAAGCCTTCTTTCGGCCCACGGAGAAGGCCGCATACTGGCTCTTGCAGTGGTTCCCAGGAGCTCCTATGGACCCCTTCTGCCCTTTGGGGCCAACATGGCCCCTGGGACCCGTAGAACCTATTTTGCCATATTTCCCCTGGAGGCCTCGATCCCCTCGGTCACCTTTCTCACCTAAGAGAGAACAAGAAGATGTGAGGTCCCAAGGGAGGTCAGCCTGCAGCTGGCTCCTGGGCAGCAGTCTGAATTCACATTTCATGTGGTGTGTGTGTGTACATGTGTGACGTGTGTATACACACCCTACGGGCACTTGGAGAGGCCAGAGAGGATCTCTCTCTCTCTCTCTCTCTCTCTCTCTCTCTCTCTCTCTCTCACACACACACACACACACACACACACACACACACACTCTCTCTCTCTCTCTCTCTCACACACACACACACACACACACACACACACACACCTTTTGGCAAACGTAAGCTCTCCCTCTGAATCTTACTGCTTCAGAAAGCCTGACTCTGGAGTCTGCTAGCCCTTGCCCTTCCCTATGCTGGTTACAGGGGTTAGAGGCACAAGTGGCTATACCTAGTTTTTCCGTGGGTGCTGGGGGTTTGAACTCAGGTCCTCTTGCTTTGCTCTTACCCAATGAGCCATCTCTAAGGTGGTTCTTCTGCTCATGGAACAGGGTCACAGCTCAAAAATCAAAATGTCTTCCTTCCCTCCAGATGATGCCCACCTCTGCTCTATGGTAGTGACCCCCTATTCCTGCCCAGCTCCACCCAGCAATGTCTCCCTCTCCACATATATAAAGCAGCCTTGGGGAACTGGCCCCCAAACCATTTCCGAAGCCTCTCACCTTTCAGGATGGTGATGTTGATCTGGGGTGGAGGGATTGTCTGGTATACAGGAGTGCTGGGGTCACAGCATCGGTAGCACCGAGAAGTGGGGAGGTCCTCACTCTGGCTAGGGCTATACTTCTCAAGTGTTTCTTCAGGCCTGAGGGAATAAGCCATCACAGAATGGTGAAGCATTTGTTCTGGGAGCTCTCTCCTGCTGCTGTGGACATATGGTTTGCCTCACCTTGCTCCCCTTCCCCTAGAAATGCAAGCTCTGTTTAGCACAGGCATGGGGGAGAATTCTGAGATCCCAACTCAAACTGCAGCTGCCACCCCCCCACCCCCACCCCCAGCTATATCCAAAGCAAAGATAACACAAATGCCAATGACCTCAGGGCTTAGATGGCGAAGCCACTCTCCCAGGACAAGGTCTTTAGGTGGTAAAGGACTGGGCTATGGATCTGGAACACATCACCAACAATGCATCTGTAAAGCCTCCATTCAACTTCGGGTGCCTCTGGGCTGCAGCTGCTGCTGAACAGTCATGGCTCTACAGAGCCACCTCATGGCCATGTGCAACATTGCACTTTGCTCTCCTCCCAGAGGCTCCATGGAACACAGAAGGATGGATCTAAGAAAGCCAGCCAGCCCCTCTCTAATCCTGATCCAGTCTATCTCCAGACCATCTGGAACATGAACCCACATATGCCCTGAGTCCAACCATAGGAAAACCCAGTTCCTGGAGAAAGACATTCACTCACACTTCTCCCCTAAGCCTCAGACCTCTTTCAGGAGCCTTCTGCCCCCCCAAACTCCCCTCCAGACAGATTCCCTGGTAGGCAGACAGATAGGGAGAGGGGGCCACAATAAAGGTGCTGAATTTACAAGATGGCTTCCTCCTCACCCTCCTGACTGAGACAAAAGCCTGCTGGCTTAAAACAGGTTTTGTAGACTTGGGACCCCAACCAGCAGCTCTGTTGTCGGACTCGTTCACCAAGCTCAAGGCCAGATCAGGACATGCTGCCCTACAGTCACAGGCCAGTCAACCATCCCAGTCCTTGAGAAGAGACTGGAATGTTTTGGCTTTCCTGGTTTCCTCCTCTGCTTTGCATAGCGTCTTTTCTTTGTGTGTCTGATAAAGTGTGTGTTTCCTCACCCCCAACAAATGCCTTTCTTCAGCTGTTGCTGCTGTCTGTGGCATTTGAGACTTCTCTGAGACCACTTGTTTTGTTTGTTTGTTTTTAGTTCTTTAACTGGCAGAGAAAATGAACCTGAGCAAGCCTTCTAGATTGTATCACCATTTTATAAATGAGTAAGTTGTTTGAGGCTTCTTGTGCCTGCCTCCTGCCTACATGCATCCCCAGAGGTCTGGCCCTTATTCTTGGGAGACCAAGCTAAAGGCAAAGGCAGAGCAGGTGCCCTCTTATGACAGAGATGTAAAGTTCTTGTAGACCCAGCTGCCCTAGGGTTGGGATGAGACTGGACCACCATCCTCAGAATCAGACAAGATGCTCAAGTCATGGACCTCCAGGAACACCTCGTTGCCTCTCGCAACTCAAAGCAATCACATCCGGAGCCCCCCAAACCTCACACACTTGCCCTGTCAGTCCCTCACCTCATCACATGATCCAGAGGAGATGGCAGCTCCTCTGTCTCTTCCCACTCCTGTTGTTCCTCCTGAACTCGTGGCACAAGGCTCAGGATGGGGCCCCAGGTGATGGCCAGCAGCAGGCAGCATCCCAGCATGAATTGCTGTCCACAGGAGCCCATCTTCTTGCTAAAATACAAACAGAGAGCATGGGTTAGGAAGGGACTCTGCAGAGAAACAGCCAACAGTGAGAGCTGTTTGCCTGCTCAGCCCCACATCACACACACACACACACACACACACACACACACACCTCGACATGAACTGCTGAATCACTGAGCACAGGGTCATCTGCACCAGCCTCTCAGGAAGAAGAGCCCATCACCTGCTGACCCCTGACAATGAGCAAAACCAGTTCCAGGTGAGTACTGGGCAACCAACCATCCCTAGAAAGGCTGATGGGCAGAAACTGGCAGCAGCTGTTTTCTGCCACCAGGGGGCGCTGAGCAAGCATCCATTTGCACTTAATTTAGGCACCGTACTCCAAATCAATCCTCTAGCTTTCAAGCAAAAGCTTAGGACAGAACCCTCCTCTTCCAGTATGGAGACTGTCCTTCAGGCCCCTCCCTGATCCCAGTGTTCCCCTAGCCAAAGAAAGTGCAGACGTGTGTGTGTGTGTGTGTGTGTGTGTGTGTGCGCGCGCGCGCGCGCGCGCGCGCGCTGAGCTTTTAAGTACTTGTTTAAATTCTCTGCCCCGTTTACCTGTCATCTCTAAGATCCTGGCCTAGGTCAAGCAGAGCCTGCCTCCCTTTCCCTATGGCTACACACCTCAGTCTATGGTCCAGCCTTTGGCTACTCAAACCTAGGACTCCTCCTAAACTTCAGCTTCTTGTTCAGCTGACGGGGGCGGGCTCTGTGTTTTCAACACACCCTGGTGCTGCCAAGGGTCTGCTGATAGCGCTTTGCATGCCACCTCCTAGCCACACCCCCAAGCCTTGGCACCTGTCAGCAGCCCCGCATTCCTGCTCCTTAGCCAGGAGCACCTTGGTCCTGTTTGGACTGATAAGCAGTTAACAGGCCCTGCAGCGTCGCCAGGCACCCCGCTGAGATTCCATACATCCTTCCAATTAATTTTCCGGGCCCATGAGGTAGGGGTAGATATGAGAACATGTCCTCATTAATCACTTCTATCCTACCCAGGCCTCGTGTGATCCCAGGGCCAATCTTTCTGGGAGACAATATTCATTCATTAGTGTGCCATTTGTAAATGAGAACAGAGGGGGTTGGGATGATCTCTCCGCAGTTAAGCGCTAGCCTTGCAGGCACAAAGGCATGAGTTCCACTCCTAGAATCCACATACTAAATAAAAATAAGTAAAAGCCAGGTATGGGAGCCTGTGCTTGCAGTCCCAGGATCGTGAAATCAGAGACAAGCAGATAGATGCCTGGGGCTCACTGGCCAGCCAGACTTGCTGGTGAGCCCCAAGCCAATGGGAGACCCTATCTCAAAAAGCAAGGCAGATGGCACCTGAGGAAGAACTGAGTGTGTTCTTTGGCCTCTACACACTCTCATGCAAACTTACAGAAGCGTTCCTGTATACACCTGAAAGTGCACAGCCTGCACATGCACACATACACACACATACACACGCACACACAGTGCACACACATGCACATGCACACACATGTGCACAGCACACACATACATATGCACACACGTGTTCACAGTTTACACATGTATATACACAACACACACATGCACAGCACACACATGCACAGCACAGCACACACATACACAGTATGCACATACACTGCACACACATGCACTACACACACATGCATCACACACACATGCACAGCACACACAATGAGAAAACAGAGGGAGGGAACTGCTGGCTTAGGGCCTACTCCTAAGTGTCTGGCTGCACTGGAGCATGGACAAGCTAATCTCAGATGAGCCAGCCCAAATGGCCCAAACAAGACCCAGTTCATGCTGCACTCTGTCCTGTTCTCCCAGACGCCTCCTCAACCTTGACCTGGGAAAACCCTCCTCTGTGGGAGATTTATATAGAAGGTTGTCTCCAGCCATGGAGACTTTTGCTTGGCCCTCGAGACTCTCCCTGTCAGACACGGATGTCCCTAGCCCAGCCAAGTGTCCTGCAATACCCTGGACTTCACTAATACTCAACAAATATTTATCCAGCTAAGTCCCTTGATCTGTTTATTTCTGTTTCTGTATTTCCTGTTTTCCCCTGGTACCTTCATGATTATTCTTATGCCTCCTAATGTAAGTGTTAAGCTTGCATCTGGCAAGAGGAAATTTTCCTTTCTTTAAACTTGGGTCTGTTTGGGTTTGGTTTTTCCATTTTTCTGCCTCACTGGGTAGCCCAGGTTGGCTGCAAACTCTTGATCCTCCTGCCTCAGGTTCTTAAGTGCTGGCAGTGTAGGTATGAACCACCATACAAAGTTTAAATTAGATTTTCTATAAATCTGAATATATATATATACATACACACACATACATGATATATGTATATATATAAATCCATGTATGTTTTGGGGGCAAACATAAAGCTACCTTTGGCTGTCCTACCCCATGGGTTCTTGGTCTTGACTTTGCTGACATCTGAAGCTGACCGTCCCCTCATGTTGGACTCTGTCCTGTATATCTAAAGGTGCTTTGTGGGGTCCCAAACTCTATCTACAAATGTTGTTAACACCCTCCTCAGTCTGTAACAGCCAATGACTCCAGAAACTGCCCTACGTCTGTCCACTCAGGGGCAAAATTACCCCCAGCCAGGAACCAGGGCTATGGCTGCCATGCAAGAGTTGATGTGTCTCTTTCCAATCCAGAAAAGGAGATTTTAAACATGTTTGTCAGAAAATAGGGTGCCCAGAGATGGCCTAGGAATATGGCACGATGGTGTAACAGCCCTCAAGGTAGACGGCTTGTGCCGATGGCAGTGAGGTGGGCGCGCGCGCACGCACACACACACACACACACACACACACACACACAAGCGTGCACACACACGTACACACAGCCTCTTTTGCAGATTCAAATCAAGTCAAGGCTGAAATAGCTCCTTCCCCATACCATCTTAACAATCATTAAACAAAACCCTACGGCGAAGTCAGCCTCATCGTGACAGGATTCCTAAAGTCACTTTTGGAAAAACCAGTATTGCCCAACACCTAACCAAAGTTGGCCACAGATCACCTCTCCGTACCTAGCACAGAGGGGTCTCCATGCAAAGGGAGAAGCTTCCCTGCTGTGAGGCTCTGTGCAGGAAGATAGGTCCAGAGAAGGCTAGGACATCCTGATCTAGGGGGGACACCCCCCCCACACACACACACAGTTCGCACTCATCTGTGTTAGACCTCAAACCGCAACAAACACAAATGGCCAGAGTGCCTATCTAACATTTCAAAGCAGACCTGGCTGCGGGTTCTCCCAGCATCCCTCAGTCCCTACCTGTAGCCCAGGGGCTTGACTACCCTTCCCCCAGGCCCCTTCCCTATATAATCCAATCGTTTTGGTTGCCTGCTCTTTTGCCTACTCTCTTGGACAGTCTCTTGGCCCAGGCCACCCCTCTTGGTCCGTAGCTGCTCTCGGCCCCCTCCCCCATCTGCTCACATGGCTCGGGGTCATGTCCACTTGGGACTCTCCCAGATGTCCCTGCCTCTGGCTATGCTCTCCCTTTTATCTACAATAAACTTTCTCCTCCACCATACGGAGGAGCAGTCATGTCCTTTCCTTTTTATTCTCTGTCATTCAGCATGGCTTGTCTCTGGGTTGTGTTGCAGTAACAGTCACTGAGGACAACCCCAGCCTAAGCCATCCGTGTTCTCTGTTGAGAAGAGCTGAATTCCACGGAAAACTATTATCTTATCCCTTCCTCCAAGTCCCACAGACAGAGCCCAGCATCCTTCCTCAGCCCACCCCACCAGCATCCACTCAACCTTCACCCCAGAATGCAGGAATCCCCCTTTGCAGGAGAAGAAGGCAGAGGAGTAACTCACAGGGCCTGGAGGAGGGCGGGGCATGTGAGGGCACTTCCTGGCTAGGACTTTTTGTCTCTTCCCAGACCTCATGTGGTAGGTCCTTTATGGAAAACAGTATTCATCCACAAAAGTCTGCCCCATTGTTTCTGCCCCCCCCCCCGTGTGTGTGTGTGTGTGTGTGTGTGTGTGTGTGTGTGTGTGTACTGAGGCTTCCTAGTGTGTGAGGCTGCCTAAGTAGGTTTGGCTTTGCTATCCTCCTTTCTCCCCCCCCTCTCCCCCCTCCCCCCCAGCTCAGTGCCATTGACAAAAGCATTTTGTAAACACTGTTTTCTTCCGTAATCCTCACAGGGTACACAGCTATTCAGAGAGGCAAGAAGCCTGTAATCTCCTCGAATAACCAGGAGCCTTGGAAGGCAAGCTGGAGCCGCCCTCTTAGCTGGCAACTTCACACAGGCATGGCTTATGGACTGCTCCGAGATTGGCCTGGCATTGTGCAAGAGCTGGGGTTGGGGTTGGGGTGATTCAACCATCAATTAAACGTAGTCCCTTTCTCAGGAACACTACATACAGTCCAGAGAGAGAAACAAACCAACACTCGAGGCTGAATGAAGAGTGGTGAGCCGGGATCATTCTCGACCTCTGCTCTCACAGTGGCCGTCATGGTACTGAAATTAAGAAAACAAGACACAGGCCAAGCACCAAGCATGAGGCACATACCTATCATCCCAGGATGCACCAGGAGGAGACAGAGCGTCAGGATTTTGAGTGCTGCCTGGCTCTGCCTCCCATCACTGAGATGACTCCAGCAGACCACCACACTTCCATTTACACAGGTTCTGCAGACCAAACTCTTGCCTTTATGCTTTTAATGAAAATACTTTACCAACTGGGCTATTGCCTTGGCCCGAACATCTCAAATCTAAGACTAGTCCGGCTTCCTTGGTGAGACTATTTCAAGATGGCTTGGAATTTAGATCCATGATAGAGTGCTTGGCTAACATGTACAAGGTACTGGGTTCTATTCACAAAAAAATAAAAATAAAAAATAATAAAATGAAATTCAAAGTTCTGCTCCCAAGGCATGCCAAAGAGCCAGTCACCTCCCAAACTCCGGACACTCGAGTGCATGGCACTATTGCTGCCATATTGGAAAGTACATTACAGAACATGTCCAGCACGGCTGGCAGTTCCAAGGGGGAACTCTGTTCTAGATTAAAATGAGGCCAGCGGGGGAGGAAGCAGGAACCATGAACAAACAACCTGAAATCTGGGAGTCATTTAGATTCCTTCCTCCCTTGTATCCGGCACATCTAACCCACCAGCAGCCCTCCTTCAGAGCCTTGAAGGTCGTTTGTCCTTCCTGCCACTGGCCCCAACAGATGCTTTCCAGGGGCTCTGGCTGCCTCCCAGACAAGGCAAGCATCTTTGTCCAGCTTTGCTGGGGCTTGGACACTCCCCTAAAGTTTCACACTCAGGTCTCAGGAAGCCTGGCAGAAGAGAGCACTGGGTCCCAGCACCCTGCACCTTAGGACTGGACCCCACCCATTGCTCCTATGGGCTCCAAGTTACAGGCCACATAGAGCATAGCATCTAATTCTCCTTGTTTGAGCACAGCATGGCCACCGCCCACCGTTACTGTTCATCCCAGGCATGCTTCCGTCAACCTTTGTCTCCAAAGTCCTCTCAAACACTGGGAACCCAGCAATTTGCTCAGTCTCTGCTTGATGCTGGGTAGAATTGATTTCAACCACTGAAGAACACAGAACACTGGATTCAGCCAAGGAAGAAAGCATGCCGCATTGAGGTGCAAAGTCTTGAGTGCTTTCCTAACATGTGACATACATCAGCTCCCGGGTCCTTGCTTCTCCATGATACCATTTATCTCTCAAACACCCAAACTTGAGATGAGCAAGAGAGTGGTAGAGGGATTTGCAGTTGGTCCATGAGCCGTGTTCATGCCTTGGCACAGAAGCTCTTCAATGCATGATTTCCTTGCTGTGACCCTGAGGACCATGCTGGTCTGAGACTCTGTCTCTTCCCCCAACTGCTTAAGGGAGACGGCTAGGGAGCCGGGACTCCTTGTGGGGAACGAGCTCACATGTGTTCCAGGGCCTGGATATTCTTTCCTGTTCCTGTCTTGGAGAAGCAGGGCTTACTTTTTAAGGTTTGGAGTTTCCTCTAAAGCCCGTGGATGGAGAATGCAGCTCTCTCCAGGACAGCCAGCTTATGAGCAAAGGACTCTGGCTTTGGATGGAAGTGGGGTCTTGTTTGGGGCAAAACCATGAGAAGAAAGACCAGGAGCTCCCCCATCCTAAAGCATCTCACCCTTTGGCACCCATCCAAGGAGACCCAGGAGAAAGCAGGCCTCACTCTGCCCAGACCCTGCCATGTGGTAGACAGGCCTACAGCCTGGAGGTACCTGACCAGCTCAGCCTGCAGGACTTTGCATACTCCAGGGAACAAAGATCTCCTCGAGTAGAGCAGGTGTCCTTAGGTCACCTCCCAGCTGAGCTCCCTCTGGCTGGAAGCTTTAAGAACCATCTGAGAGAAAAGAGGCCCCAGGGGCTTGTGCCAGAGCCTCACTCTGCAGGTGGCCTGGCCCACTGCCCATTTCTTTGGCACCATGAATGACACTGCCTTGGGGGCTGACTACTCCCAAGACCCAGAAAGGAAAGAACCTGGGGATTCTGTGCCTGGGCTCCACCATGCCCAACCCTCTGCAAGCAGTACAAACTGGCCTTTGTCTGGTTATTCCAAGCCTGGATATCTCCCAGGACTTTACAGGAACCGACTGAGGATGCTCTGCAAGAGAGAACACTGCCCTCTACCAAGTGGCTAATGGGTCAGCAATGCGATTTGCTCAGTATCTGTCAATCTTGCTGCTACTGTCTATTTCAGCCCAGGCTGCTCATACCACACTCACCACCTGGCAGAACCAAGTTCTTTGCAATGTCCCAAGTGCTTTAGTTATTTATTTTGATGTTATTGTTTTGAGACAAGATTTCATTCTGTAACTCACTCAGTCTCACTGTGATCCTCCTGCCTCAGCCCTTCTGAGTGCTGGGATTGCAGGCATAAGAGACCATGCCCAGTGTGAGTCCTTTAAATTGTCTACTGGTTGGGTCTGGAGAGATTGGCCAGCAGTTAAAAAGGACTTCCTGCGCTTCCAGAGATCCAAGTTCAGTTTCCAGTACAACTCTGTAACTTCAGTTTCATGGGATCTGGCTCTCCCTTTAGGCCCCAGGGCACCCCCACACATGTAGCATACACATACGCAAGAATAAAAATAAGTCTTTAAATGACCTACCAGTTTGGGCCACTCCTTCTGCACCAGGCTCTGGTCTACTCTGTCTATTGGGTTCACCCTTCCTTATGGAAGGAAGGAAAGAAGAAAGGAAGGGGGAGGGAGGCAGGAAGGAAGATAAGCTCTTATGATATTGCCCAGGTTAGCCTTGAACTATTCTGTAGCCCAGGTTGGTTCCCACATGCTGAGCTTATGGATTTATACCAGTCCTCCCAAGGATCTACCCTTCATGGGATCCCCACAGAACAGTTGCTTTCCAAGGCTACCTCCTTAGCTCTTAGCTCCTCTCACTCCAAACTCTTCCTGTCTGTCATGCCTGACGCTACCCCAACCCCATGCTCACCCAGTAGCGGTGCTGAGGTCCAAGTGTGTGCTTTGCAACACTTCAGCCGCACGGGGCTGTTTCAATTAGCTGAGACTAAACACAATAAAACTTCGGGTCGGATGGCAGATGCTTTCACGCTTCTCACCAGACAAAGCGGTCACCAGACTGGGCAGCCCAGCTGCCTGGGCTTTTCTTGATTCTGCTTTAGCCAGTGAGGCTCTGCATCTGTGTCCCCAAATGTCTGCTTGATGACCTTGGTCTGCCATGCCATGAGACCCTCATGCCCCCCAGTTAGCTCATCCCCTCTTCCTGTTCCCACAATCCTCACCTTTTTCTTCTCCTAGGGCTAGCAGCTGGGTGAAAGACATCCCTGGGAGCTGCTAAGACCTGTGCTGCAGAGCTCCCAAAGGTCTGTGCCTCTTGTGTTTTGCACCAAGTCTTTCCCAGCTGGTCCAAGGTGTCCCTGCCTACCACCAGCTAGTCTCCCAGAGGCAGCTTTAAAATGGGGGCTTGGCTCTTGACTTCAAGGGTCTCTAGTGACAAGAAAGGAAGAGTGTTTAAATCCTGAGTGTCAACATGGACCTCCCCTCCCCCATCACTCAGCTACCTGCAGCCATACTGTGTCTTTAGATGGATGGACCTCTTACCTGCCACCTCCACCCACAGCCCTGTCTTCAGAACCAGGCTCACCTAGCCTTCCTGGACCCCTACCTGATGTTACTGCCCCTCTGTCGGCATCTAGTTCTGATCTCATGCCCAGGAACTATGGACTCCTAGAAGATGGGAGCTGTTTCATTGCTATGCCCTCTGGCATCTGGTGTCACTTTAAAAAAAAATATTTGGTTTTAGTGTGTGTGTGTGTGTGTGTGTGTGTGTGTCCTCGCTGCATATGTAGGGATGCTCCTGGAAGCCAGAAGAGGGCACTGAACCCCTTGGGCTAGAGCTGGTTGAGTCCCCAGTGTGAGTGCTGGAAGCAGAGCTTGGATCTTCCTCAAGATCAGCAACCCCTTAGCCATGGCAGCATCTCCCCCTCCCTCACCCCCATGATGTACCAGTTTCACTGCAGTCAATCCCACGTGCAAAGCCATCACATATCTTTTAAGTGTTCAGATGAGGAGAGGGCCGTGAGTGAGACCCAAGTGCTATTAAAGGTGGCCTGAATTCTGAATTCACTGGAGTCGGGAGCCACCCATTCCCAAATCCTCCTCTTCTCTGCACTCAGAAAGCCTCCTGTTTCTAAGACTCCAATTCCTCACCAAGGTTACGAACCCCGGAGGCCACGGGGAAGCCAGATCAGATAAATGACAGTAATCAGTTGGGTGGAAAAGGAAGACCACGGTTGTTGATAAGAGGCAAACTCAACCCTCGGGAAGTATGGGGCTGTGCTGACCAGAAACCCTTGGTTCTGTCTAAAGGAGGAGGAAGGAGAGATAAAGGAGGGAGAGAAGGGGGGACCTGCTGGGGGTCCGGGAGCACAGATCCACCAGCAGCAACAATTAGTGCAAAGGGGTACATTATTTATGGGCGGAGAAGTTTCTAGAACCATGAGGAGAGAGAAAGCAGGTTAAAAGTGCGGCGTTCCCGCCCACAGCAGGGACCCTGAAGCCCACCCACCCAGCCACTCCCAACAGCCACCACGGGGGGGGGGGGCGGGGCGGGGCTGGGAACAACACTGCGGACTCGCTCTTACCTGGGCTTCTCTGGGTTTCTCTCTTTCCGCCTATAACAATCCAATCTCTTCCCTCGCTGTAAGTACACATTATTTTCCACTTAGAAAAGACAAAATAAGCCCCGCCCTGGGGACCAAGAGCGTCTTTTGTTTATTCCAGGGAAGTTGGCTATGCATAGGAAAGTTGACAGGCCGTGGGGAGGGAGGGGTTGTAAAGCATTTGTGGCTCACATGTAGCCGCTGAGAAACAACGCCTCCTCCGGTTGAAGCCTTACATCCCACATCTTTTTACTCCTTAATGAGCATTTGTTTATGAATGCCTGCAACACACCCAGGGCCGGCAGTGGACTGATGTTAGCACCATCTGGGGCAGGAAGATGCAGACCTTCCCTTGGGCATTGGCCACTCCCATACATTGGGCTCTGGTTTGGGATGCACACCTGATTGTCTTGCTTAGTGACAGCTGGAACACCGGCAGCCACCCGTGAGAAGACAGTTAGTCATCATTTACTCAGCAGAGGACTGCTGAACACCTACAAGGTGCTAGGCACAGTATGGGCACCAGGACCCATCACGGACTTCTCTGGTTCAATGTTCAGAAATCTCTTCGATGCCAGCAGGCTGACACCAAATGCTGGCCCCTATAGTTTAATTTGCATTTGGACATAGAGTGACCAAAAACAGCCCCCTCACACATCCAAGTGGGAGGTGCCTCATCCTCTTGAATCGTTTTTAGAATATGTGAGAGAATGTCATGTTAGTAAGCTCTGAAGACGGGGAGGCATGTGGTCAGAGATACAGGGATCCCTCTTCCTGTCAGTGCCCCATGGAGGAGATGACCCAAGTCATCAGGGAAGTTCAAAACCAGAAGGACTGTGTGGTGCTCAAGGCCAGCCTGGGGAGACATACTGGGTTCCAGGCCAGCCTTACAAACATAGGGAGACCCTGTCAATAACAACAATAACAAGAAAAGCCACTGTGCACGCTGAATTACAAGGCCCCAAAGCCACATGCCAGTGGTCAGCCGGAAGGAGCAATGTGAAGAAACATGACTGAGGAAAGGACTGAATGCTCTCTTGCCATTCCTTGGGATATCAGAAATCCTTTATGAATGGACAGCACCAAAGGATCTACTCTGGAAGTGTGAAGACTGAAGAAGACCGTGAGGAGGAGGAGGCTGGGGCTCTAACCTAGTCAGCCCCGGAGTCCCGGGCCAAGGGAGAGAGAGGCTTTGTATATCAAAAGACTCAGGAGCTCTATGAAACTGGAAACCTTCCAGATCCCCCCATCTTCCACAAGAACCCAGCTCGGTATCCTGGTAGAAATGAAGATATTCCGACCAGGCGGGTAGCCCCCTCCCTTGGACCCCTACCCCAGGTGTCTCCTACTTGGAGAACGAAGCAATGATGGGTCAGCAGTGGGCAGGACAGCACCCTGTCCACCATGCCTTGGCCAGGACAGCTTAGCTCTGCATACTTGGCCCCTATTTACACCAGAACCTCATGTTAGGACCCCAGGGACAGACTCGGAAGCCAGTGGGTCTCTTTTATTTCTTCCCAATGTGGCCGCACTGAATAAACCTGCCTGTTTCTGTGATTGGTCTATTGAGGGCAGTGGCTCAGTGACTGAACCTAGCTTGTTGAAGCTTTCAGAAGTTCAGGTTCTGGTGCTAACAACCCAGCAACAACCCTCTGTAGGAAGAGCCAGCCCCAGTAATGTAAGGGAGGAAGATGCAGACCCAGCCTAGCTTCTGGCCTGCATCTGCCTCAGGCCCACCCATGGTTGGCAGCTCCCCCAGGGGGATCTTCTCCTTCCCTGGTACCCAGGGCAACAGGCAGCTGGTAACCAGATGCTCCATGGTAGGGAGGAGCTGCAGCCCCAGGATGTGAGGCTTTCTACCACATGTGGCCACAGCAGCCAGAAGCGTGTCTGGCCAGCCCTGGGCACCAGGAGCTTGGCTTCTCTGCACTACTCTCCTCTCCTAGCTCCTCCCTCATCCTTGATGCCTGGGCTTCAGGCTCACTGCCTGCCAGCTGTCTCCTGGTCAACTGTCTCATTTCAAGGGAAATTCCTACCTCAGCCAGGAAGATGGTGAGACACAGAGGCCTAGTCAGTGAATGGAGTACCAGTAGTGTGCCTGGGCAGGTGCCCAAGGAGGTGACTGTAGATACTCAAAGGCCTCTGGAGCCAGCTGGGAAGCCCAGTGGTCAGTGGTGATGAGGGCATCAAACCCCTGACTTTACCCAGGTCAGAGTGGGTATCTCACAATGGGTACCAGCTACTACAGGAAGAGCTACTGCTGGCTGCAAGGGTATCACACCATTGCTATTTAACCAGGTCTCTGAGACATATTGCCCTTCCAGGTTCAGAGGCCTTACCCGGTGTATAGGCCAGTTCCTCCACAAACCAAACAGGCCTGCAGGGATCCAGCATGTCCCTTCCTGCCTGGGAAGAAGGGAAAGAGGAACCACTTCTGAAGGCATCCAAGATTGCAGTCACCCATCAGAGGTCCTGCCAGGGCAAGGACCCAGGGCAGGGCCTTAAAAGCCAGAGCCAGAGTCAGTGCCAGAAGGCCTGTGGGGCTCTCTGGCTTTCAGCAAACTGCTCTCAGGGAGAAGCCAGAATGTCTCTTGCACCTTGTGAATGAGTCAGGGAGGTGGCAGGGTCCTGTGCAGACAGCTACTGTGGGTCACTTGACATTAGTGGAAGGCAGATTTTCAGTGACTACAACCAGAGAAAATAACAGTCCCTAGGAGCCACCACCCACGCTCAGTATCTCTGGGAGCCCAGGCTGCTCCATCCTTTCTTTCCAGAGAGGGTGCTGGTCAGTCAGAAGCTTCAGCCTCCAGTGGACATCTACCTGCCCTTCTGGCTTCAGATTGTCACCTCTGCTTCACCTGAACGCTAGCACCTCAGCCACCCTCAGCCCTAGTTAACTGTGACCCACCGAAGGGTCTGACCCCCTTGGGTAAGAAACAGTGAATGAGGGTGTCCTGAGTGAACCCATAGTTTCTACGAAATTCTTTTCATCTTTGTTTTGATGAATGAAGCCCAATGCTAGAATATTTGGTTTATGAGTCATGCTAATTACGGGGGGGGGGTAGAGAGCTTGGGGGGGGGTCGGAGAGGCGGACACCAGGAAGAATAACAGAAAGGAGTGTGTTTGGAAAAAAATAATGAATGCTGTGCTGGATGTTCTGAATAGGGAGGTTACAGCCAGGAATGAGCAGTGAGCTGCCCTCACCCTCCAGGCCAGGCCAGCCGGTCGTCCCTGCCCGGGGTGGGGGTGGGGAGCTCCTGGGCCTCCGTGAACCTCAGAACACCCCTTTTGAGTTCTCGGCAGGGGAGCAAGCTGAGAGTATGCATGTGTGAGTTTCTAGGAAGTAAAATGGGACAGTTAAAAAGCACAGTGTCTCCAGCCTGGGCAGAGAATCCAAGTCCTGCTGAGTCCTGGGGAATGGAGACACACCTTTTAGCTGGGATGCTTCCAGGTGGGCTGCAGGGCCTGGGGTGGGTCCTTAGGCAGAGCTGTGAGGCACACGGAGCAGCGAGGATCCTCTGTTCTCAGCCCTCTGCTTCCCTCTGCAGGTTTCACTCTTCTCTAGAGAGAACTGGAGGGGCCTGGTAGAGACTACACAGCTCCTCCCACAAGGCTCCTGTGCAGGCAGCACACAGTTGGTGCACTATATAAAGCAGAGCCCAGCAGTTTCTAAGGACGTCACTCACTCCCAGGGGGATCCCAATGACATTTCTCAGTTTTTCTTTTTTGTTGTTGTTTTTCTTTTCCTTTGGTTACTTTGAAACAGCATCTCACTGAAATCATCAGCCCCTATCTGGCTCAGGATGGCTCAGACTAGCTGAAGCCTTCCTGCCTCAGTCTTGAGCCAACGGTGAAAATCAAAGTTGGTATTTGGTTGGTTGCTGTTTCCAGAACTGGAGATGCAACTCCTGGCCTTTCACACGCTAGGCACTACACACCCAGCTTCTGAACCACATCCCGAACCCTGTTGTCAATGCTGGAGAAGCATGTTCTGTGGTCTCCATTCCAAGAAACAGCGAACAGGGACAGAAAGGAATGGAAGAGGCAGCTCCCTCCCACCCTTCTGACAAGGGCGGAGCCAGGAGTGACTGGATGGGAGGAGGCTCCCGGAGAAGTCTAGCTCTCCAAGGCAGGGAGCGGCCTGGGTGGGTGCCGGAAGAGATAGGGTGGGACTCAGGTTAACCGGTAAGTTACGTCTATGCCCACCCACCCCCCAGAGATGCCCGGACATGTGAGTCTAGGTGGACACAGGCTGAGCAAAGGCTCTGGGACATCTTAGAGTATGCAGTCCTAGCTCGGGGCTACTCTTAGCACCTCAGGCAGTTCTTTTACTTCCCAGGAAGGTCCATGGAGAAGGGATATTTGTTTTTTCCTGCCCAAGCTGGATGTCCTCCAGGAACAGCGAGGCTATTAGAAGAAGGGGCCAAAGTCCACACTTCCTGTTCAGTGGTGGGGATCCAGCTGACCACTGACAGATGGGACAGACCTGGATCCTAGCTGTTCCAGGTGATATGACAGGGTATGGGGCGGCACAAGCTGGGAACAGAGATGCTCTTTCTCCTTCCACACCCTCTAAAGAGCATCTGGACAAAAGAGAGACACCTCACAAAACAGTGGAAGAAAGTACAGTTGGTCCTGTCAGCATCCTATCCACCAAAAAGCCCGCCCTCTGCACGCTCCAGGGAGCCCCAACAGGCTGCCTCTGCACAGCCGGTCTGTGCGGGAGTTAGCAAGAACAACACAACGCTGTCCCCCAAACTTCTGCTCTGTCTGCCCCTTTGCCATAAGCAACACATCACATCTCACTCCAGAGAACGTGTCCGCTCGGCCACGCTCCAGCACCCAGATGAAGCCATGAAGACAGAGCTCTGAGGCATCCAGTCCTTCTCGATCTGTCCGATGACCAGGCCACCTACCTCCTTCCAGCTGAGCCGGCTGTGCCAATGGAATCCTGCTGCTTCTCAGGGCTCTTGGGGAGCGTCTCTTAGAGCATCTCCCAGGGGCCGAGCCTTTTTCTAGGCTAGGTCAGAGGGGAAGCACGGACGTGTCAAAGCAAAGAGAGAGAGAGAAAAGTCCCTCGGAGGAGGGGGGGAAACACTTAAGGGGGAGGTGCAAGCAGCAGTCCCAACACCTTTATCTACTCAGCTGCCTCCAAGGTCTCTTTGGCCAGAAGCGGAAACGTGGTTTCTCTCAAAAGTAGAGGAAAAGAGAGAGAAAGCGGGACCAATACAAAGCGCCAAGCCCAGCCAGATGTGAGCTGCGGAGGAGCCGAGAACGCTCCCAGCGCTTTCTCTCTGAACAGCCACCGCCGAGGATTAACTGTGTGTGTGCTCGGCTGGCTGGCTGGCTGGCTCTCCCTACTTCTGGACACCCTGGGGAGCTGGCACAGGCTTGGAGGGGACAGAGGTGGAAGCTTCTGTTTATCTAAAGGTCTTTCCAGATGTGGAGGTGGCTGTGAGCCCAGGACGAGGATACTCCACGCAGGACAGAGACCTGCAAAAAGGCTGAGAATCTTAACTGGTGGTAGGAGAGTTGACTTAGGCGTGTGGGCAACCCCAAGTCCCAACAGTGGTCCCACCTTAGGCACTTTCCATCAGGGCTACTTGTGTTTCAGGGACCGATGGGTACCTATAATCCCTTTGTAACAAAATAATGGGTCATGGGGCTGGAGAGATGGCTCAGCAGTTAAGAGCACGGACTGCTCTTCCAGAGGTCCTAAGTTCAATTCCCAGCAACCACATGGTGGCTCGAAACCATCTGTAATGGGATCTGGGGCCCTCTTCTGGTGTGTCTGAAGATAGCAACAGTGGACTCACAGACATAAAAACAAATAAATCTTTTTTTTTTTTAATGGTGGGTTGTGTGTTCATGCAATTATGTATTGGAAGGAGATGGCTCAATTGCTCAGTTCAGAGTCTAGAGAACCCTGTGAGGCAAAGGTGAGCAGGCAGCTTCCGGAAGGTCCAGGTCCTCCAGTGAAGCCCTGGAGTGTGGTGCTGGGCCAGATGCTTGCTCAGCCTCTGCTGGGCAGCTCTGCTCTGGACATTTAATCTTACACACATGCTCTTGTGAGCCTCCTCCTGTGGGGATCACATCCCAGGCTTCTCCAGAACCATCCCTCCTGTTTTCCACCACCAAACACTGAGTCAGACAGCTTGCTCTGGAATCTCATCACAACTCGAAGAGAGAAAGGATTTGAACTGAGAAATGAAACTGCCCTGTGACATCAGGCTCTGAGAGCACCTTCTCCTTCTCCTTCTCCCCCCCTTCCCCCTCCTTCTCCCCCTCCCTCTCCCCTTCCACTCCCTCTTTCTCTCCTCCCTCTCTCCCCCCTCTTCCCCCTCCCTCTCCCCCCTCTCCCCTCCCTCTCCCCCTTCCTCTCCCTCTCCCCCTCCCTCTCCCCCTTCCTCTCCCCCTCTCTCCCTCCCTCTCCCTCTTTTTCTCTTCTTTACTCCTTCCTCTCTCCTCCTTTTCTCCCTCCCTTCCCCCTCCCTCTTCCTCTCCCTTCCTCCTCCCTTTCCCACCATTCTTCTCCCTCCAACCCCTCCTTTCTTCCCTCCTCTCTCTAGGCAGGAGATGCTGGTTTGGGATATCCCAAGCAAAACAAACAGGCTGCACTTTTCTACTCTTTGTTGTGCCAGCATAAAGAAGGGCCAAAAAATAGAAGAGGGAAGGGAGGGGGTACAAGCTGGTGCCCCCATCATCTCCTCCCAAGGCTGGGCATAGAGAGGCAGAGGTCAAATCCCAGAACAGAAGGAAAAGAAGGCGGATTTGATGTCAGGCAGAAGCATGAGAATCCCCACAGGCTTCTCCAGAAATCCAAGTGCCAACCCATGAGGAGAGATGTTCCTGGCCCTCTGGTACCCCAGAGGAGCACTTAAGGACACTTGTGGAGAGTACACAGATGTGTTCCAACCAGAGATGTGACCTGCCCGGCCTAGCGGCTCTGGGGAGAGCTCCTGTTTCTCGGCACATATCTAAGGCTGAGAAAAATCACATTCTTGGTTATCTATATAAGAAAGCACAAGGGTAGGGCTCTCCTCATTCCTGTAAGTGACATGAAGCTTCCTACCCAGCACATGGACCCAGCCTGTCCCCAACATCCTTCACAGCAGAGATGCCAGGGGGAGCAGGCAGCAGAAGCAGGAGGGACCCTTAACCCCCAGTACCTGGATTATTAACTCGTTACCACACTTTTTGAGAAAAAAAAAAAAAACAAACACAAGAATTCTGGGGTGGAAGTTGGTCTTGATGCTTGCAAGGGCAGGATTTTAAGAATTAAGCCATCTCCCCATTCTTTCTGGTTTTTTCTCTGTGGCAGAGCCTCACTCAGTAACCCAGGCTGGCTCTCAGCTAATACCAAGCCTTCTGACCCACCCTCCCAATGGCTGGGATTAGATATGTGCACCATACCTGGCGTGGTTTGGGAATTTTGGTTGAGCAACCATGACCCGAAGCTTCTCACATGATTAATAAAATGTCCATGGCAAGTCCCAGTACTGTAAGTATGACCTCCTTCCTTCCAGACTCTTAGGCTGAGCCCCCACATCTCCCAAGAGACTTAAAGGGGGCGTGTTAATTTTCTGAGAAGCAGCTTGGTATTAAACACAGCAAAGGGAGCCTCAGGCTTCCCATGGTGCCTGAGTCAGAAGGCTCAGAGGCATGGGGAATTCTAAGGGGTGGGAAGGGGGATGAAGTGTGTCTGAGGGGTGTCATCACAACCCACAACCCATTTCTAGCAGGCAAACAGGCAAAGAGGACTCACACGACCAGGTTGCATGCCAGTGTAACAGTAGAAAAAAACATGTGTCACCAGGCTGGTCAGGCCTCTAAAGCTCTTTGTCGTCAATTTCATGTCTGCTTTGAAACTGTAAGAAAGACAGGAAATTTAGCAAGACGGGGAAAACTTTGCAGATTTTCCCGTCTCCCTCCATCCCTGCTACAAGCACTCCAAGCAACCAGAATCTAAGTATTTTCCACAGAGCTAAAGCTTTCCCTCCAGGGCTAAGGCAAAGGTCATGGTGAAGCACATCAACAACATAACAGACGAAGCCCAAGATGATGCAGAGCCTGGATCAGCGGACCCTGGGTCAGTGGAGCCTGAGTCAGAGGTCGTTGTCCTGAGAACATGAGTCAGATATCAAGACCAAGCACCCCTCCAGGGTCCCTCTGTCAAGTTCCAAAGCAAGCCTAAGCTACTTCCCCCTGAATTCCCCAGCTACTGCACCTACGCAAGGGTGTCTGGGCCAAGCATCAAAGGCTTCCTCCATATTCCCAAGGGGCTCTCTTGCCTCAGACCAGGGCAGGTCCTGGGAGAAGAACAGTGGAACATCCCCTGCATGCTACCATGGAGGGCATGCGCTGTGCCCCAGTATATTGTAGTGCTATACTTATTTGTTTATTTTTGTGTATGTATGTGTGCAAGTGTGTATGTGCTGTTATGTGTTTGGTGTTTTTTGGTCTCTGTCTGTGTGCATTGCCGTGTGTGTGTGTGTGTGTGTGTGTGTGTGTGTGTGTGTCCAGATGAGTAGTGGCTGGAGAGAGATGTTGGTCACTCTCACCTGATATACTGGCTAGTTTTGTGTGTCAACTTGACACAAGCTGGAGTTGTCACAGAGAAAGGAGCTTCAGTTGAGGAAATGCCTCCATGAGATCCAGGTGTAAGGCATTTTCTCAATTAGTGATCAAGGGAGGAGGGCCCCTTGTGAGTGGTACCATCTGTGGACCGGTAGTCTTGGGTTCTATAAGAAAGCAGACTGAGCAAGCCAGGAGAAGCAAGCAAGCCAGTTAACAGCATTCCTCCATGGCCTCTGCATCAGCTCCTGCTCCTTGACCTGCTTGAGTTCCAGCCCTGACTTCCTCTGGTGATGAACAGCAGCATGGAAGTGTAAGCTCAATAAACCCTTTTCTCCCCAACTTGCTTCTTGGCCATGATGTTTGTGCAGGAATAGAAACCCTGACTAAGACAAATTGGTACCAGGAGTGGGGTATTCCTGTGACAACCTGACCATGTTTTGGGGAGGACTGTGGAAGGACTTTGGAACTTTGGGCTAGAAGAGCCATTCAGTGTTAAGAGCTTTGTGGATGTTGTGTAGGAGCTTGGAATATCATGCTGAGAACAGGGCAGAAGATGGAGGCCTGGCTGTGAAATTTCAGAGGGAAGATTAAAGACTCTTATCAGGGTCATTGCTATTTTGGCTGTGAAGATTCGGTGGTTTTGGTTAGCTGGGGCTGAAGAAATCAGCTGTGATTAACAAGATACCAGAACTACTAAAACAAAACCATTGCATTGCTGAGACTGTTGATGCTGGTTAGCTGGAGCTAAGAAATTAACTGTGATTAAGAAGAGACCAGCATCAATGAGGTGATGCTCAGAAAATCTTCTGAGAAGTGTTTTCTAAGAGCACAGAGGCTGCATTCCAGAGTTAGCCAGTGTTGTACCTTGTGCTGTGACTGAACTTGGTAATGTGTAAGAGTCACCCAGGTGGTACTGGTTTCGAAGGCATGAAGGAGTTGTGAAGAGCAGCTGAGGCCTGGGCATTGTGAGAGGCCTTGGAAGGCCATTGGTGAAGGTGCAGCCTCAGTTGCAATTGATGGCCCAGGACTGAAGGGGTCATGCAAAGGAGGTGAGGCTCGGGCACTGTGAGAGGCTGCAGAAGGCCATTGGTGAAGGTGCAGCCTCAGTTGCATTGACAGTCCAGGGCTGAAGGGGTCATGCGAAGGAGGTGAAGCTTGGCATCATGAAGAGAGCCTATGAGAAGCTATTGGTAAAGCCTAGTTGCAGTGGAAGACAGCAGTGTTTTGGGGATGCCAGTACCATGTGATGACCACCAAGAACAGCAGCAGCAGTGGAGTACAGGCATCTGGAGCCTAGAAGACAAGGTGTGTGCTACAAAGGGCAGAGCTAGAGAAGTGACTCAAGCCCTTGGAGGAATCCAGAAGAACATGAGTGGATCCCAGACATTGGATGGTTGGAGTTCGATTTTGCTTTTGATTGTGATTGTGGCCTGATATTTTTCCCTCTTGAAGAAGGTATTTTAGTGGCGCCCACAGTTAAGAGACTTTGAATTTTTAAAAGACTTTGAATTTTAAGAGATTGGATGTTTCAAAGGGACTGAAATATTAATATGTAAGAATTTGCAAAGACCGTGGGACTTGTAAAGTTATTTTGATCTTGGGGATGAATAAGGAAGTAAGGGTCGAGGCTTATTGGTGATGTGTTTGTGTGTCAAGTTGTCAAGGGGTCAATTGTACTGGATAGTTTTGTGTGTTAACTTGACGTAAGCTGAAGTTATCACAGAAAAGGGAGTTTTAGTTGAGAAAATGCCTCCATGGGATTCAGTTGTAAAGCATTTTCTCAATTAGGGATCAAGGGGGGAGGGCCCCTTGTGAGTGGCACCATTTGGGTTCTATAAGAAAGCAGGCTGAGCAAGCCAGGAGAAGCAAGCAAGCCAGGTAGCAGCATTCCTCCATGGCCTCTGCATCAGCTCCTGCTCCTTGACCTGCTTGAGTTCTAGTCCTGACTTCCTTTCATGATGAACAGCAGCATGGAAGTGTAAGCTCAATAAACCCTTTCCTCCCCAACTTGCTTCTTGGCCATGATGTTTGTGCAGGAATAGAAACCCTGACTAAGACACCTGATTGCCCACAGGTGCTCTTGCTCAGTCCCTGTTTGACAGTTTTTTCTTCCTCCCTAGTCACTTCATTCTTGCTGCTGTTCTCTAGTTGTTGGAAAGGAATTTGAGGCCTTGGCTGCTGTAGGGCAGCACTGGGTTCCCGATAGGCACAGCATGTCATTAGCAACTCCATGACTTCTCCCACTGGGGCCCTAACATTCTGCCAAGCCAGCTATTCTGGGCCCGTCTGCCTGGCTATCCCACAGGCAAAAGCTGGCTTTGCAAACTTTTGAATTCCATTCTGAAGGGTAGTGCGACAGGCAGGCTTCCATGGGTGGTGTTCCACTGCCAAAAGAGCGTGGGGGAACCGCTCAGAGATCCACAGAAGTTGCCGAAATGGGAAAGGAAACCTGGCATCCAGACCAGTCTTGGCCTCTGGCCTGTGTTCATAGCTCCTGTCCGGTGCCGCCTGTTTTCTAGGAGGCCCAGGCAGGTGGAGCTTAGGATTGGCAGCTTAAAGGCTGGTACAGGACCTCACAGCTGGAAGAAAATAAGCGGCGTAAGGACTGTCCCTCTGCAAGGTCAGCATACTTGTGCCGTGGCCGTTCACATGCCTCTTGACGTTCATTCAGCCATTTAACTTCCCAGTGCCTCAGTTTCTCTATCTCTACTGGTTCCCTCCGTTTTGATAAAACAGGTCAGTTAACACAGAAGCACAGAATGACCCTGTTGTAATATCTTACCTGATAAATAAAGTGACATCGCCCCCTGGTGGAAGGCACAGTCCTAAGCGCTTAACTATGAGAAGCTGTGAGAGACTGAAAGAAGGGATGGCCGGAGTGAAGAGCGTTATACAGAGTCGCAGCAACTAAGATGTTCTGAAAGGCAGTGTGTAAGAGGCAGAGGAAGCCCTGATTGAGTGGAGGCCTGAGTTGAGGCGCTCTGTTGACATGGACATGGCTGTCAACGACCCCAAGGCCCAGGCCCATCTTGACGTCTAAGCGCAAGTGATTGAGTAGTGCATACAGAAACTAGCAGCCGCTGCTTCCTCCCACAGAGACAGCTGACCTACAGACTCCTCCCACAGAGACCCCTGGCCCACAGACTCCTCCCACAGAGACAGCTGGCCCACAGACTCCTCCCACAAAGACCAGACTCCTCCCACAGAGACAGCTGACCTTCAGACTCCTCCCACAAAGACTAGGTAACACCCCCTATGCTGTACATAACAAACACACTTGAGGTCCTGGGTTGATGTAGTTGTTGGTTCCATTCCATCGGAATGCACACAGCCCAGTTGACACAAGCTTTTCTGAATGTGTGTCTATGTGTCTGTCCTTTCTTCATGTCCTTACTACTCCTAGTCCAGGACCAAGCTGTTCCTGATGTGGCAGAGATGCTGGGGCACGGAGCACGATACCTCAAGGCATGGTGTGAAGTCCTCCGGGCTGAATGAGCAAAACCTCTCTCAACCTTCTTCAGCCCTCCTGTCTTTATTCCACTTTCCCCATAGAAATTAGAAGCCCTCCACCAGGAATCCAGACACGATATCCAGAAACACCACATAAGCTTCTCCACTTCTCCCTGTAGAAGATGGCTGTCGAAGAAGTTCTCCGACCTACAAAGTATGGAGAATAAGTGGCTGTTGGGTACTCGGCCCTAGATGGGATATCTCTTCCAACCACACTCCCCACAAAGCTCGGGGAATTGTGCAAGAGGTGAGGGTAGGAGGAGTGCTGTAAACTGCTGTCTTCTTGATTCAGCACGACAGTTATGATTACCCACAGGATCAATCCGGGAAGGTCAGTCAACCTCCCAGCAGGCAGCATCAAGTGGGAGAGGGAGCCGGAAGTGGATATGATCCAGATACATTGTACACATGTATGACATTGTCAAGCAATGCATAAAACGTTCTTTTTTAAAAGTTTTTTTTCCCCCCGTAGGACTGGAGAGATGAGCACTTGCTAATCTTGCGGAGGGCTGGAGTTGGATTCCCAGTACCCACATGGAGACACACAACTATTTGTAGTTCAAATTCCACAGGATTCTACTCCCTCTTCGGACCTCTATGAGCACCAGGCAAGCACATGGCAAACATGCGTATGGGCAAAACAATCATACACAAAATAAAAGGAAGAAGTCTTTTTTCCAGAGAATTATTTATTTTATGTATATGAGTACACTGCAGCTGTCTTTAGACACACAGGAAGAGGGCATAGGATCCCATTACAGATGGTTATGAGCCACCATGTGGTTGCTGGGAATTGAACTCAGGACCTCTGGAAAAGCAGTCAGTGCTCTTAATCACTGAGCCATCTCTCCAGCCCCCAGAAGAAGTCTTTCTTAAAAGAAAAGGTTAACATATTTTAAAAAGTCTCTGACCACCTTGTTTGGTGATATGTCACACGAACTTCACGCCAGAAGGAGTCTCATTCCCCACCTGACCAGAAGTAGTGCTGCAGCAAGAGGCCAAGGAGACACCAAGCAAGCATTCCTGCCAGATCCTTCCACTAGATCCTCCCTCCAGATCCTTCCACTAAATCCTCCCAGTAGATCCTCCCAGTAGGTCCTCCTACTAGATCCTTCTACTAGGTCTTCCCACCGAGTCCTCCCACTAAATCCTCCCACCGGGTCCTCCCACTCAGCCTAGTCCCATTAGGTCATATCCCTTTTGTCCAATCACGTTTATATGAGAAGTTCCTTCTTCATCAAATCCAAGCATTAAAATAATGTTCCCAGGCTGGAGCTGGAGCTCAGTTGGTAAATATTTGCTGAGTATGCTCAGAGCCCTGGGTTCATCCTCCATCCGTTCACCACATAGACCAGGTGTGATGGTGCACACCTGTAATCTCAGAGAATTGGAAGGTAAAGGCTGGAGTGTCAGAAGTTCTGAGTCATCCTCAGAGGACAGCCTAGGCTATGTGTTTCCCAGGTTCTCTGGATTTTAGGGTCTTCAGCTCTGAAGGTTCTCATGTCTTAAACAGAGATTTCGTGAATTTGATGTGCTATTCTCTTGCTACCTGTGTTTTGTTACTGGAGTGTAGGCTACCCCATGGAGGGTGAGGAAGCTCAGCATACCTTCCTGATCCTATGGAGGCTGTGACAACTTCTCCCATGTTGCAGAGAAGAGTAAAGATCTTCTGGTTATGCTTGAGCATGGAGCCACTGCAGACCTTTAGGAGGACCATTCCACAGGGCAGCTGCATGGAGGACATGTCCTCACTCCTGCATGAACACGTACTTTGGGCCAGTGGTTTTTCTTCTAGGATTTTATCCTAGATACATTTTATAGTTGTGTTCTAATAACACAAATCTATTCCCTGAAGCATTGCCGAAATATGAGATTGTGGGTATTCCAAAAGACTATTTTAGGGTGGAATTAAATAGCTCCCCGATGGTCTTGGGTAGAAGACTATATATAGTAAGAACCTCAATGGGCTCCTAATTCTACAGGCTCAAAGCAATTCTATTCGACATGCCTAAAGGTCGGTTGCTGGGTAGTTGCAGGGGTGTGTCATTCAACTTAGGAAGCTTGCAAATAGATGGTGACAAAAGTGTTGAAGCGGGTTAGAAGTCTACCAGCCCAACCCTGAAGCCCCCAAACAGGCCCATGTGTCTATGGGAACATCATTTGGAGAAAATTAGCATTGCACAATACCAATGGGGAAAGGGTGGGTTTCTTCTTAAAGAGATATTACTGTAGCCACAAGAGAATCAGGAAAACTCCGCTGGCAAAGTGATAGCCACGCAAGCACAGAGGTGAATCCGGTCCCCGGAAATCATGGCACAAAAATGATGGGTGTGGTATTGTGATCCCAGTGCAAGGGAGGCAGAAGCATTGGGGATACTGGGGCTCGATGGAGCTCAGTGGCCAGCCAGGCTAACCTACTTGGCCAGTTCCAGGTCATCCAGAAATAAGATGGGTGATGCCCGAGGCACAACAGTCAAGGTTGTCCTCTGGCCTCTAGGGGAATGCATGTGCACCTGTGAATATATGAACTCACACAGATGCAGTTCTCCCCCCCCCCCCCCGTGTGTGTATGTGTGTATGTGAAAAGCACCAAGGTGGAACACACCTGTTATCTCACTCAGGAGGCTGAGGAAGAAGGATCATTGCAGATTTGCAACCAGCCTAGACTACACAGTAAGACCCTGTTTCAGTCAAAACAAGACATATATTAATGTGTGTGTGCGCGCACGCACGCGCGCATCGCACGCGCGCATGCCCCCCCCCCCCAGCTCTATAATCAAGCAAGAAGACGTTTGGTGCCACTAAACTGGCAAAATTAAACTGCCTCTGGAACACTGACTCTGCCATCATTTCATAAAGGTTAAATTGGGCAGAACTAGGCAATGTATTATTTAGAGGTGCACAGCTATGTGCTTAGTCCGCAAAGGAAGGCAGGAGAAAGATGAACACAGTATTCGGAACCATGCCTCCCGTTGGAGGTGTAAGGAGAGGAGCTGGGACTTGCAAGGAATACCTAGGGTGTTTTAAAAATCCTGACAGCAATCGATATTCCGAGTGGAAAAGCTGTATCAAATAAAGGGTGGCTGATTGGGACTCTGTTTGGTCTGACAGGAAACATCAGCAAATTCAAGAAAGATCTTCCTGCCAACCCAAGCACAGAGGAGGGAACCCAGTACATTTCCATTTTTACATGTAATTTAGGATATGTTAGTGTGTGCCCCATAGGACAGGAAGGGGTGGAAAAAAGGGCTGTTTTTCACCGTGTGTGGTTTGTGTATTTTGAATTCGTCCCCACTGTGCATCTGTTACTCCCCAGGCTTTTGGGAGACCCAAAGATGAGGCTGAAGTCAGGAGGCGAGGCTGACTCTCCACGGCCGATGAGGGCTTTTTTTTAGAGTCCTGTTATGCCACCTCTGTTTAGGACTGAACCAGTACCAGGATGCCTGTTCACATAGCACAGAGCTCAGGGCTAGGCAGGCCGGGAAAAGAGGAAAACGGGTTCTCCCTTTGTAAGGGTTTTTGACTGAAGTCGGCGGCGGGAACACACCACCATCCTCAGGCCCTGGCTGTGGAAACTGGTCAGCACGGGCTATGACCAGCTGGAAGAGTTCAGAAGAGGGTCTGAGAACTAGGGTGGCAGAGAGGATTCCTAACTTCTAAACTTCCTGGGACGAAGGTCGCGGGGACCAGGCGAAGAACCCTGAAACTTAAGCTGGTAAACGACTGACAACTCCAGCGGCCGACTTCCGCGTCTCAACTACGAAACCAAGCCCAAGCGAGAAACTACGATTCCCAGCAGCCCCGCGCTCAGCGCGCAGGCGTAGAACAGAGACTGGGGCGAGGAAGACATAGAGCATAGGCTGCCGGGAAGACGTGGCTGTAGGCCGAGCGGAACAGAGTGCGAAGCTGGTGCAGAGCAGAGGCTGCCGGGAGCGCGCGGCCAGAGTGGGACGCAGGCGCAGAGCAGAGGCTGCCGGGAGCGCGCGGCGGGGCGGAAGTGGCCGCCCGCCCTGTCCGGCCCTACGCAGGTAGGCGGCAGCCCGCGGGCTCCGGAGCCAGGCTCTCAGTGGGTGAGTGACGGCGCGCCCGCGACTGGGTGGCCTCCCTCGCTGTGTTCTGGGGCCTGTCGCCACCCGCACCGGTCCGGCCTGGCCCCAGGCACCTCAAATTTCCCCCGCAGCTAGGCTGTGACTGGTGCCTGACAGACAGACATCTTTCCCCCTCTGGCTAGTGTGGGAGACCTCCCCTCTCTGATGAGTGTGCAGTGCTGTATCCCTGAGAAGTAGTGTGAAACTTCTTCCTCTTTTCACTAGCATGCTTCTAATGCCCCTAGTGACAGTCCCTTTCCTCCCTCCTTGCCTGGCCCGGGCAGGGCCTCTCCAGTCTGGCACTTGATCACCTCTCTAACAGACCCACCCGTAACCGCCCACCTCTTTGCTCCTGTCCTGGCTCTTCTTGCTGTCATCTAAGATTGGACCATTTCCTGGGCAGCATAGTTCACCATCAATTTTTACATCTCAACTCTCCACACTCCCTGCCCCTTCTGCACACCCCCTATTCCCTTCCTGCATATACAGCCCCAATCTCGGCTAGATTCTCCTAGCCCCTGGTCCATCCTAACAGTGCTTCCTGTCCCTAGCATCCATGACATTCATCGGCCTCCAGTAAACCCAAGCACCTTCCTGCAGTCACTCAGAAGCACCTCAGTAACCAGCTTCATTTCCCAGTTCCATCTCAGGACTATATACTTGATGAAACTTAGACTTGGGAACTTGGTCTCATGGTGTCAGTGGGGCCTTGGCTGGCCAGATCTTACAAGCTCCCAAGACAAGAGTGTATATTGCAGGAGCTGCCTTGGGAGCTCCTTCTCCCTGTCCCTCTGTGGAGCTTGACTGAGGACCATCCTTCTGGACTGGGCCACAGACCCTCCTTTGAGCTGCTCCCCAGACTTCAGCCTAGCAGTCTTGCTGGGACCCACGAGCACAGCCTAGTTCCTTCTGGATAAGACAAGGGATCTTGTCACATAGGGCCCAGAGCATCTTCGTTTGGCCAGAGTCAGAATTCTGGGTGGTTTGGTTTTTTTTTTCTCTCTTTGTTCCATTTGACCTGTTCTCAAAAGGTAAATGCTTCTTGCAACTGAATGGACCATGTAGTGTGACCATGTTGTCCCTCCGTCCCTTTACCACGTAATACCTTACATAGCGAAGCATCCTTCCCTTTACAGTTGCAACCTTACTTGCACAGCCTGCAGCTCTGTGGAAGCATTGGTTTAAGCTGTTGGTACCTGAGACCATTTTACACCAGCGTGTCTAGGAATGCACGACATCCTCTGTGCCTGCTGAGCATTGGGGACAGGAGAGGTCTAGAGAGTGGTAGAGGCAGGTGTCCTGTTGTCACCCACCTGACTGTGACATGTGTGCCCATGAAGCTCCCACAGATACATGCGACCCTGTCATCTGAGCCTCAGAATATCCTTCGCAGTGTGGCTGTCTTCACAGCAGCCATACAGGTAGGTGTCCCAGTGGGCTAGCCTCTGCTCTTTGAGGACAGTGGACAGTTGTCCACACTCTTTCCCATCTCTATCGAGAGGCATGGAACCTATTAGAAGCCAGTGAGTGTTGAGAATTTCTGGAAAGCTTATCTTAAACGCCAACATTGAAGGAATTAAAACCCTGTGTACTGACTTTAAAGACTTTTCATATTGACTTTTCTTTTCATCAACACAAGATAGATTGGTTAGGAAAAGTAATAACCCTGATCCTTAAGAGAAGTCTGCATGGAAAGGCATTAGGGTTCCTGTTGGCTAGAATTTCTCTCAAATCCCCGTTTCTCTTCAGTGAGTGTAGCCGTTAAGTGCTTCACCTGCGTCTAATGTGGACAGGGCCACAGGAAATGAACTAGAAGCTCAAGCCAGCTCCTGTGCATTGAGAGTGAGCAGTTGTGAGCAGTAAGGTGCAGGTGAGCGTGAGCTGAGACCCATCAGAATGGTTCGGAGGGTCTTGCCTTGTCCCTGGAGCCAGCACTGGGGGAACCTCCAGGACAGTGTAGGCTGTATCACCAGGTGCAACTGTGCATTCTGGAATTGAGTTCTGGTCTGGGTTAGACTGGGATTATCAAACCCCTGCGTTTTCAAGCATGCTGGCGTCCAATGTTTGTGGTGTCACTTTGACCTGGAGGACAGGTCCTTTGCTAAGTCCTTCCCAGGGTGCTGGGGATACAGGCTACGCAGAAGCAGCAGTGTGATACCACAGATGCAAGCTGGAGAGGGTTCTGAGGCCTCTCTGCCCACTCTGGGAAAGGCCTGGTAATGAGGAACTGTAATTAGCCTCAAGACGCTGGTATCTACCTCACCCCCTAGCCTGTGAGCATGTTACATTGCATAGAAAAGGGAGTTAAAGCTGGAAATATTTCACCAGGAAACAGGGAGGTTTGCTCAAGAGGAAATGTGATCTCAATACTCTTAAAGCCACAAGAGGGAGTCAGAAGAGTTAAGAGGGAATGACAGGTTCAGGCACAGAACCCTGGTGTCGTCAGTATTGCTGGCTCTAAACAGGAAGGGACCACAGGCAGGGACTGAGGCAAAGGCCAGGAAGTGGGTCTTCCCCAAGAGCCTGAGAAAGGAACCAGCCTCTGGGTGTATAGCCCAGTGAAGCCAAGCCAAACTTTTGCAGGGCTGGGAAATAATAGTGTGCGATGTGTCAGCTACCATCACTGCAGTGATTAGTTACAGCCCCAGTGACACCAACACACTCCTCCTGAGTAGCTGACTTAAAAACAGGCTGAAAAAATTCAGCTGTCTCAGTAGTACAGAAGTTGACTCTGTGCGTGTGACCCTAGAGTGTGGTGCAGTTGTCTGAGATCCTGGAGCCACACTTGGCTTTGAGAAGGATCTGGGTGTGAGTAGGTGTGGCCTTTGTAGTCTGTAGAGCACACATTGGCTTTCTTCCTCATTTCCCTGGACTGTTTACCTGGTCTAAGTGAGAAATGGAATTCTTAGGTACAGTGCTGAGCTTAGCAAAAGCACAAAACCAGAAGCCAGATTCCACGTCACAGTGCCTAGCCTGTGGCTGTGCACACGTCTTTGCTTCCTAAGGACCTGCCATTGGAGGCTGTTGGGAAGCCTGCGTATCTGCCTACTTCTTCTCCAGCAATCAGTGCTGACTGACCGTGGCGTTTGTGCTGTACGGTGTGGTAAGGAAGCAAGCTTCAGATTGAACAGAGTAGACTTGTGAGGCCTGTCCACTCTGGTGTGGACGGAGTGGGGGAGCCCTTTCTGCAGGAGTGAGGCGTGGTGGCAAGAGAGTAGCACTAAGAACTGCCCTTCCTTGATCCTGGAGGGGAGGAGTCAACTGCCTTGAACCTGTTTGAGCCACCACCTCTCACACTCGTGAAGGAAGCAAGGAGAACAGGCCACATTGGCTGTAGTTCTACAGGGCGCTGTACAGACCCGAGGGTACCCATGGAGGTAGGCACCCTCTGCCCATGCTCTTCCTAACAGGCCAGCAGCTCTGGCAGCTCCTGTGTGCACAGAAAAAAACACTTCCTCTGTGCTGCTTATCCCTCTGGTCATGTAGAAATGTCCTTTGGAGTGGACAGATGGATTTGTGTGTCTCATGAGGGAGTGAGGTATGGCCTTGGTGTTTTATGTCTGAGGGTAGTTAGCTCTTTAACACCCACTGGGTAAGAGGGGCGGGGAGAAAAGGGGCCCTGGTACCATGTAGCGCTGGAGTAGAGTTGGCTCTGAGCTTGAGGAAGAGCCTGTCTGCAGGCTGGGGACCAGTGCCCTTAGCCAGCCTGGAAGGAACCCTGACTTTACAGCTCAGGTCAGAACATGTCAAGCCTCGGGCCAGGTGGACCTATTTCTGTCACAACCATACAGACCCCAAAATGACCTCAGGGTTCCTGTGGGGGCTAGGAGGAGGCAAGCCCAATCTGTCCTATGGGACTGTTGTCTATCTTGTCTCTCGCTATCACGGGCTCCTGTCTTGTGGACTTGGCAATAGCTACAGCCACAAGACACAATCTTAGGCACAAAGCATCGGGGTTTGAGGACATTAGTGAAAAGGCAGCCAACTTGGCGCTGTCTTCTTAGCAAAGATGAGGAAGATCAGGGGAGGGGTATCTGACAGGGATGTTCACTGAGGCTTCTGGAAGGCAGGCAGAAGCTTCTAGAAGCCTGCTGTTGTAGAAATAGGTTAAAGGACCTTCCCTCCTTTAACTGCCTGAGCCCCAGTGGTTCCTGTGCTTCCTTTGCACAGGAGAATCTTCATGGCCAATCCCTTCCCTTGAGGCCTGGGCGGGCCTGGGTGCAGGTGGTCCTTGGGCCACTGTATGGGTGGAGGTGGAGCTGTTCCTAGGGTGCTGTGGAGAATGACATATACTGTAGACTGAGGTGGCCTGCATCCTCATGCACAGGTCTAGAGAGCCACTGACCCAGAATTCTTGGTCCCATTGTCTTGCCACGGGGCCAAAATCAGGATGTCGCAGAGCTTTTTCTAAAGGTTCCAGGGAGAACTCAGTCTTTATCCTCCCAGCTTCCTTGGCTCTCCTTGGCTTGGGGCTGTAGCAACACTCCAACCTCTGCCTGTGTGGTCATGTCGCCTTCTCTTTTACTCCTCCGCTCTGCCTTTTGTAGAAAAACACAGGTGAAAGCTCAGCACTCAGGAGGCTGAAGCAGTGTCTTGAGTTCAAAACCAGACTGTCTTGAGAAAGAAAACAAACACCTACCATTGCATTTGGGTCCGTCTGGACAGCCTCCTCTTTCCCTGAGGCCCTCAATCACTCCTACAAAGTCTGTGCTGGCCTGAAAGGCTCCTGGACAGGGGACAGTAGCAGTCGTCCACAGGAGGGATGCCTCGCTGGGTGAGGACACATGGCCAGAGGGGACTGCAGTGAAAGAATATGGCCTTGTGTGGTCTGAGGACATGTACATCCAGGTGGAGAGAACACAACGTGCCGTGGGCTGGGCACATGGACTCTGGATTGCCAGAGCTGATCTTGTCTGAAGTTATGGTTTGTGGGAGGCTGGGCTAAAAACCAAAGCCAGGCGTACTACAGGCTGTGACGGGTAAGGAGAGCTGGTAGGTGAGAAGGGCAGACAGGCAGCCCCTCCTCTACACATGGCTTAATTGTCAGCAGGTCTGGGAAGGATGCTGAGATCGACGGAAGGGAAGGGTAAGGGCTCTGACTGCTAAGTGGCAGGGCAACAGTTTGGACTCTGAAGGTCTGAAGTCCAGGGGAGACAGACACATGGCAGGGGGTGGGAACAGGCTGAACTGGTGCCTAGGTGTGGGGAAAGAAGAGTGCAGATGCTCCTGAGACAGTTCTGGGGCCTGGGCAGCCCTTAGTCAGTGTAGAGAGTTCTGCCAAGAAGCTTATTTGATACCAATTGGCCTGCAGTCAGAAGAGGTGCCTAGGCTACAGAGATACCTAGAATAAAGAACATGGGACCTGCTAGCCCCTGGGCCAGCAGAGAAGTCTCCCTGACTCTTGGACAGTGTCTGGAGAGGCACAGATTGCCCTGGCATGCAGACCTAGGCCCAGGGCTGCAAGAAGGAAGAGGAAAGGGCAGAAGTGTGATGTTCATGAGGTGGTGGGCAGGGCGCTGGAGCAGGGCCAGGAGACTGCTCCTGCACGGATTCCCAGATCCTCTGTTCAGGAAACAAGTCGAATGCCCAGTGTCCCTGAGAGGGCAGTCCAGGAGCACACATGAGCCAGCCAGGTGAACAGGTGGCCTGAAAACCAAGGGAGGGGCGGAGGAACCAGTGTCAGCCCATTGGGGTAGCCCATAGAGCTCTTCCTGAACAGAGATGGAGGGATATGGGCTATACCCCACCTCAGCTGCTACAGGAGCTTCTTGGAGCAGGTGGGCCACTGACTTGAGCCAGACATGAAAGTGTGTGGTGGCTCACAGGAATGTAGAGCTTTGAACATGGACAAGTTTGAGGGTTCCAGAGACTAAGGATGGTGGTGTGGCATGGTGTTTACCACTCTACACAGCAGCCATGTATTTTGGGCCTGTGGCTCATGCTGGACAAATAAGTGGCTTGTTCATCAGGGCCTTGATCTAGAGCTGTGCACTTTCAGATGACTAAAAGAACCTCACCATGGTATTGATCCGTCAACCCTTCAGCAGGTGTGTGCTGATTGTCTCTTGGCTCCTAGCTCTGATTTGGGTGCTAAAACTGGAGCAGGAATCCCAGACATGGTGAAGCTCCTAACTGAAGGAGAGCAGATGGGGAACTCTCCCAGGACTCCTTGGGCATGAGCGAAGCAGCCATGCTGAGCAGGGCAGATGTCCTGGGCAATGGAATGGTGTGAGGCTTGCTCTGGAAGTGAGGACCTTCACGGTTAGGACCAAGAGGGAGGACCATGGAGCTGTGGATGATTCCATAGCAAGTAGTGCTGGCTGGGGGTGGTGGCAGAGGGCTCTCAGGAGAAGAGTGTGGAGGGTTAGGGGAGTGCTGGCATGTTTGGGTGAGCAGTGGTCCTGCAGATAGGACAGACCTGCCAGTGGGGAGCCATTTGGGAAGGAAAGGATTGAGGCCATTTCTTGTTACCGTTTGACGTATAACATTTACACCAAAACTGCGCCTTTTGTTCCCAGTTTCCATGGGCATTTTGACTTGCTGGTAGTGTTTGTGGTAGCCTCAGCTATTCCTGAGGAGGATTGGGTTAGTCACCTTGAGGTTGGAGAAATCAGACTTATATTTTGAAATAGTGTCTAAGGTGCAAATTGGAATTGGAATGTGGCAGTATTTGACTCTTGGCAGGGCTTGGCACCATGTCCAGGATGAGGATACAACACTGATATCCTGGGTCTAGCCTCTGATGCCATGGCAATAGAGAAGAGCCTGAGTGAGTCCCAAGGAGGCCACCAGCGTGGGGTGGGGGACACTTGGGGGTAACCAGTTCTGCAGCCATTGCTAAAAGATGGCTACCTTGCCAACTGGTCATAGCGCAGCAGCCCCAAAGTGCACAGAGCCTTCTCCTCCTGCCTTTGCTGTGAGCAGAAGGCCCTCCACCCACTGTTCTCCTTGGACCTGACCCTGGGCACTAAGACCTGAGCACGTACAGGACCGGTGACTTACAACATGGGCACAGAGCACCACTGTAGCCACCGGTCACCAGAACCTCATAGTTGGAGTACATGGGCACCCCACAATCCAAAGCTGCTGGAACCCCAAGCCCTTCCCAGGTGCTGCCTGGCAGTGTGTGCCCATCAAGTCCTCTGATGTGGCAATGGCCGTAGCTGGTATGCTTGCATCCATAAATACCATGCTGCATCCAGATAAAGGATGGAGGGGCTGAGAGCAGCTGTGGCTGTACCTTATGGGTGGCCACCCTGGAGCTAGACACCTTCAGCCAGCATTGGCTTGGAGGCTTTGTGGCACTGAGCTTTTGAGGTATTCTAGGAGCAGGCAGGGCAGGCAGTGGGTGGTATGGAGGTGGAATTCCCAGCTTCCTCCAGTGCTCTGGACCTGTAGCTGTGCCATAGTGTAGACCCCAGCTTGGGCCTGGAGCCAAAACCATGCCCCAAGTTCGTAAGGTAAGCAACATGCAAGACTCAGTCCCTGTACCTGTTTGTGTTGATAGAAAAGTGCATCAAACCCGGCAGCAGCATGTATGCACCGCCTCATGGCTTCTTTGTATTGAAACATTGCCGAACCTGCCCTGGTAGTAAAAGGCTTGGTGGCCCCAGGCTGCTATACGAGAGGCAGGCACTGTTGAGGTGCTGGGGCTGGGCAGCAGTGAGCGTGGATATACCTGGGAGGGGGTGGCTGGAGAAGATGAGGTGAGTCAGATCTGCACCTGTGCCTCCCAGCAGGCAGCAGCCCTCACTGATGCTTCCTCTCTGACTTCCCTGCTGGGGTCAGGGTTCAGCCAGGATAGCACTGCTGGGAAGAGCTGTCCTTCCTGCATGAGCCAGTGTGACCCAGGACTGGAGAAGTGATGTCTTCCACAGCTCAACCCTTCTCGCCTCTCCCTAATTTAGGTCCTGTCCAGCGTGCAGTCTGATGCCCATCCAGCCCTTTGACCAGCGGGAATGGAATGAGCCTATGCACTCCCTCCGGATCAGTATAGGGGGCCTTCCTGTGCTGGCATCCATGACCAAGGCCACAGACCCTCGCTTCCGCCCCCGCTGGAGGGTGATTCTGACATCCTTTGTGGGTGCTGCCCTCCTCTGGCTGCTGTACTCCCACCATCAGGCCCCAGTCCCAGGCAGGCCCCCCACCCACAATGCGCACAATTGGAGACTCAGCCAGCAGCGTGTCTCTCATTACAATGACACCTACCCCCTCTCCCCCCCACAGAGGACTCGAGGTGGGATTCGGTACCGAATCGCAGTCATTGCTGACTTGGACACGGGGTCCAGGGCCCAGGAGGAAAACACTTGGTTTAGTTACCTTAAGAAAGGCTACCTGACCCTGTCGGACAGCGGGGACAAGGTCACTGTGGAGTGGGATAAAGACCGTGGGGTCCTGGAGTCCCACCTGGCAGAAAAGGGGCGGGGCATGGAGCTCTCCGACCTGATCGTCTTCAATGGGAAGCTCTACTCTGTGGATGACCGCACAGGGGTCATCTACCAGATCGAAGGCACCAAAGCAGTGCCCTGGGTGATCCTTTCCGACGGCGATGGAACCGTGGAGAAGGGTGAGTGAGCCCTCGCTGTGGGCTGAGTTCTTCTCAGCAACCACACTGGTGCCTTCATGCTCTGGCAACCATAACTCAAGAGAAGAGGGGTTTACTTTGGCTCAGTCTGAGGATGTGGCCTGTCACTATCGGTGGGGAGTCACAGCATCAGGTGTGTGAGGCGGCCACAGGAAACAAGATGAGTGCTGCTGCACAGCTCACTGTCTTCTCATTGGGTCCAGGACCCCAGCCCATGCCTTTGGGACCACCTAGGTCAGGGTGGGTCTTCCTGCCCTAGTTAACACAATCTAAAAACTCCCTCACCCCCATGCCCAGAAGTTTGTTTCCCTGGTGATAATGAATCCCATCAAAGTGAAAGTGACACTCAAGATCAAGCACAGACAGTGCCAAGTGCCTGTCAGAGACCCTGCACACCCAGGTGACCCTTGACTGGGCTCGGCCCGCAGCAGAGCTTTTCCAGGCTTACGTGAAGCTGATCACTGGGAGCCTGCTGCTGAGTGGGAAGCCCTTTTCAGAGTGAGCCAAGGCTATGTCCATTGCTACCCTCAACCCTTCGGGGACCCTGGTCCTTGTCATGTCTTCAGAGGTGTCTTAGGATCATACAGTATGGTTCCCATCAGGTGGCTTACCTTCAGGGCTGGCTCACTGTGATCCCAGGCTCTAATCTCAGTTTATTGGGACCACAGGTCAGCCTTGCTCTGAGCCCACCCAGTACAAAGGTCTGTGTACTAAGCAGCAATGACTCCTGGGAACACAGTCTGATACTAGCTTCATGTGTAGCAGGTAGAACTCATTGCTTCCAACAGGATAAGGGACAGAGCTACCTGAGCCTTTGGTAGATCTGAGCTGTGCCTCACAGCAAACTGAAGTCCACTGCAGACTTCCTGCAGTGGAAGGAGGGCTGCAATAATCATCCCCCTGTGCTGTCTGGGTGATAAAAGTCTCTTGGGTTTGTCCAAGGCTGGGCTCTTGGGAGTGGCTGTCGCCACCTAGGTACCATGGCTCTGTTGCTCACCTATTTCCTGCCCATAACCATAACCGTCAGCATTGTAAACTTCTGTTGTATGGGGCAGTTCTTCCCCTTGAATGGGAAGAATGCAAGTAATAGGATGCTTATGGCTGAGCTGTGATTATTCATCCAGAAGGATCAAAAGACTAGCCGATGGGACAGCTTCTCATAGAGGCAGCTCAGAAGGCTCCTGAGGTCACTGAGGCTACCTGAAACCAAACCAGCTCCTCCAGAGTCGCTCTACGGTGTGTCAGAAGCTGTCATCCTCCTGCAGCCCTAGCTTCTCAGGGGCTAAGGAGCTTGCAGGAATTTTGGAGATAGCGTGTTTGGGAATTCTAGGAAGGAGAATGTGCTGAAACAGTGCAGGCTTCGTTGCGGCCTGCAGCAGGAGGCTTGTGTAAAGTCAGTCAGTTGCTGGCAGCTTTGGAGTAAATGCTCTGAAATAAAGACAAGGGTGGAAATGATTCCTGCCTCGTCCTGAAGACCTGTCATTCTGCCGTCCTCCTCACATGATGAAGGTCAAACCCTGGCCAGTGAGAGGCAGGCAGGAAATAGGTAGCCCTGTGGTTGGGTCTCAGCTGTGGCCCTCAGTGGCAGACACAGCCTGCTTGAACAACTGCTGTAGCACATGCAGCTCCTGAGGCTGCTGGCATCACACAGAAGTGAGATGGGGCTGCTAGCCCTCAGAAGCTGACGGGTGGGTGGAGAAGTAGCACAGGAGGTGTGGGAATGGTCCAGTGTGGCTCTAGAGTTGGCTCTTGGAAGAAAAGAGGTAAGGAAGACAAGGGCGTAGACTCCAGGGACCCAGCACAGGGCTCTCTCTGCCAGGCTCCTTTCTGGGCCTCCTGTCCCAGCCTCCAGTGAAGCTCAAGGGTGGTAACTTCTGACATCCAAGTGGCTGTACTCCACTCTGGACACAGCTGACACAGCACAGGCAGGAGATAGGCTAGGTGTGGAGAGTAGGCCCAGTGTCTGAGGCTGGCCCTTCTATTGCCCCAGGCTTCAAAGCTGAATGGCTTGCTGTGAAGGATGAGCACCTGTATGTGGGTGGCCTGGGCAAGGAGTGGACCACCACGACAGGAGAGGTGATGAATGAGAACCCTGAGTGGGTGAAGGTGGTAGGCCACAGGGGCAGTGTGGACCACGAGAACTGGGTGTCCAGCTACAACGCCCTGAGAGCTGCCGCAGGGATCCAACCACCAGGTAAGATGCTTCTCTGGTAGAGTGAGTACTTTCAGAGCTTTGCTGATGACATTGATTCGCCATATCCAGTGAGCCATTTCTTTTTGTCCCTTGCTAGCCTTAACAGATGACCCCTCATCCACAAAAAATGTTCTTAGCTTGGGGCCCTCATAAGCAGAGGAGGAGATAAGTAGGACTGAGCTGCCATCCCCTGGGCTCTGAGGAGTGTGACCGTTGTCTGAAGGAAGCTGAGTTAGGTTCCTTGGGGCAAAGGACAGCAGGGAGCCAAGACCCAGAGAGCTCTCCCACGCTGAAGTGGTGAGCCGGTGCTTCCCTCAGCGTCTGAGGGAAGGTTCCCCTTTTGACTAGTTGACCTTCTGTGTGTCCAGTGATGAACACCGAAGGAATCAGAGCAAATGCAGCTGGTGAAGGAAGGCTGCCGGCCCTGCGGGGACACAGGACAGCCAGTAAGGGATGCACTGCAGACTCAGGGTAGCTCTCTGGCGGGCTGTGGCGGCTGCATGCTTGTCCCTGGTCATTGGGAGCAGGTGCAGATTGTTCTCCCAAGAGCTAGAGGTTAGAGGGAAGATGGAGTGAGGCCCTCAAAGTGCAGCCTCAAGGGGCAAAGCCCTTGAAAGGAAGGTTGTGCCAGGCAGCAGGGCGTGTGTGACTGTGGGTCTGTACTACCACTTCAGGCTACCTCATTCACGAATCCGCCTGCTGGAGCGACACACTGCAGCGCTGGTTCTTCCTGCCTCGTCGGGTTAGCCATGAGCGCTACAGTGAGAGGGACGATGAGCGCAAGGGCAGTAACCTCCTGCTGAGCGCAGCCCAGGACTTCAGGGACATCTCCGTGAGGCAAGTGGGGGCACTAGTCCCCACCCACGGCTTCTCATCCTTCAAGTTCATCCCCAACACGGATGACCAGATTATCGTGGCTCTCAAGTCAGAGGAGGACAATGGCAGGATCGCCACCTATGTCATGGCCTTCACGCTGGACGGCCGCTTCCTGCTTCCAGAGACCAAGATCGGCAGTGTGAAGTACGAAGGCATAGAGTTCATCTAGATGAGTAAGCTCACACGCCCAGCGGGGCGAGGGCTGGTGGCCGTGCTGCACCAGAACTCAGTTTCATAAAAACCGGGAGTGCTTCCGTTCGTTTGCTTTTTCTTTTCTTTAACTAAGAGCTGTGTGCCTGACTAGAGAGTTCCAGAATAGGGAGCTGAGCCCCTGTCCATAAGGAGACCGGGAGCAAGGGTCCAGCAGAGGAACCCCAGGTGCTCCGCCCACCCGTGCTCGCTCAGCACTGCCACCTGGTGGTAGGGATTGGCCACGGCCGCAGGTACCTTTTGAGCTTCTGGCCTTCAGAATCCAGCCATGCCTTTCCTTCCCTAGTCTCTGGCCTTTCCCTGAGGTCTCTGACCAGTATGTGTTTTTGAAGCAACCAGGTGTTAAACCCTAGCCTAACCCTGGAGCACAAGGCAGTCTGAGGTAGGCCTGCCAGGCAGGCACTTGGAGACCCCCCTCTCCCTCTCATGTGACCCTGGCATTCCATACTCTGCAAACCCCTGGAAAGTGAATGTTTACATGGCAGGGTGAGGGCCCACCCCTTGAGAGACACCTGCCCACACTCTGAAGCCACTCAAGCACAGGATTACTTACGAGCTGTGCATAACTTCATTTCTCCCCTCAGGAGGATTTAAAGTCTGAATTATTAACTTATTTTTATTAAAGCAGTTTCTCTTCCTGAAGAACCGAGTCACTAAATGTTATCACACAGTGAAGGTGGTGTTCCCACATCTACTTCCAGGAGCGAGGGAATTGTCCCCACAGCTACAATGGTGACATTAGCTTTTACAGAAAGGGTCTTAGGATCCTTGGCTTCTGCCTCCTGGCAGCTTCCCAAAGCTGCCATGCTTTCACCTCTCAGTGGCTGAGGGAGGGACTGCGCCTGACTAGAGACCGACCGCTCTGGCTCCTGGTAGGTGTTTAGCAACCTTCTCTCCAAGGGAGCCTACCATTTTCTGCTGTCCTGTTCTGTCCATGTTCAAGAGAGCCAAGGCAGCAGAGTCAGGCTCAGAGGTGGTTCTGTAGGTAGCAGCCACCTTTGCTGCCTGCAACACCCTTAGACAGGGCACAGGGCCCTGATGACCGTCACAAACCCCTTCCACAGGAAGCTAGGAGAGCAACTGCCACTGGGGCCTGACCACCCTCAGAACGACAGGCTGTTACTGACTTGTGGTGTTGAGGCCGTGGTGTCCTTGCTGTGCCAGGCACTCAGCCAAATCTCCTTGATGTGTGTCAGCTGTGTTGAGTTGTGTGATTCTGAACTGAAAGAAAGGAAATGAGAGAGAGAGAGACCTGGGCCTCACTGAGAGCCTTCCACACATCTTCCTTTCCCTAATGTGCCCATGATGATTGTGTCTCTCCGTATGTTTTGTAAACAATAAAGTGTCAGGGGGACGTGGTTCTCTTGTCTGTGTTGGCTGTTGCCAAGGGTTGGCTCTGCTCCAGAATGTCTGAACAGGTGGGATGCAAGCCTTGGTGTCACGAAATGGCACCTCGCCTCTCCAAGTGAGGCTCAGGAAATGAAGCCCCATCCCGGCTTCCCAGGCTTGGATCTGATGGGAAGAGTGGTGTGGAGAGACCGGCTCTGTCCTACTCCATCTCTTCCCACTCTGGCTATTACTGGAGTCAGGACAGAGCCCGATGTGCTAGAGCCTGGAGCACAGCAGTCACAGTTGGCCAGGCTTGGCATCCCAACCTTCACAGGCCAAGACAAGGAATAGTGACAAGCAGAGAAAGGTTTGTGGCCATGTCAGGCACTGGAACAAGGAAAAGGTCCAGACTAGGCTAACAAGGCGGCTCAGCATGGACAGTGCCTGCCACACAAGCCTGACAGACTGATCCTCAGAACCCATGGTGGAAGGAGGGAACTGATAACCCAGAAGCTGGTCTCAATCCCTGTGGCATCTGTGCTCTTACACACACATACCATATAGCACATACATGCACACACACAGACACGCACACACATGTGCATACATAGAGGTACACTGACTCCCGAGCCCACCTTTGGGTTCCTGACATACAGTTTAGGTTTAAATAGAGGGCAAGAGTTATGTGTAGCTACACAGGCCTGGTCAAGGTGTGGTCCTGCCCATCACTGACCCAGTACTGTGCCTGGTCCTGGCTCCTGGACTATTCGGGCAGGTAGTCTGACAAGTCAGACCATGTGGAATCCTTCCAGGAGACGAATGTCTCCTCTGGCTGGCACCAGACCTCTCAACTGTTCCCTTCTCGGGTGTGAGAACCCCCAGGGAAATTCCAGTTTCTTGTGATCTATCACCTCAGATGTCTGTAGGCAAGGGGAGGGATACATGTGTCTCTCTCTGTGACTTCCCTGTTGTCCATTTTCTATGAAGAAGATAGGTCATCTCCAAACTCAGGACTGCGGTGGGGATGTGTTGTGTGGCTAGAGAGATGGAAGATCTGGGCATAGAGGCCACAGGTGCAGAGCAGAAGAGATGAGGTGACAGGCGGGGAGCCCCATGTCTTCTGGGAATTAGACACTTATTTAGGTTTGGAGACAGGGTTTCTCTATGTATCCCTGGCTGTCCTCGAACTTGCTCTGTTAGACCAGGCTGAACTCGAACTCAGTGATCCGCCTGCTTCTGCTTCCTAAGTGCTGCAGTTAAAGGTGTGGCCACCGCCCAGCTGGCCACTTCTTTCCTATGCTGCTATTCTACTGGGGTCTTAGCAGTTCACAGCTGCCTTGGCACTAAGGATCTGTGACTTGCTATGCACACAGTGTTGGGATGGGACTTGGGGTCTGCTATAGGTCACTGTGGCCCTGACCTCTTCAGAACATTACCCTGGAGAGGTCTTTGTGACCGCCAGACCCTTGTGGTTAAAGATAAGTGCAGTTTGGAGGGGGGACCAGGATGACCAGGCTGTCATGTCTTGTCCTGAGTAACTGAAGTGGAAGCAGAGTCGCCTGCCTTCGTCTCCTCATCAGTCTCCAGATGCATCACATGTGTCACAGTGTCTAGAAGGATCTGAATGATCCCGGGGCCTGACCTCTTGGGAAGTCCCCCTGTGTCACAATGTCTGGGCCCATTAACCACCCATCTGTTGGCTTTGGAATGGACATAAGAGCAGTGGTTCTCAACCTGTGGGTCATGACTCCTTTGAGGTTACACGTCGGATATTTGCATTGTGATTCATAACAGTAGCAGAATTATAGTTAAGAAGCAGCAATGAATTTTATGGTCGGGGGTCACCACCACATAAAGAACTGTATTAAAGGGTTGCAGCATTAAGAAGGCTGAGAACCATAGAGCAACTGGGCCTGCTACAGACTACACACCCTGTGATGGCCCTGCCTGGCATTCTTTCATCCAGGGGAAGTCTAGACCCTGGGTCCCGGTTGCCTAATGGGGCTGAGCCAGGTTGGAGGCACCCAAGAGACTTGCTGATTCCTGGAGCCACCGAGCAGTCCAGGTGCTGACTGTCCTCCCACCCAACGTCTCCAGGGGACACCTCCATTCTCCCTTTCACTTCCAAAGGTGACAGAAGCCACAAGTTAGCTAGCCCCACAGTTCAACAAGCTTGGGCATCTCTGCAGAGTCAGGCCTATCCCTGCCTGTAGCTCTCTCCATGGGTTTCCCAGGACTACATGACCCCATAGCCAATGGAAGCTTTGTGTCCAAGGGAACCAGTCCTTGAGTGTCCAACCCCTGAGCTCTGGGCCTCAAATCTTTGCTGAACACAAAGGAGCTATTCCCCAGAACTCCCTGGGGCTTTCAAACACCAGTGTCCCCTCCCACAGGCTGATGCGGACATTGGTCTCTTCAGGTAATTCTAACCTGGCAAGGCCAGGCTGAGCTGCACTGACCAAGGACTCCCCAAGTAGAAACCAAGACCTGGGTTTCTTGTGGAGGAAGGAGAATGGATGTAAGCCAGGCAGAACTTGTGGTGGCCCAGACCCTAGAGGGTCAATCACTGGGGCCGTCAGGAGATTGTATTACTGAGGCAGGTGTGTATGGGGGCCCAGTGTATCTGCTCACCAGCTACTACTGCCTGGGTTTGGTTCTCCGGGGCCCTGGAACCTTCCTCCCTGTTGTCATACCTGGGACAAAGAACTCAAGGCAGAGGAGGATAAAAGGATTTGCCAGACCAGAATTGGTGTAAAGTTTTAATGAAGAACAGACACTTGGGAGGTGGTGCTGAAGAGATGACTCAGCTGATAACAAATGCTCCTTGCCCAGAACCCAGGTGTAATTCCCAGCACCGGACACAGGAGCTTACAACATCTGTAACTCCAGCTCCGGGAAACCTGACACCCTGGCTACCATATGCACATCACGTACTTGGTGCATTTACATGTAGGCAAAATGCTCACACGCATAAAATAAATGAATCCTTAAGAAAAAAAGTAGACACCAAGGACAGAAACACAGCAGATAAATTCCTGAACTATACACGTGAAAAGCAACAGGGTGATTTTATACCAATTTGGAGTCACCTGGCTTTTTCTCCTGGGCCATTTGTGTCAGACCTTTTGAATATCGTTCAAGAGGACAGTTGAGTGTCTTGAGGTAGGAAACCTTATGGGGCTGGTAGCTGGGAGAGCTTCAGGCCACTGTATAAACTTATCATAAGTCTGGGGAAATTTGCCTTTTTAATTTTTTAAAAAATATTTGTTTATATATGTGAGTACACTGTAGCTGTCTTCAGACACACCAGAAGAGGGCATCAGATCCCATTACAGATGGTTGTGAGCCACCATGTGGTTGCTGGGAATTGAACTCAGGGCCTCTGGAAGAACAGTCAGTGCTCTTAACCGCTGAGCCATCTCTCCAGCCCACCTTTTTAATTTTTTAATTTTAATGTATTTTATATGTTTGTCTGCATGAATGTATGTGCACCACATGTGTGCCTGGTGACCATGGAGATCAAGAGAGGTCATTATATTCTTTAGATCTGGAGTTATGGGTGGCTGTAAGCAACCATATGGGGGTTTCAAATGGAAACCTGGTCCTTTGCAAGAGCAGTAAGTGTTCTTAACCGCTGAGCCATCTCTCCAGTCCTCTTTGAATTCTGTATAATTTTTTTACATTTATTAACTGTGTATCTATGCACATGCACATACATGCTATGGTACACATACAGAGATCAGAAGACAGCTTACAGGAGTCAGTTTTCTTCTTCCAGGGATCAAACTCATAGTGTCAAGATTGGCCGCAAGTACCTTTATTGCTGAGCCTTTTTTTTTTTTGGTGGTTGTTGTTGTTTGGGGGATTTTTTGGTTCCCCCCCCGCCCCCCAGGCAGGCTTTCTCCGTGTAGCCCTGACTAACCTAGAACTCACTCTGTAAACCAGACTAGTTTTTAACTCACAAAGATCCTCTGCCTCCCACCTAAGGTGTGTGCCACCGTACTTGATTAGCCCTGCCTTATATATTTTTTTTAAAAAAACAAAATAGGTATTGTAGAAACCTTTTAAGATTTAATTTTTAAAATTATGTGCATTATGTGCATGCATACATGAGCACACTTGGGTATGGGTACCTACATAGTCTGATCTCCTGGAGCTCAGTTACAGGCTGTTCTGAGCCAACCAACATGGGGGCTGGGAATTGAACTCAGGTCCCCCATAAGAGCAGGCCATGCTCTTAACTGCCAAGCCACCCGAGCTCCCAGCCCTGCTTCCTGCTTTTGGTCTTTATACCTCTATTCCTGTCCCTCAGGACCACTCTGTGGCCCACATACCTTCTCTTTGAGCAGGGTAGGTTTGTGCATAAGCGCAACCAGCCTCCCCAGGTCCAGGAAAGGATTGTACAGCCAACATGCACGCTCACAGACACTCTGTCTGACCAAGCCTCTGCTCCTAGGCTCACTTGCAACATCTTTTCACCATCCCCCAGGGTGCCTGCCTGGCAGGCAGGACATGTATCTATTCCACCAACCCCTAAGTTGCCCCCAGGGTGCCTGCCTGGCTAGCCTGGACATGTATCTGTTCAACTGAAACATTGTTCTATCAATTCAGCAGGGGGCACTTGTGTGTCTGCTGTCCGCCTGAAGAGCAGCAAGCAGAGGGCTATTGGCCTTGTCTACAGCCAACCCCAGAAGCAGTCTCTGTCATGTGTTTTCTAGAAATCGAAACTAGACTAGGTTTACAAAGCATTTCTTGGGACTAGGCTGAGAAAAACCACAAGGCGGGGCCTTTCTCAGCTGAACAGTCTGGAAGCGTCCAGTTGCAGCCAGCAAGGAGGCTCCAGGACCACCTTCAGCAGCTGCCTGTCACTTGCTCCCAGGTGAGTCCCCACTTATGCAGCATGATTTCTGGCAGGCCAAAGCACAAAAGCACCCAGACCTGCAGGCCCCTGTGCAGGTGGGCAGGATGTTCACTGAATGAACAGCTGAAGGGGCGAGTGGGTTACAGTTCATCCCTCGGAGTCCTCCTGGGTCTGTGAATTCCCGCCCAGGACTAAACCTACCTACACAGTGGTACTGAATGAGCCAGCATAGGCATGCTTGTCCCAACTTCCCACGCAAAGGAGTCAGGCAGAAACAGCCTCTGTCATCCACTGGACAGCAACATCCACATACCCTGAATTGTTCCCAAGGCCTAGAGTTCCTGACCCAACAAGGACAAACCTATGACCACGCTTATAGTAAATGGAGGGGGTGAGCACCCAGGGCAGTTTGCCTGGGACTCAGGTTTCCAGAGCCCAGGCCTCCTTGGGATAAAACTGGGATGATGTCTTGACACCTTGGACGTAGGGCTCCCTGGCTCTCTCAGCCTCCACCAGGGTCCTTGTGGTAGAAAGTGGCCACCCCTGGGCAGACCCTAACCTGGGCTCGCTAGCTGTGTGATCTAGAGTCAGTTGGCTTGCTAGCTTTAGTTTTCACTTGGGATGTGGGAACTTTACGAGTTGTTTATTGCTCTGGGTCTGTACATGGCTGGGTGCAGAAGGCTGGCAGGAACCAGTGGGGTGGGGGGAGGGTGCACAGCACCAAAGGCCAAGCTTCCCACCCATCAGTGTGTTATAGGATTCAACAGTCAGAGCTCATGCCCAGAAAGCTCCCCTGGTAGCCAGACTCAGCCACCCATCTTCCATGGTCCAATTAAAGACACAATAGTGAAAAGCCGAAAATGGAGATTTATTTACTGTGGCCACACTGAGAAGAGTCCGTGGCCGCTCCCATTAATGGCCCAGAGTCATTAGGGGATATTATCAAGAGGTTTACACTGAGGTATGCAAAGCTAACTGGCTCGCCCTTTTCCTGGGCTGTAAATCCCAGAGTGGGCTGACATTTCCTGGAGACAAGCTTACCCCCTGGCTGTCACCAGGCGACAGCCTTCCCCTTTCAGCATGAAACTCCCAGGGGAATTCCATTTCCATCTTTGCCTCAGTAGTCCAAAAGCCAAAGGGAAGGGCACAAGTCTGTCCTAGCATATTTTCACCCCTGCCAAGATGGCTACAAGGGCCCTGGACCACTGAGGGCTTGCTCATGCTGCTCTGGTGCAGAATGTCTGGGGTGGGAGTTGGTGGGTGAGAGAGGGTTGGGGGAGGGGCAATCCTAGTGTTTGTACTGGGGTACCTCTACTGCTGGTCTCTGGGCCCCTGGTCTGAGTAACAATTTGAGGTTACCAGCTCCTGCCCAGGAGACAGAGCTCTATAGCACCATCCACTACCAGTCCCAAGCTTGCTGCCTGTGAGACTAGAATGAGTCCACCAGGGCTGCTGCACCTTGCTCTGTGTGAGTCATCCCCCTCCTTGCAGGGCCTGAGGGATAGTGCCTGGGTAGGGCACATTCTACAGACAGGCAAGAGTCTAAGTATTGAGTCCTCATGTGTCAGCACCTTGGCGGTTGACCCTGACCCACATCCTCAGGTCAAGTCATGAAGTCCCAGACCCTTTTGCACCGTCTCTGTCATTTCCTCTTGAGAATTTGATGTTCCAACCTCATCCACAACACTGTCCCAGACTGGCATATCTTGTGCCTCTGGGGCACACCCCGAAGGGGACTACTGCCTAGAGATAAGGCCAATTGCCTAGGGACAGCCTCTTGTCTGTTGCCTGGGTTCTTGTTGCCAGGAGCCCTCAACCTACCTGCCTTATCTGGGGACTCTTATTGACCTGAAGGCATTGTGGGGGTGGGGGGCTGCATGGGGGTCATCTCATAGCCATCTGGGCCTTATGCATGAGGACCACCCACAACACTATCCTGTCCTCCGCCAACAGGGACCATGGAACTGCCTGTCTCTACAGAGAGCTGTTGCTGGTCTAACTTGGTTGTTCCTTCTGCTGCAGGGTTGGGCTTGTAGGCCAGGCAATGGCTCTCCTGTGGCTCCTCTCTGTGTGCTTGCTGGTTCCAGGGACTCAAGGTGAGTCCTGCTCACCAAAAGGTCCAAAACAGAAGTCAGGGCCTCTGGGCCTTGCTCTGTGGGTCATCCTCTGCCAGGTGGTATCCTGCAAGGCACCATGTCTCAGGACTCTCTCTCATATGGATCCTCAGTCATTCTAAATGGTGATGGTGTATGGGCCCTGGGGCTCCCCTGCACCCAAGTGAAATGCAGGCGTTGGAGAAGAGGCCAAGGAATTTTTTCCCTACTCATCAGTGAGGCAAAGGAGGGAGAGTGCAGCCCATGCTGTCCTGGAGTGGGAGGTCTTAGGACACAGGTTAGAATGCCAGAGAGTCGGGGGAGGGGCAGTTCACACACTGCATCGTAGGTCTGAGAGCCTTGCCCATCCTGGACCCTTAGCTGAGTATCCGTCTCTAGCATGGTGACCCCAATTCAAGCACCCAGCTGGCCCTGTGAGCATGGGTAGAGATGGGGGTCCCAGAGAGTGGGGAGCAGGACTTTCCTGGCTGTCTGTGCCTGAGGGCAGACTGTCTGCGGGGTCCCGGATTATCCGCTTTAGGCAGATGCTGTAGGGATGAGGTAGAAACCATATGTGGGAATTGGGACCAGCATTGTGCACCCCACTCCGCCCTTATAATGGGACCCCACACCACAGCTCCCTCTGCCCCACACTTTGGAGGGAACAAGCAACACTGTAATGTTCTGTTGCTGAGTGCGGACAGTCCAGCAGCCCCAAGGATGAGACAATTGGCATTGGGTTGTCAGGACATCACCCATTGTAAGCCGAGGTGAATCTGCTCTCTGCCTGTGTCTAGGAACCCAGGGCCCACCTTCCCCCTCAGGCCAGTGTTCCAGAGAGCCAGCAAGGAGCCTCTTCCCCCCCTAGTTCACTCTAGACTGAGAGCCAAGGTACCCTCTTGGAGCAAAAGACCCAGAGCTGAGAGACAGAAAGACCATGACCTCTGTGAGGTCATCAGAGCTCTCACCCTTCTTCAGTGGGTAACCTTACACACACACACACACACACACACACACACACACACACACACGGCACATGGAAAAAGCCTCTTGAAGTGATTCAAAAGCAACTCTAGAAGGCCACTCCACCCCAGTTGTGGTGACCTTTGCCCAACAAGAGAGCACAGAGCATTGAGTTCATGGGGAGCGGACAAGAAACCAGGCTAGCCCTCCTCCCAGCTGACACCTCCTCCCAGCTGACCCCTCCTCCCAGCTGGCCCCTCCTCCCATCCTCCCAGCTGTCCTCCCCTCTCCCAACAGGTACAGAGGATGGAGACATGCGCCTGGTTGATGGGGCCTCAGCCAGCGAGGGCCGCGTGGAGATCTTCTACAGAGGCCAGTGGGGGACAGTGTGTGACAACCTCTGGAACCTTTTGGATGCCCACGTCGTCTGCCGGGCCCTGGGCTATGAGAATGCCACCCAAGCACTGGGCAGAGCTGCCTTTGGTCCAGGTGTGGCTGAGGTCCCTGAATAATGCTCCTCCTGTACCAGTCCCCACCGAAGGTCTGGTTCCTCCTCCAGTGTGGCCCTTGGCTTTCCCTTTGTGCCCACAGGAAGGGGACCGGTCATGCTGGATGAGGTGGAATGTACAGGGATGGAGTCCTCACTAGCCAATTGCAGCTCTCTGGGCTGGATGGTGAGCCACTGCGGACACGAGAAGGACGCAGGCGTGGTCTGCTCCAACGGTGAGCTGCCCTGGCCCTCCCAGCACCTAGGGGAAGTGGTGGCCATGCCCCTACCTGTACCAGCACCCCTGTGTAAACAGAGTCAACTGTGGCACTCTGGATGTAGCTTGGAGCCCATGTCCTCCAAAAGAGCCCCTGTTACCCATGTCAGAGAGGCTTCCCTAGCAGGGCAGTGGATTATGGGCAAGGGACTATATCCCATGTACAAATGGCACTATGTGTTGGAGAGTTGGCTCTCCAAGGGTTAATTTCTTGCTCTGACACATTGCATAGCACCCCTCTGCACAGATTGTGTGTGATGATGTAGTGATTCTCCGTGGTTATGTTCAAGGACACTGGTGCCCAAAACCCTACCTGACAAACCCCGACTCGACCTCAATTCTTCATCGCCATCTCCAGTGCCTGAGACCCAGTGGGAACTTTCTTTCCTGGCAGCCATCTGTCGCTTCCTCCTGGGGGGTTCCTGGGACTTGCCCCTCTGTCCTGAGTTGGAGAACTGAGGCCTGAGGATAGAAAATCCCACAAGGTCAAACAGGCTTGGGTACAAGTTGATCTGAGGTGGGGGATCTCAGACTGGGGGAGCCTCATGAGTGTGACTAAACTATGCAGGCATCTGGGAGGCCCCACTGGCTGGGGAACAGCATAAAACGGAAGCTAGGAGAGACTGGAGCTTTGGTGTGAGGAGACACAAGGAGCCAGGCAGCCCACTCTAAAAGTAAAAGTCAAGCCAGACCTTTACAGAGCAATACATGTTGTATTATGTGGTTCTGGATTAGGCTTTGGGAGACAGGGAGAGGTGGAGATGGCCTGTGACATGCCATAGCCCCTTTCAGGACTTGTCCCCTTGGGGCTAGGAACCCTCAAGTTTTAATGTAGGGTTGCAGTGGAACCCTAACTTATCAGGCTGTTCACTGGGTATAGGAGGGTGGCCTCTGCAGTTACTGGAATTGGAGGGGGGTGAAGGGTGGGCACAGCCTTAGGGTCAATGTCTCCTCTAGAGGAAGTGCCTGAGTGTGGGGTACAAGAAGCCAGCCTCTGAGTACAGCAGGGCACAGCAGGGCCAGCTGCTGTTTTGTGGGGTTCAGAAGGCAGCTACTGTTTTCCTTCAGGCCCGACCCATCCTGCATCTTCTCACAAGTCCTCTGAGCAGAGCCAGGCACCAGGATATCTGGTTCAGATGAGGATCCTGACTCCTAAGGGTCAAATGGAACTTAAAGTCACAGAGAAAATGATCCTCAAAGCCCATGCCCTCACACAGCCACTGCCTCTGTCCATCCCAGATAGCACGGCTGTTCACATCCTGGACCTCTCTGGAGAGCTTCCAGATGCACTGGGCCAGATCTTTGACAGCCAGCAGGGCTGCGACCTGTTCATCCAGGTGACAGGGCAGGGGCATAGGGGCCTGAGCCTCTGTGCCCACACACTGATCCTGCGCACCAACCCCGAGGCCCAGGCCCTGTGGCAAGTGGTGGGCAGCAGCGTCATTATGAGAGTGGATGCTGAGTGCATGCCTGTCGTCAGAGACTTCCTCAGGTAAGCCAAGTCTTCAGCTCTGGAGTGCCTGGGCTGCAGGCTCCTCCTTACCTCTAGAGCATCTACCATGCCAGGGTGGAGCTGCAAGGTAGCAGGTCTGTCCCACACACTCAAACATGTACACGTGCCTATGCAATACCCACACATATGATTCTTCATGCTGCGCACATCTGCTCTTGCAGACAGATGGTCACAAATTCTCACATTTATCTACAGAATCACATGGACACACATCTGAATGCTTGCTGTACTGGTGTGAACACACATTCACATCTAAATGCTTCCTGCATTGCATGGGAGCATGGAACATTCAGACATCTGGATACTCACTACCTCTGCATGTGCATATGCACATATATGTGCACACACATGCACATACATGCATGCACACACACAACACACTTACGCATCCAAACGCTTTCTGCACTTGCATAAACACATGCACATCCATCTGAACTTTACGTTTGCATGCACCTATGAATCTACTTGTCTTAGTCACTGTCCTATCTCTATGAAGTGACAGCTTGACCCAGGCAACTCTTCAAATGAAAGCATTTAATTGAGGGCTTGCATAAGCTTCAGAGGTTTAGTCCATTATCACCATGGCAGGGAGCCTGGCAACAAGTGCTGGAGCAGTGAAAGCTTTACATCCTGATCCACAGGCAGAGAGAGACTGGGACTTTTGAAACCTCAAAGCCCACCCCCAGGGACACACCTCCTCCAACAAGGCCACGCCTCCTAGTCCTTCTAATCCTCTCAAACAGTTCCACTTCCTGGTGACTAAGTATCTGGATATTTGGGATAGTTGAGCCTTCGGGGACCACACTTAATCAAACCATGGCTCTATTCTCACGTACAAGCATCCATGCACACTGAAGTGACGTGCACGCATGCATCCTCACCCACATTCCGTGCATGCAAACGCATGCATTTTTTCACTATCCAACTCTAAATATCCTCCCCAAATCACCGCTCGATGTTGTAAGAACTTTTTGATTCCCCAACCCAGAACTCCTCAGGCTTGTGTTTTGAAAGCAGTGACTTAAAAGCAGCGCATTTGTTAAAAGTATTCTCTTTCGCCGGGCAGTGGGGGTGCACGCCTTTAATCCCAGCACTCAGGAGGCAGAGGCAGGAGGATTTCTGAATTCGAGGCCAGCCTGGTCTACAGAGTGAGTTCCGGGACAGCCAGGGCTACACAGAGAAACCCTGTCTCGAAAAACAAACAAACAAAAACAAAAAACAACAACAACAAAACCCCAAAACCATTCACTTCCAGCTTAGTGTGCAAAGCAGGCAGAGGTCCTGTGTGCTGCTGGTGAAGTCGATGTCTAAGACAAAGTGAGATGGGGGCAGATGCCATCCCTGTCTTCCTACTCCTCTGTGCCCCCCACCCCCAGCTGTGGCCTGAGGTCTGGGCTCTGCTTTCTCTCTCTCCCTCTCCCCCCCCCCTTTTCTCTCTTATCTCCCTTCATGAATGCAGCACGCATGCACCTCCAGCTGTGCATCCAGCCACTTGTGGCTGCTGGCTTTGGGCCTTTTCCCACTCTGGACAAGTGTTTTTACTTTAAAAGGATGGGCAGGGATGGGTACCCACTCTAACGTCTGAAACTTAAAACGGGGTGAGCGAGGCACAGGGAGGCATGAGGGCAGAGAGGCACTTGCTGTGAGTGGCCTGTTTCTGCCTCCCTCGGTGCTTAGGGCTACCAGCAGTCTAAGGGACCACTCTGGAGTGAGAGGAGGATCAGAAGCTAGTGCCAGTCCTCCTTCCTGGTCCTCCCTCCTTCAGCAGCAGTTGATGGCAGCATCTTACTATCCCATGCCCTCCCTATGAGGTGATTTCATGAAGGGTCTATTGCCACTTGTATAGGGTGGGTCAGTCCAGGGGAGAGAGTTACCATCCCAGCCTCTGGGGTGCCGTGAAGTCAGTGGCTGGGACCTCAGACTTGTTTGAACACTTGTGCACAAAGAGAGAGGGTAGCCTCGGTAGGCTGGGACCCTCACGTGGCCCATAGCCACAGGGAAGCCAGAAATAAGGTGACTGAGGAGCCATTGTCACCTGACTGGGAGTTTTTGCTTGGGCAAAGAGGTTACCATAGAACCCAGCAGGGGGAACGCCTGACATCCCAAAGTTGTTGCCAGTTGGTGTGAGACTGAGGATGACGGATTCCCCCCCCCCCCCCCCCGGTGGCAGCAGGCCAGGCACACCCAGTGTGCGGCAGGGCTGGCTCCAGACACCTCACCTTCCTCCCACCCTCAGGTACTTTTACTCCCGAAGAATCGAGGTCAGCATGTCTTCTGTCAAGTGCTTGCACAAGCTAGCCTCTGCCTATGGGGCCACAGAGCTTCAGGACTACTGTGGACGGCTTTTTGCCACGCTTCTCCCCCAGGACCCCACTTTCCATACGTCCTTGGACCTCTATGTGTATGCACGGGCCACTGGGGACTCTGTGCTGGAAGATCTGTGTGTTCAATTCCTGGCCTGGAACTTCGGGCCTCTGACACAGGCTGAGGCCTGGTTGTCTGTTCCCACCACCTTGATCCAGGCTCTCCTCCCCAAGAGCGAGCTGGCTGTGTCTAGTGAGCTGGATTTGCTGAAGGCAGTGGACCAGTGGAGCACAGGGAGCAACACCTCCTACATGGATGTACAACGCCTGGTGGAACAGGTCCGCTTCCCCATGATGTTGCCCCAGGAGCTCTTTGAGCTGCAGTTCAACCTGTCCTTGTACCAAGGTCACCAGGCACTGTTCCAGAGCAGGACCATGCAGGCCCTGGAGTTCCACACAGTCCCTGTTGAAGTGCTGGCCAAGTACAGAGGCCTGAACCTCACTGAGGACATCTTCAAGCCCCGACTTTATACCTCCTCCACCTGGAGTAGCCTGGTGCTGGCCCGTGCCTGGAGGGCACAAAGGTATGAATACAGTCAGCTCTACTCATATAGCTATGGCTCAGAAGCCTGGTACAACAGCTACCAGTCCTTCCAGACCCCACAACATCCCAGCTTCCTCTTCAAGGACAAGCTGATCTCCTGGTCAGCCACCTACCTCCCCACCATCCAGAGGTGCTGGGACTATGGCATCTCGTGTACCTCTGCTGAGCTCCCTGTACTGGGCCTCACCACATCTGGCTACCCCCATCCCACGATTGGCTACGAGAACAAAGCACTGATCCTCTGTGGGGGCTACAGTGTGGTGGATGTCACCAGTTTTGAAGGCTCTAAGGCCCCTATTCCCGGTACCCAGGAGACCAATAGTTCTAAGATTCCCTCCCTCTTTCCCTGTGCCTCAGGGGCCTTTAGCAGCTTCCGTGTGATCATCCGCCCCTTCTACCTCACTAACTCCACTGACTTGGTGTAGATGGTACATCTCAGTGATGGGGACTCAGACATTCTTGTGTCCCCTCCTTCTTTGTAAGCATCTCCAGCAGCCTGCCACCAGATTTCCCTTAGCTTCTGCCGTCTCAATGAGCTTTAACATTTACTAGAAGGTTTCAGCCAGCACTCACTCCAGGGCTGAGAGTCCCAGGGCCCCCATTGCAGGCACAAGCAGGTTCCATGAGGTCCTGTGGGATTTCCCATGCCTACTGAAGTAGCCTCATCTGTCACGGTCACTAATCTGAAATCATTAAAGTCACATGTGTTTCTCATGATGTTTGTTCACCTGTGCAGGGGATGTCCCTGGCTCCCTCCTGTGTTTGGAGGGAGGGTGAGCCGGGTTCCAGGGGACAGGGAATGAGATTGTGAGCCCATTGGGGAGACTGACAGTATCAAGCAAACATCCCAGCTCTGGCCCAGGACCAACACGGAGGAATAGTGAGATTCAACCATGGACATTGAGCTGGTGAGCACAGGGCTGATCCAACTGAGAACGGGCATCTCTAAGAAGGGTCCAGGCTTAGACTCAGAGGCTAAAGAGCCGCAAGAGAGAGCAGAGGGCATGTGTAAGGAGAAGGGAGAGGTATGGCGACCAGCTGTTCCTCCAGAAGCCCTTGAACCGGTGTCAGGGCAAAGGGACAGTGACACAGCCTAGCATCTGTAAGAATGGATACTGGAGCGATTCTAGATACATCGGTAGATATTCAGTCACTCACAACAGAAGACAGCGAGGATGGGAATCAGGCAGAAGAGGGATGCTGGGTGCTGGGTGACCTGTGGGACCAGGGAGCAGGCTTAGAGGCTCTGGGGACATCCCGTGAGAGTGTCACCTTTCAGTCCAGCGGTGGATGCCCCTCCCCACCTCCTTTATGGCCAACAAGAAGTATGTGTGTGTGTTTGTGTGTGTGTGTGTGTGAGCACGCGCGTGCGCGTGTGCATGTGCTTGTGAATACCTGAGTTTGCCCAATGCAGGAGAGGCCTTCAGGGGCTCAACTCCAAGTAGAGCCTTCCACTTCTGCCAGATTTTCCAGGGCCACATAACTATATATGTCCCCCCTACCTGGCACGCTAGTACCCACCCTTGGGTTAAGGAGTCCTAAGGATACCATATATGCCGGGCACTCCAGGCAGCTACACAATCCCATGGCCTCCGTACCATTGGGCTGTAAGCAAGTTGGTGGAGCATTTTCCTAATGTAGGAGGGTTCAGCCCATTGTGGGTGGAGCCATCCCCAGGGATGGTTGTCCAGGGTTCTAAAAGAAAGCAAATTGAACAAGCCTCTGGAAGGAAGCCAGTAAGCAGCCCTCTCCATGGCCTCTGCATCAGCAGCTCCTGCTTCCAGGTCCCTGCCCTGCTTGAGGTCCTGTCCTGACTTCACTCAGTGATAAACTACAATGTGGAAGTGTAAGTCAAATACTTTCCTTCCCAAGTGACTTTGGCTTGTTTTTTTTGTTTTGTTTTGTTTTGTTTTTGTTTTGTTTTTTGATTTTTCAAGACAGGGTTTCTCTGTATAGCCCTGGCTGTCCTGGAACTCACTCTGTAGACCAGGCTGGCCTCAAACTCAGAAATCTGCCTGTCTCTGCCTCCCAAGTGCTGGGATTAAAGGTGTGTGCCACCACTGCCCGGCATTGGCTTGGGTTTTTACCACAGCAATAGAAACCCTGATTAGGACAATGACATAATATAAAGTCATTAAGAAGTTAAAAGAAAACAAGCAAGACTTGAGAGATGGCTCAGTGGCTAAAGGGGCTTGCTGCTAAGCCTGAGGACCTGAGTTCAGTTCCCTCCCCAGAACCCAAGTGGTAGAGAGCAGGCATGCACAAATGCTAAATAAATAAAAAACATGCAATTTAAAAATGTTTTCATGTATGATAATTTCATATAATATATTGATTGTATTTATTCCCCCTGCCCAACCCCTCCCAAATTGTGGTCATTAAAGAAAGCTGACTTGCCATAGGCTGTCCCAAAAGCTACCAGTCCCTTAGTCACAGGTGGGGCATTGTGCCCTCCTCTTCAGGCTGGGATTTTGTCTGGCTTGAGTTCACTTAGGTCTTGTGCACTATGATGCAGACACCCTGCTGAGACCGGAAAACACTGTTCCCTGTAGTCATCCATAGCCTCTGTCTCTCACACTCTTCCTGCCACCTCTTCTCTGTAATCCCTGAGCACTGGAGGTGTGATGTTGATATCCCGCTTAGGACAGCGTATGTCTGTGGTAGTTTGTGGAGAGCACTGCGAATAAGCAACTCCTGTCAATAAAAAAAGCCTATGGCCAATGAGCTGAGGTAGGAAATAGGAGGTGGGACACTGGCAAGAAGAGAGAGGATTCTGGGAAATAGTAAGAGGTGCTGGAAATTCACCAGGGGAAGATGTGAGGAGACAGATAGAAACAAAGTACCTGAGCATGGGTAACCAGCCACATGGCACAGTGTAATTGGAAGAGATGTGTTATTTTAAATTATGAGCTAGTCAAAGAAGAGCCTAGCTATATGGCCAAGGTATTTGTAAATATATTTTGAATCTGAATCTTATTTCTGGAACATGTGGCTGGGAGGAAGAACCAGACCTAACTTCAACAGTGGTTTTGGTGAGAATGTCCCCCATAGGCACATATATTGGAATAGTTGGTCCTCACTTGGTGGAACTGTTTGGGAAGGATTAGGAGGCGTGGCCTTGTTGGAGGAGGCATGTCTCGGAAGCAGGCTTTGAGGTTTCAGAAGCCCAGCATTCTCAGCCAGTGTGTTCTCCTTCTGCCTTCTCCTTGTGTCTCAAGATGTAAGCTCTCAGCTGCCGCTCCAGTTCCATGCCCGTCTGTCCCTGCCCTCTGAAACTGTAAGCTCCAAATTCTTCTATAAGTTGCCAGAGTGCCGTTATTCTCCACGTGTTGACCAGTATGAGTCTCTGTGTTAAACTCCATCTACTGCAAAGGAAGCTTGTCTAATGAGGCTTGAGAGGCATTAATCTGTGGGTAAAGAGATGAGTACACACTTGTAATCCCAGCACTCAGGAGGCATAGACAAATGGTTCTCTGTGAGTTCAAGGCCATTCTGGTCTACTTGGTGAGTACTGGGACAGCCAGGGCTACCTAGGAAGACCTTGTCTCAAATTTTAAAAGAATACTTATGTCCATTTAGCAGAACAATTACTAGTAGGTAGGTTGCAGGGCCTATGATCTGTCTAGCCACTGGTTCAAATGCAATTTTTAAAAAATCCTTAATCAAATCTTAAAAGACAAAAATGGAAACAAGTAACCTCTGGGACCCTTCTGTCCTGTACATGCACAGGTGACCTCAGTTCCCTCCCAGGACACCCTTTTTTTCTCTAGGCAGAGCCCCTGCAATACAGAGATGGAGGATCCCTTTTCTTTGCCATTTGGCAGTCTGGCATGGATCTGTGCTAACTTCCCTGGGGGAGAGGTTTGAATGGGACTTCCTTCTCTTCCTTCTCCTCCTCCTCTTCCTCCACTTTTCTTCCTCTTCTTCCTCTTCCTCCTTCTCTTCCTCCTCCTCTTCCTCCTCCTCTTTCTCCTTGTACTGGCTAGTTTTGTGTGTCAACTTGACACAAGCTGGAGTTATCACAGAGAAAGGAGTTTCAGTTGAGAAAATGCCTCCATGAGATCCAGCGGTAAGGCATTTTCTCAATTAGTGATCAAGGACGGAGGGTCCCTGTGAGTGGTACCATCTGTGGGCTGGTAGTCTTGGGTTCTATAAGAAAGCAGGTTGAGCAAGCCAGGAGAAGCAAGCAAGCCAGTAAGTTGTATCCCTCCATGGCCTCTGCATTAGCTCCTGCTTCCTGACCTGCTTGAGTTTCAGTCCTGACTTCCTTTGGTGATGAACAGCAGCATGGAAGAGTAAGCTGAATAAACCCTTTCCTCCCCAACTTGCATCTTGGTCATGATGTTTGTGCAGGAATAGAAATCCTGACTAAGACAAATTGGTACCAGCATAGTGGAGTATTCCTGTGACAACCTGACCATGTTTTGGGGAGGACTGTGGAAGGACTTTGGAACTCTGGGCTAGAAGATGCATTTGGTGTTAAGAGCTCTGTGGGATGTTGTGTAGGAGCTTGGAAGATAATGCTGAGAACAGTGCAGAAGATGGAGGCCTGGCTTGTGAAATTTCAGAGGGAAGATTAAAGACTCTTATCAGGGCTGTTGCTATTTTGATTGTCAAGATTCTGTGGTTTTGGTTAGCTGGGGCTGTAGAAATCAGCTGTGACTCACAAGATACCAGAACTACTAAAGCAAAACCATTGCATTGCTGGGACAATTGATGCTGGTTAGCTGGAGCTAAGATATTAACTGTGATTAAGAAGAGACCAGCATCACTGGAGTGAAATCTTCTGAGAAGTGTTTTCTGAGAGCACAGAGGCTGCGTTCCAGAGCTAGCCAAGGTTGTGCCTTGTGCTGTGGCTGGACTTGGTAATGTGTAAGAGTCACCCAGGTGGTACTGGTTTTGAAGGCATGAAGGAGTCTTGAAGAGCAGCTGAGGGCTGGGCACTGTGAGAGGCCATGGAAGGCCACTGGTGAAGGTGCAGCCTCAGTTGCAATTCCAGGACTGAAGGGGTCAGGCAAAGGAGTTGAGGCTCAGTACTTTGAGAGGCTAAGGAAGGCTATTGGTGAAGGTGTAGCCTCAGTTGCAGTTGATGGCCCAGGACTGAAGAGGTCATGCAAAGGAGGTGAGGGATGGCACCATGAAGAAGGCCTATGAGAGGCTGTTGGTAAAGCCTAGTTGCAGTGGAAGACAGCAGTGTTTTGGAGATGCCAGTACCTCGAGATGACCACCAAGAACAGCAGCAGCAGTGGAGTACAGGCATCTGGAACCTAGAAGACAAGGTGTGTGCTACAAAGGGCAGAGCTGGAGAAGTGACTCAAGCCCTTGGGGGAATCCAGAAGATCGTGAGTGGATCCCAGACATTAGATGATTGGAGTTTGATTTTGCTTTTGATTGTGACTGTGCCCTGATATATTTTCCCTCCTGAAGGAAGAAGTATTTTAGTGGGGCCCACAGTTAAGAGACTTTGAATTTTAAGAGATTTGATATTTAAGAAGGACTGAAAAGTTAATATGTAAGAATTTGCAAAGACTGTGGGACTTTTAAAGTTATTTAGATCTTGGGGATGAATAAGAAAGTAAGGGTTGAGGCTTAATAGTGATGTGTTTGTGTGTCAAGTTGACAAGGGGTCAATTGTACTGACTGGTTTTGTGTGTCAACTTAACACAAGCTGGAGTTATCACAGAGAAAGGAGCTCCCGTTGAGGAAATGCCTCCGTGAGATCCAGCTGTAAGGCATTTTCTCAACCAAGGAGGATCAAGGGAGGAGGGCCCTTTGTGGGTGGTACTATCTGTGGGCTGGTAGTCTTGGGTTCTATAAGAAAGCCAGCTGAGCAAGCCAGGAGAAGCAAGCAAGCCAGTAAGTTATATCCCTCCATGGCCTCTGCGTCAGCTCCTGCTTCCTGACCTGCTTAAGTTCCAGTCCTGACTTCTTTTGGTGATGAATAGCAGCATGGAAGTGTAAGCTCAATAAACCCTTTCCTCCCCAACTTGCTTCTTGGTCATGATGTTTGTGCAGGAATAGAAACCCTGACTAAGACACTCCTCTTCCTCCTCTTCTTCTTTTTCCTCCTCTTCCTCCTTGTCCTTTGGACCCGAGGCATGGTCTCTGTAGGCATATCTTTTCACAGCCTCCTTTAATAAGGGTTCAGCCTCCTCTCCAGCCCACCACCCACCAGGGGTAGTGGAGGGGGGTTATTAGGATACACGGGAAGTGGACCTGTTTAGAAATAGTTCTTTGGGGCAATTCCAATCTTCATTGTTTTCAGTCCAGTCCAGTAGCAAACACCATACACAAATGAATCAGCAAGGGCAGTTCAATCCAGAAGAAACCACAAGGTTTGCCAATCGGCTCAAGTCTGATTCTTGAGGAATCAGAAGCCACAGGAACCTCACGAGAAGCTCTTTGGTGAGTTTCTCTCTATGAAGTCACAAGTGAAGCTCAGCAAGGCAATGCAAGGTGAACCAATACATGTGTGTCATCAGAGAAGACTCACAAAATGGAGCAAATTGAGCCAGTGTTCTAGCTCCCACTGTCAGTGGGGTCATATTTATATTCTTCTTAGACATCATGCATTCTTTTACCTGTCTGCCCCAGCAAAACACCATTATAACCCGAGTCTTCAAAGTAACCAGAAATGTCCACTTTAGGTCTCTCTGTGTAACCCTGGCTGTCTTGGAACTCACTCTGTAGACCAGGCTGGCCTCAAACTCACAGAGATCCTCCTGCCTCTGCCTCCTAAATCCTGGGATTAAAGGCGTGCGCCACCACTGCCCGGCTCATTTGGTAACCTTCTTAAACTTGTACTTTCACCTCTTGCTATGAAATATCCCCCCCACCCCCCATCTTCTAGGTTCAGCCTGAAGAGATAGCTCAGTGGTCAAGAGTGCATATTATTCTTTCAAAGGATCCTGGTTCAAATCCCAGCAGCTACATGGTGGCTCACAACACTCTGTAACTCCATTTCCAGGGGGATTGAATACCTCTGGCCTCTAAAGGTTTCTGAACACATGTGTTGCACATAAACACAAACAGTCATTGTCTTAATCAGGGTTTCTATTGCTGCACAAACATCATGACCAAGAAGCAAACTGGGGAAGAAAGGGTTTATTCAGCTTATACTTCCACATTGCTGTTCACCACCAAAGGAAGTCAGGACAGGAACTCAAGCAGGGCAGGAATCTAATGGCAGGAACTGATGCAAAGGCCATGGAGGGGTGCTGCTTACTAGATTGTTTCCCATGGCTTTCTCGGCTTGCTTTCTTATACAACCCAGGACTACCATCCCAGGGATGACTCCACCCACAATGGGCTGGGTCCTCGCCTCCCCTTGATCACTAATTGAGGAAATGCCTTACAGCTGGATCTCATGGAGGCATTTCTTCAATGGGGGCTCCTTTCTCTGTGATAACTCCAGCTTGTGTCAAGTTGACACACAAAGCCAGCCAGTACAGTCATGCATACCTACACATGAGATAAACATTTTAAAAGTCTCCTGCATCCCTTTGCCCTTCACACTACCATGCCTCCAGCTTTGACTGGCTCCTTCCTCTCTTAAGCAGAGGGACAGGCAGTGACCTCCCAGACTTCTGAACTCTGCAGGGAGGTTCGGTGTGTCAGCCGCAGATCTGGAAGAAAGCCACTGGATGGCGCCAGAGCAGAGCTGAGCAAGTTGCCAGCAGGGGAAGCCCTGTGTCTTCACAGAAGCCTCTCTCATTATCACACCCGACATGTGTGCTCCTCCAGCCAGTCTGGAAAAATCTTCCCAGGGCTGCCCTGGGCAGAGCTGGGGTCCCAAGGGAGGGCTACATCTGATTACAGGGATTCAGCTGGTACATGGCTGGTACAGTTAAATCTCCCTCAATGACACCTCTCAAGGCCTTCAGAATGCCCTGCAGAGAAGGGATGGGAGGAGCCTGTTTTGTTTTTCATATTGAGGCCTTTTGGACTTTTCCTGAGCCTGTACAAATGAGGGGGGCTCAGTAGCCCCCAGGTAGCTTTGGAATAGGGCTGTGGTTACTGGCAGAGAGTTGGAACCCCTGCTGTACCCTGACCTCCGGGATGAGTCAATACAGCCAGAGACCAAGACTGAGTCAATTGTCCCCACGTGACAGACCCAAAGTGCTCACAGGCCCTCCAGGCCCAGGAACACATCCTGGTGCTGGGAGGGCTGCACACTCCGAACTGTACAGGCCAGAAGCTCTGTCCTCTGGAGTCTTGCCGACTTCTCCCCGTGTCCTTGTCCCTGGGGCTGTTTATCTGTAACCCTTCAAAGTCTCCTTTATGTCATTAGCCATAGTAACTAACATGTTTTCCTGACTTCTGAGAGAGCACTGTAGACATTCCTACATTTGAGGAAGGGGCCATGGGAAGCTTGGACCCCCGTTGTATGAGACTAACATCTGATGGGGACTCCTGTGTGCCTGAGCGGAACCCCGGGGGCTTGTAGTCGGATCATAGGGTGGAAAGCTGGTGTCAGGAGGACCTGGTGAATGACCTTGCTTGGGGGAGCCTGGGAAGTGGGGTAATAGACAGACTTCACTTGGAGCCTAACAGGGACCAGACAGAGACCCACGCAACTGGCATGTCGAGACTGCCTGAATCAGGGAGAGGGCATAAGTTGGTTTCAACTGGAGGAACATAGCCCTGGTTCTGCCAAAGACTACCTCAGGGCATGTTCGCCAAGATGAGAGGAGGGAAGTGTCCTAAGGTGGTCTGGGTAAAACCAAACAGCCGAGGTACGGGCTGGGGGCTGGAAAGGTCCAGAGGGCAATCCCAAGACCCTAGAGCATCCTCATGCTGTCTAGGTAAGGGAAAGAGCAAAGACCCTGCCTACTGCTCCATCTGTGCAGTGACAGCTGGCAACCTGCTTACGACCCCTGCGCCACCTGGATCCCCAGCTGACTCAGGAGGAATGGGAATTCAGGTGTGTATTTGACCCCAACGCTTAGGAAAAACAAAGACCAAAATGTAGGTCCTTAAAAATGACAGGGATACTTTTTTCATGACTCCAGAGACCAGAAGCCTGAGATCTAACTGTCTTGGGGTCTGTTCCATCAGCAGCCTCTGAGGGACAGTGTTTCTGAAGTCCCCTCACACCCTTGGGTGAGGACATGCCTCTCCCCACTGCTACTCTTGGACAGCGTCTGCTGTGTCTCTGCCCGTCTGTGTCACTGACCTCTCTCCCTTCTCCTGCAAGGAAACCAGTCAGGCCTGGGGCCTCCCAAAACACAAGCAAACTCCTCTCAAGACCCTTCCTTGTCACAACTGTAAAGACTCTGGGTCCAAAAGCCGCATTTATAAGTCCTGGGGAGTTGGGACTTAGTAGTATCATTGGCATATGGAGAATGCACTGTTCAAGCCATAGGAATCCTGATCAAAGCTGGCTGACAGCCCATGGATGCTGGTGCCATGGATCCTGATGCAGTAGGTGCTGATGCTAAGGGAGTATACACCTGTTCCTGGGAACCATCCTGTGGGCTATCATGTCAGAGTGGATGGACCTGCAGCACATTCTCCAGCTAGGCTGTATCCCCACTCATACGCTAGCTACAAATGACCTCGGGGTTCTGAAGGCTGCCTTCTTCCCTGGGCTCCGGTGTGCCATCAGGATCCTTGACAGAACCTAGTTTGGGTTTTCAGAGGTGCTTGGCCACTTTAGTGACGGTCTTTGTGGGAGGCATCCGGAAGCTGCTGCTTGAACAGCTTAGAAATTGACAGTAGGGCCAGGTGTGGTCAGCCAGCAAAGGCGCTTGCTGCCAAACCTGGCAACCTGAATTTGAGCCCCAGGATGCACATGGTTGGCGGAGAGAGCCAACTCTTGTAGGTTGTCTACTGGATTTAATTAATTTAGAGCTATATGGGTGGGTTTGGGAGGGTTTTGATCATAGCATCATCTAAGAGTCTAAGGGGCCAAAGCAGGATGTACTAGCTAGTTTTGTGTGTCAACTTGACACAAGCTGAAGTTATCACAGAGAAAGGAGTTTCAGTTAAGAAAATGCCTCCATGAAATCCAGCGGTAAGGCATTTTCTCAATTAGTGATCAAGGAGGGAGGGCCCCTTGTGAGTGGTACCATCCCTGGGCTGGTAGTCTTGGGTTCTATAAGAAAGCCAGCTGAGCAAGCCAGGAGAAGCAAGCCAGTAAGTAACATCCCTCCATGGCCTCTGCATCAGCTCCTGCTTCCTGACCTGCTTGAGTTCCAGTCCTGACCTCCTTTCATGATGGACAGCAATGTGGAAGTGTAAGCTGAATAAACCCTTTCCTCCCCAACTTGCTTCTTGGTCATGATGTTTGTGCAGGAATAGAAACCCTGACTAAGACAAATTGGTACCAGAATAGTGGGGTATTCCTGTGACAACCTGACCATGTTTTGGGGAGGACTGTGGAAGGACTTTGGAACTTTGGGCTAGAAGAGCCATTCAGTGTTAAGAGCTCTGTGGGATGTTGTGTAGGAGCTTGGAAGATAATGTTGAGAACAGTGCAGAAGATGGAGGCCTGGCTTGTGAAATTCAGAGGGAAGATTAAAGACTTTTATCAGGGCCATTGCTATTTTGGCTGTGAAGATTCTGTGGTTTTGGTTAGCTGGGGCTGAAGAAATCAGCTGTGATTAACAAGATACCAGAACGACTAAAGCAAAACCATTGCATTGCTGGGAATATTGATGCTGGTTAGCTGGAGCTAAGATATTAACTATGATTAAGAAGAGACCAGCATCAATGAGGTGAAATCTTCTGAGAAGTGTTTTCTGAGAACACAGAGGCTGCATTCCAGAGAAAGCCAGGGTTGTACCTTGTGCTGTGGCTGAACTTGGTAATGTGTAAGAGTCACCCAGGTGGTACTGGTTTTGAAGGCATGAAGGGATCATGAAGAGCAGCTGAGGCCTGGGCATTGTGAGAGGCCTCAGAAGGCCATTGGTGAAGGTGTAGCCTCAGTTGCAATTGATGGCCCAGGACTGAAGGGGGTCAGGCAAAGGAGGTGAGGCTTGGCACTATGAAGAGAGCCTATGAGAGGCTGATGGTGAAGCCTAGTTGCAGTGGAAGACAGCAGTGTTTTGGGGATGCCAGTACCATGAGATGACCACCAAGAACAGCAGCAGCAGTGGAGTACAGGCATCTGGAGCCTAGAAGACAAGGTGTGTGCTACAAAGGGCAGAGCTGGAGAAGTGACTCAAGCCCTTGGAGGAATCGAGAAGATCGTGAGTGGATCCCAGACACTGGACGGTTGGAGTTTGATTTTGTTTTTGATTGTGACTGTGGCCTGATATTTTTCCCTCTTGAAGAAGGTATTTTAGTGGCACCCGCAGTTAAGAGACTTTGAATTTTTAAAAGACTTTGAATTTTAAGAGATTGGATGTTTTAAAGGGACTGAAATGTTAATATGTAAGAATTTGTAAAGACTGTGGGACTTGTAAAGTTATTTCGATCTTGGGGATGAATAAGGAAGTAGAGGTCAGCAGGCAGTGGTGGCGCACACCTTTAATCCCAGCACTCAGGAGGCAGAGGCAAGCAGATTTCTGAGTTTGAGGCCAGCCTGGTCTACAGAGTGAGTTCCAGGACAGCCAGGGCCACACAGAGAAACCCTGTCTCGAAAAAAACAAAACAAAAAGTAAGGGTCAAGGTTTATTGGTGATGTGTTTGTGTGTCAAGTTGTCAAGGGGTCAATTTTACCGGCTAGTTTTGTGTGTCAACTTGACACAAGCTGGAGTTATCACAGAGAAAGGAGTTTCAGTTGAGAAAATGCCTCCGTGAGATCCAGCGGTAAGGCATTTTCTCAATTAGTCATCAAGGGAGGAGGGCCCCTTGTGGGTGGTACCATCTGTGGGCTGGTAGTCTTGGGTTCTATAAGAAAGCCAGCTGAGCAAGCCAGGAGAAGCAAGCAAGCCAGTAAGCAGCATCCCTCCATGGCCTCTGCATCAGCCCCTGCTTCCTGACCTGCTTGAGTTCCAGTCCTGACCTCCTTTCATGATGGACAGCAGCATGGTAGTGTAAGCTGAATAAACCCTTTCCTCCCCAACTTGCTTCTTGGTCATGATGTTTGTGCAGGAATAGAAACCCTGACTAAGACACAGGGAGACTGAAGAGGCACTAGGAAGAAGAGGAAGACAAGGCAGATGAAGAGAAGAAAGAAGATCCCAACAGCTGGCATGGGACAGTGACAGAAACCTGCTGTTTGCTGGGGTTAGCGAGGAAATCTTCTTCTAGTTAGGGAATGGCCAGGCTGGGACTGGGCTTTAAGATCCCCTTCCCCAACCAGACTCCACTTCTTCAAGCCGGGTCCCCAGACAAGACATCTTCTAAGTTTCCACCCTGTAGGCAGTCACCTTCCTCTCCGGGTGGTGGTGCTGATGATGTAGTGACACCTGCCTTTCCAGGTGTAGTGACAAGAAGGCACCTGCCTCTCCAGGTGGTGGTGCTGTGACACCTGCCTTTCCAGGTGTAGTGACAGGAAGCCACCTGCCTCTCCAGGTGGTGGTGCTGATGATATAGTGACAGGCCAAGAGATAAGCAGTCACTGTGCTACCTCAGAGTGTCCAGGTGGCCAAAGTCAGCATATTTGTTTAACAAGTCTGACAGGGGATGCCACATAGAGACTCCGGGCTCCAGGCCAGGCCTTCTGAAGTGTGTCTGTTCCTGGGATCTGAGTGGCCATCTCACCTCCCGAGACAGTCTGGGAAGAGCAGGTGATCAATCAAACTCTCTGAGGCCATACGTAGCCTTGCAAACTCCAGTCTTAGCAAAGAGAGCCCAGTCTATCGGCTTAGCAAGAAGAGATGCTCTAGATGTCTGACTGATTCCCTGGCTTCCTCCATCTCTGGGTGGCTTCTGGTTCCCCTGGCCTGGCTTCAGCAGGTTCCTTCAGCCAGAGTTCCTTTCCTCCTCGTTCATCCAGCGACCTTGCCTTCCCGAACCAGCTGTTGATCTACCCCTGAACGCCCCACCCCCCACCCCCAGGTTATGCTGGGAGTTGAGCCAGTGAAGGCTCTCTGTTCAGCATAAAGCCCCACTGCAGGGACCCTGCATCTGTTGAAATGATCAAATGGTTTTCCTGGGATTTATTTAGTCTGGGCGACTCATCTCTAACAAGACTATGATGTATCAGCTTATATACAAATGGAAACACTCAAACGAACAGGCTGTGATGTTAGGAACCTCGTGAATTACCTTAACGCAGATCATCTTGAGGGAGCAGGGTCCTTGTCAGCAGCAGCCATCAGCCAGGTTCTAAGCTGGCAATGTGAGTTTGGATGGTGGTGCAGAACTTCCCGGGGAGGAGTCAGGGGCAGGGCTGCCACTTGGATTTCCAGAGCCCCTGTTGAAGACTGACTGTGTGGTTTGGTGCTAAGTTGTTTGGGAGCTCAGAAAACTGTAGGTTGTCTTTGAGTCGGCTCCCAGTTCTAAATGAGTTAGCTCTTATCCTGGAGACTCCTTGGTCTTGACACTAGGGTGAGCTAGATAGACAAAAGACATCCAAGGTGTGACAATGTGGCTCCATGAAGAGAAAGCACCATCTAGCCAAGATAGTACCTGGGAACTGGGAGGAGCCAGAACTAGTAGTTAGTTCCTCTTTCCCCTGTGAGCCTGGGATATGCTAGATCCGTGTTAGAGTAACCACACCCTCCTCAGCAAGAAGCCCCTGAAGGCAGATGGGCATCATCACAGGAGGCCCTATGCCTGTGAGAATGAGTACCACAGGAGTGGTGTTGCCATGGCAACAGACTTGGGCAGGGGTGGCAACGGTCACTGAGCTGGCCTGACCCACCATCCTCAGCTGTACCACTTCTTTCTTGAGGGGAACAACACTAAGCCTGCAATGAGACTCATCTGGGGGAGGCCTTGGGCAGCCCCTCGCTCCCACCTACGGGATGCAATTCTCAGGAATCCTAAAGGCCATCTGCACCCAATAGCCAATGCTGAGCCTTGGTGTACCCTCGACCACCCTTTCCCACACCTGTGGCTCACTTAGCAACTGCTGCCTGGCCATCGAGGGGACCACTGAGTTCCGACATATCATTGTAAATGGTTCTTTCCATGTATACCTTTAGGACCAAATGTCCAAGCTCTGGAGTCCTACCCCTCAGCAATGTGACATTAGGGAGAATCTGCTCCCTTCTGAAGCTTAGCCTTGGGTATGGACAGTGGACTTCCCTCCAGGTTGTTGTAAGTCCTCAGTGAAGCAGCATGTGAAGATAGATGTCTTTGGCTAGGATGGATGCTGGCTGTTGACTCATGCACCAGGAAGGAATCCTGACTAGGCAGCTCTCTGAACTGTGTTCCTGCTTCTGCCAACCCGTGGCTCTCAGAACTAAATACTAAGGTTGTTACCCAGCCAGCTGGCCCTGGCTGTGTAGAGACCCTGGCACTTTCTCTTCCCACAAATGGGTTTTCCTAGAGTCAGCAGGGCTTAGGGCTTCCTGGGAAGATCAGAGAGAAGAACCCTTAAGGTCAACGAAGAAGGAGGCTAGCCTGGTCCTTTAAAAATCTGAGCTGCGTGGATGGGCAAGGGCTTTGCTGAACACCTAGGAGCTTGCTGGATGGTGGGGGAGACTGTGGTCTGCTTGGGTGGAGACTTCCCTAGAGCACTATATGAGAGGCCAGAGACTGGATGGGTACTGTCTCTTCCAGAGAAATGGAGAGACCATGAATGTAGGTCTAGAAATTGACATTAGCCAGGACCTTTTCCAAAATTTTTCTGGGAGTCACCTACCCTCACCTTGCCAGGCAGTGGGGCCGGCAGGAAAGAGGTCCTGAGCCAGCCCCAATTAAATGTTGTCATTGTAAGAGTTGCCTTGGTCATGGTGTCTCTTCACAACAGGAAAACCCTCACTAAGACACAGCCTTATTTGCACACTCTGTTGGGCAAGATAGTTACAAAAGCCAGCCTGATTCAATGGATGTGGCTTCAGCTCCCATGGTGGGTGGAGGACCCAAAGGAGAGACATGGCCTGTGTCTGCTCTCTGCTGAGCCTCTCTGTTCTCAGGTGCAATGCAACCCCCAAAGCCAAGGCCAGCAGAGGGGACAGGGTCACAGCTAGAACCAGGATAGCTCTGCTCATCCAAAGAGTCTGAGCTGTGTAAAGGGGTAGATTCTAATAAGAAGGGGAGCCAGGTATAGGGGTGTGCACCTATAGTCCCAGCTACATGGAAGACTGGCGTGAACCAGAGTTCAAGGCCATCCTGGGCAGCACAGACCGCTTCCCCTGGGTCCTGGGAGAAGCAAGGCTGCTGGTGGGCTGTGATCCAGTGAACCAGCTTTCTTACCAGCTATCTTTATTTTATTTGTTGAAGTTAACTTTCGAAAATACATTCTCCTGACCACACCCTCAAGGGAGCACTGGCACCGAGCGCTTTGCTGAGCAGGACTAAAGAAAACCTCAGAAAATACCAGAGTGTTCTGGAAACATCCCAGGACAGTGGCTGTCTATGCTGCCTGCTCTCGGGAGAGAAGGCTATCCCATCACAGTGTGTGAAGCCCGGGCTGAGGACATGACTCCATCTGCCTTTCTTGACAGCATGGGGTCCCTGGTTCTCTTGCCTCGGCCTCCTGAGTGCAGGGATCAGCCTCAGGGACCACTCAGCATGACTTTTGTCAGTCCTCTGATTCCAGTCAGAGCTAGCTCCTCAGAATGGGCAATGGGGATTTTCAAATAGGATGTGGAAATTGCTCCAGATGTGAGAACTTTAGACACACAGTCAGCTTTTCCCTAGCCTGTCTCCTGGTCTAGACAAATAGAACTGGGGACATTGTCTGTAAGAAACAGAAAGTTAACCCAACTTAGCAGTGGCTGGTTTCTACTTCAATACAAATTACTTTTAGGCCAGCATGGTGGCTCAAGCCTTTAATCCCAGCACTTGGGAGGCAGAGGCAGGAGGATTTTTGTGAGTTTGAGGCCAGCCTGATTTACATAGTGAGTTCCAGGATGGGCAGGACTATACAGGAGACCCTGTCTGAAAAGAAAAAAATACTTTTGGAAAGGTGACTACACAGGTGTTTGGCTAATCAGGCTGTGTGTTTGGGAAGGCTTGCTATAACACACAAGGACAGGCAAAATGAGTCCAGAGTGCAAGAAGCAGTGAGGGGTCCCCTCTAAGCAGGGGCAGCATTGGGGAGGGGCTAAGGGAGGTGATGCCCAGCCCCATGATGCTTTTCTTGTTCTCAGAGGCTGTGCCTGGCACGGTTGCTGCCAAGATACACAAGGCTCTTTTCTTAGAACCAAGGTACTGTGTGTGTGTGTGTGTGTGTGTGTGTGTGTGTGCGCGCGTGCGTGAGTGCGTATGTGTGTGGGCACATGTGGTGTGCACGTGTGTATGTGTGTTGCGTGTGCATATGTGTGTGCATATGTGTGTGTGTGGTGAATGCAGTTATGTGCACTTGCAAATACACATATACCCATGAATGCACATAAGTTCACATGTATGTGGAGGCCTGAGACCTATATTATTTTGGGGGATAGACTCTCACTGGCCTGGAACTTAACCAAGGAGGCTAGGCCAGCTGGCCAGGGAGCCCCAGGGACCCACTTGTCTCCACTCACCCAGCCCTGGATCATGGAACACATCATGCTGTATAGCAGGTGTTTACTGAATGACCCACTTTACTAGCATGGGACTTGGACCATCTCTGTGTGGAAGCTGGCCATGAATGGAAAGAAGCCCGTGGTCTTGGAAAGGACTGGGGGTCCTGGATGCTCCTTTTGGGAATAGTCAGACTCTTCCCTGAGCAGCTGAAGCCAGCATTAAGGAATGACAGAAGGTCTGTGAGGTCCAACTTCCAGGAGGAAGGGTGGGTCACAGATGCCACATCTATCAAGACAGGTGAGCAGCATGGGGCTTCTGGCCCTGCTTGTGATTCTTCTTAGATGTCCTGGGAAGACAACACAGCTGTCCAGCCTTACAGTGAGAGCATCTCTGCCCTGGGCCCCTTCCAGGACTCCTTGGCGCTCCCTTACCATAGAGGGCATTGCCTCTGCTTGGGGCTTGCAGCAACCCGTTTTTAAGTGAGTTGTCAGATACTAGAGAGTAGATTCCTAAAGCCATGCAGGTGACAGCCAGCTCCTGGCCTGATGCTCCCCCCCAACCGTAGACTAAGGTGTGGACTGACAGAAGAGGTGCACATTAGTACATAGCTGAAGATCCACCTTGGCCTTGAGGGCTGCCTGCCTGCCTTCATGATTCTCTATTCCATCAGTGCCCTGAACAGGAAGGGAAGAGATAACCTGCTAGCCCACAGCCCACAGGAATCCTGAGGAGCCCTGTGAGGGACCCCTGGCACTCCACTGGAGCAAGGTGGCACATGGCAGCTGCTGAGCTGTATCAGCCCCATCTGAGCGAATGTCATTCACCCTGTAGGAACACCAAAGGCGGAGGCAAAGAGGTGACATTTAGGACAGTGATGCCCTCTGACACTGGCTGAGTGATTCCATGTTCTCCCAACTTGGCAGAGCCCACAGAACATCGTGGAAAGGCTGAGGGACTCTCACATGTCAATATAGGATCAATCGTACTAAATATATTACTCTGGAGAGAGGCAAATGGTGATGGGGAACCCACTGAGGCAGGGGACAGTCAGGAACCGTGTACTGCCAGAGCAATTTTCTGTAAACCTGAAACTCTGTGTGTGTGCGTGTGCGTGTGTGTTTTAAGTTAGTCTGCTTGTCAGAAAATGAATACTTTAACATGTATTTTGATCTAGTCTTTGGGAGGCTGAGGCAGGAGGATCAAGATCCTGAGACCACCATGGGATACATAGTGAGAAATCAGCCTGGGCTAGGTGAGACCCTGCCTCAAGATACCAAGATAAATTCTCTACTAGTGGGACCAGGGGAAAGTCAGCTGTTAAGAACAGTTGCTGCTCTCGCAGAGGACCTGAGTTCAGTGCCCAGCACCCACATGGAACCATAGATTCTCTCGGTTGTGAGGCCACCATGTGGGTGCTGGGAACTGAACCCAGTGACCTCTTAAAACATCCATGAACACCAGGCCCCCAACTCACATGCATACAGTAAAGCTTCTCAGCTGGGTGTGGTGGAGGCACACACTGTAATCCTAGCACTCAGGAGATAGAGGCAGGAGGATGAGGTGTTCCAAGCCAGGCTGTGCTACCTGGGGCACAGACAGACAGACAGGTAGCGTGTGCATCTACTGAAGCTGTTGCCCTTGGGGCTCTGCAGAACCCCCCTCCCCATCCCTTGCTGCTTTTCTTTTCTGTTTTCTCCTTGCATGGCATCTACAATGGCTGCCTACTGCCTTCACCTCTGTCCCCAGTGTCTTCCAAATCAACCCCCTCAGTTTGGCTGCTGCCGTTCTCCCTTGGCCCCCTGGACAGCTTTGCTCCCAACTTTCAGTGTTCCAGCAAAGCCTTGCCTCTCTGGGGCTGAGTGTGAGAAGCTGAGGGCATTCTGTATGTTTGTTTGAAGGCTGGATGTCATGTAGCCCAGGCTGGCTATGTAGCTTAGGATGACCATGGACTCCTGATCCTCTTGCCTTGACCTCCCAAGCACTAGAATCATCCCCATGAGACACCACACGACTGAGACACAGCTCTTACCTCATCCTGACACCTCCCTCCCCAGTGATTCAGTCAGAGAATAGCCCCCAAGCCCACAGCCCACAACATGGGGGCTGGACTACTGTAAGTGGCAGTGAAGGCTCCGTGGTTTCTTGTCCCAGGGGAGCTGGCAGCAGTGGTGTTGGTTTGAAAGCCTGTCCTGTTTCACTCCCTCTTGGTTAGGACACCAAGGACGTTCTGGTTCTATTCCTGCACAAACATCATGACCAAGAAGCAAGTTGGGGAGGAAAGGGTTTATTCAGCTTACACTTCCATGTTGCTGTTCATCACCAAAGGAAGTCAGGACTGGAACTCAAGCAGGTCAGGAAGCAGGAGCTGATGCAGAGGCCATGGAGGGATGTTCCTTACTGTCCTGCTTCCCCTGGCTTGCTCAGCTGGCTTTCTTATAGAGCCCAAGACTACCAGCCCAGGGGTGGTACCACCCACAAGGGGCCCTCCCCCTTGATCACTAACTGAGAAAATGCCTTACCGCTGGATCTCACGGAGGCATTTCCTCACCTGAAACTCCTTTCTCTGTGATAACTTCAGCTTGTGTCAAGTTGATACAAAACCAGCCAGCACACTGAATAAACCCTTTCCTCCCCAACTTGCTTCTTGGTCATGATGTTTGTACAGGAATAGAAACCCTGACTAAGACAGATGGACAGTTTTTAACGATTTATTTTCATTTGTGTATAGGTGTTTTCGCATACACGCGTGTCTGATTACCATGTACGTACAGTGTCAGAAGAGAGAGCATCCCTGGAACTGGAGTTATATATATAATTTCAAGCCACTGTGTGGTGCTGGAAACAGATGCTGTGGTTGGTTAACCTGCCTGCTCTACTGCCCCAGTGTTGTGGATGCTTGGATGAAAGATACACACTCGACCTTGCATTTAATATACCTTAATCGGCTCAGCCGATGGGCCACTCCTAAACTTCTTCCACGTTGCTGACACCTTCCCTTCCATACTCCTGAGTTATTACTTACTGAAAATCTACATTTCATCTTTGCTACCTTAGACCCAATGGGACGGGGCGGGAGGGGGCCGGGGGGTGAGAGAGGGGCTGCTTTTCCCCGGCTCTTATAGGATTGTATGCTTTCTCTTCTGCCTCTTTCAAGCCTGGATCTTACCCCTTTCTTAGCATGGTAATCCTCCTTTCTCTCTCTCCTTTGCCCCCCAGCCCGCCCCCAATCCTGAAAGTCCTGCCTCTGTCTCCCTACCCAGCCACTGCCCAACAGCGGCAACTTTATTTACTAATCAAAGCCAACTGGGGGGAGGGACCCTCAGCGAGCCTTACATGCAGACGTGGGAATTCCCGTGCAATTTTGTGAACCCAAATATAAGCCATAAACCAAATCCGCAACAAGGAACTGAATTTAAGTCCTCTGCAAGAGCAGCCAGCTCTTATCTGCGGACTTATCTCTCCAGCTAAGGTGGACTTTGCGGTTGTCTGTTTTCTGTTGGGGTTTTTAGGAACAAGGTATCACTATGTAGCCTTCCTTAGCCTCGGACTCAAAGAAATCCACCTGCCTCTGCTTTCTGATTGCTGGCTGGATTTAATAGTGTGGTAGTGACAGGCGTTTTTGATGGGAAAATTTGAGGCTGTGGTGACTCCACCGTTCATGTTTCCACATCTCAGGACGATGCTCACAGTAGCAACTGCCTTATGTCACGGCCCCTCAGACCGGCAGACTGAATCTTGCTGCCCTGGGTCCAGAGGAGAGAGAGGATGGTCACGAAAGCCAGCTGTCTCAGATGTAGACCTGTTGTGTTTCTCCCTCTGCCAACCAGGCCAAGGGTCACAGTTGCATCCTTGAGTCTGTGAGCCAAGTCCCCCTTCCCCTCCTGCCTTTGTTTTCCTTCTCAGCTCACAGGGAACCTGAAAGCAGTACTTTCCCTGGCAGCCGGCATGAGAACAGCAGCCAGGACACGCCTACCAGATGACCCTCCAGCCCAGAGCAGCTGCCTGCTGGTTGATTTCCCCCTCTACCAGGGCAGGGCCATCAGAGGCCTTGGGAGTGGGGCTGCACATGTCCTTCTGGGGACAGACCTCTCTCAAGCTTCAGGAACAGAGTCATCAGGTCAGAAAGTACGGTGCATCCTCTGGGGCCAGGCTTTGAGAGGTCTTCCATTCTGGAAGAGTCCAAAGGAGCTATTGTATCCTAGGCAGGCTGTCATGACCCAAGTGTCTTCCTTCCCACCTGGGGCCCTCCTGAGGGGACATTGTGATCTCTCTAGAATGCTGTTCTTTTCCTCTCCCACCCATGCAAACCCATCCCACAGACTCGAAGGCTTTGCACATCTGTTGGAGATGTGGCCACAGCCATGGGGCCAGGCATGGGGCAGTCAGCTGGCCTGTCAGATCCTCAGCTACGCTCAGGTAGAGAACAGGCCTTGGAGAGGAAAGACTTCAAGGAAGGGTTTGAACTAAGAGTGCTGGTGGAGTTGGAGGGACAGGCAATGCACGTACAGGAAAAGCACACAAGGACAAGACAGGTGGGGCGGAGCCATGCTGGGAAGTGGGAGGAGCCATGCTAGGTAGGCAGTGAGGGGAGTGCAGACACACACACACACATACATTTACACTTCTTTTTTTTTTTAAAGGAACTATGCTATCTTGTATTTACTACAAAAGAACTTCCTATTGGGTGGACAATAGGGAGACCAGACTGGCTGGTGTGACACTCGGCAGAGATCATCTTAGAAATGGACCCTCAGTGCCTCCTATGGTCTGGTCACAGGTGAGCCATGGTCCCTCAGCTGATGACAGTGAGCTGGGCTTCACCACTGCCTGCTGCCAGCTGAACCCCCACCCTGAACCCCCACCCAGGTTCAGGTTCAACAGAAACCCTCCGCTCTGAGTAATGAATAGGCCTGCCATTCCGAGGGAACATGTGTTTCCAATCTTTCTGCTCAGCAGTGAGTCACCACCAACAGCTGCTGCCGGCTCCCTCCACCAAGGCTCATCTCAGACCCTACTGACCGCTGGCTCCACCCCCATCCCCCGCCTCACAGCCAGTCTGGCTCCTGGGCCCTGGCCTTCCCCATCCAGCACACTGGTTCTCCAAGTGTGCCTACCCTGCTATCTGGAGGACTCTGCCTCTGACCCCTCTTCTGAACTATTATTTCTCCCAGGCAGCAGCCTTATCCCCTCAGTTGGGTCCCCCATGAGGCTCTAGGCACCACCATTACAGGCCCATTATACTCTGTATTTCGTGTGTGTGTGTGTGTGTGTGTGTGTGTGTGTGTGTGTGTGTGTGTGTAGGCCAGAGGTCAACATTGGGGTGTCTTTTTCAATACCCTCCCCCCTATTTTTTGAGGCAGAGTCTCTCACTGAGCCTGGAGCTATCGGTTCAGGTAGACTGGGGGGCCACACAGCCCCTGAGAAGCCTGACTGTTTCCCCAGTACAAGGCCTGCAGGCACCGCCACCACTCCCTGCTTTTACATGGGACCAAATTCACATACCAAACACTTTATCAACTGAGCTGTCTTCTAAGCCCATGCTTTTTATTTCCTACTGAGCAATGGTTTGTGCCACACAAGAGGCGGGATCTCATTTATCCCATCTATAGCCCCAACCTCTGAATAGCCTTGGCACATGGCTTGTGTGCCAGAGAAATACTTTTGAGTCAATGAATGAGGCTGTATGAACTATGACCTTAAGAGACATTCACTCAGAGGCTGGCCTGGTGGCACATACTTATAATCCCAGTACTCTGGCAGCTGGATTTCTGTGAGTTCAAGGCCAGCCTGGTTTGCATAGAGAGTTCTAAGCCAGCCAGGGACCCTGTCTCAACAAGACAAAGTAAAAGAAATATTCAGTGGATTGGGAAGACAGACCTGGAAACAAGTCAGCTGTGAGACAAGCCACAGCAGTCTAAAATAAGGCCACTGTGGCAGGCCACTGGGTACAGTGTCCTTTTTTTTAATCCCTCATCAAGACCACTCTCTGTCACCATGCTGTCTCAGCTCTGGGGCTGGGAAAGTCTCTATTGTGTTCAGATGGCCAGGATTCTAGGTGGAGGTGTGTGAGGGCTGAGCAGGCTCCACAGGTTAGGGATGTGTAATGCGTGGCCACCAAGAGTGACTAGAGGGACATGTCCCAGACATTCCCTGCCTCCCCACAGTGCCAGAATTATAGCACAAAAAGACCAGGTGCCCACAGCATCCTCCTGCCTCTGCAGGGAACCCAGCAGGGATCCTGTGCTGGGAGCTGTGGTCCCCCTGAGTTTCCCTGACTTCACCTGGGAGCATAGCAGCACAACTCTGTAGCCAGGAGAAAGCAGAGAAGGTGACTGAGGAGGCAGGGTGACTAGCTATCACCTGTGTTCCCGGGTCACAGAACACCAGAACAGAACCAGATGACAGCGTCAGTCACCGTGCCGTTTCTACCCAGGACGCTCCAGACACAAATGGATACCACTGTCCTGAGTAGCTCCTTTCGCCTTTGGTGCTAAACAGCACTTTGTAGCTGAGGAAGAGCTGAGCAGGCGGAAGCAAAGCAGAGAAACTGGCTCTGAACTTCAGACAGTAGAGGAGATGAAGGACACCATGCCCCCTTTCCCAAGAAGCCTTGCTCCCCCTCTTCTTTCTCATTGCTTTGCTAGGATGAGACGCACCCCAAGCCTGGCCCTTCTGCCTCTGGAGAGAATAGTGCTGACTTTGCGTCTAGAAGTGTCAGCCCTGGCTGAGGGGTGGTGTCACAGTGATCCTACAGCATCTCCAGAAAAGAAGCAAAAGGGAGGGGAGACCAGTCAAGAGTGCAGAAAGGAAAAGAGGGCCCGGGAGATGAAAGCAGTGGGTTCTCTACACAACCGTACCATGCGATTTACTGCAGCACTAGGCGCTGGCCTGCAGCTTACCACAGAGCCCAGCCTCCCTTCTGTTTGGATTAGGTAATGACATCATGGCCAAAAGCTGTCACTCCCCAACACCAAAGGAAGCAGAGGATGGTGGTGGCGGGAAACCCGAGCCTCTTGAGCCTCCCATCCGGGACTAGCGGGTCAGGGAACCTGAAACCATCATCCCCAAACAACTCCTGCTGAGCTGGGCAGCAAGCTCTGGGGTCCCTCACCCCTCCCTGCCAGCTGAGGCTACTTCCTGGGGAAAGGCAGACCAGAGGGGCGAAGGGTTCTCCTCACAACCGCTCATGAGCAAAAGCACATGACCACATGCCCAGGGCCAAGAGGAAATAGCCTGGGCATGAAGAGAGGAGAGCCGCCAGGGGCGGTCACTCCTAGCACCAGCAACATTCCTGAGTGCTTCACTGAGCTGGTCTAGAGGGCTCCGTAGAGCCCAATGGGGTCAGGGAGGAGGGGGGACCAGAAGAAGGATGGGGATGGGGCGAGGGTGGGGGCAGAGGAGGGGGCAGATAGGGGCCAGGGGGGTGGGAGGGGGGAAAGAGGAGGGGGAGGGGAAGCCAGAGACTTTTAAGAATCCAAAGCTACAGCAGCCTGCTCTCCTTTTCTGGGAAGAGGGCAGGGACCCCTGGCCTTGCCTTCTCATGATGGAAGCCCGGAGGAAGAGAGAGGAGGGACCTGGCCCTGCAGGGTCCCTCCCTATGACACCAGCCTGCACAGGCTGAAGCTGAGCTGTCACTGTCAAGTCAGCCTTCCTCTGGGATGCTGGCCCATCCAGCATACTTCAGATGTGGTAATTCTTTGGGGCCAAGCATCACAGGCTTCCTGTTCCCCACCAGAACACCCTCCTCCTTCCCTCTGTCCACTCCTCCCTCCCTCCCTCATTCCCTCCCTCCCTCTTCCCTTCCAGTCTGAAGTCCCTGTACCAACATGGGGGGGGGGGGGGAAGGACTGTCGCTGTGAAGTTACACCTTACACAAGGCTGCCTGCAGGTTGGCTATGGAATGCTGAGCTCTCAGGCTTATGAGATGCAGGCCTGGGAAAGGGGAGCCATGTTGCGGGAGATGCCAAGCCCCCTCTCTTTAAAGATGGATGGGACAGGACAACAGGAAAGCCAAAATGAAGGGAGCTGTCTGTCGGCCCAGCAAATGTCACCTAAAAGCGGGGACTCAATGAGCTGTGGCCAAGGCCTTCCTGCTGCCACAGAGAGAAGAGTTCTAAGTCAGGGAGTGTGTGTGTGTGTGTGTGTGTCCTGTCACTGCCAACCTGCACCCTCACCTGACCCCACCCATCCCCAGCTCCTGATATCGGGATGCCTTGGCGAGCATCTGTTCAGATTAGAGGCATTCGGCGTCACACAAAGAGATGACAGGGATCCTACCTTACCACGCCTGTCTCTGTAAGTTAATCACTGACCAGTGTGGATAGTGTGGAACGGGACTCCTGCCTGGGCCTCAAGGTCCCTGGTTCGTTCCTAAGCGGAGTGTTATTTGCTGCACAAAACAGAAGCTCTCCAACATTCTGTTGCTTGCTTTACTCAGAGCCAAAAATCTGTAGCCATCTCTTCCTTTGAATCCACTAGTCCATCAGTCGATCCGTCAATCAATTTATCCTGCATGAGTTCCAGCATGTGCATGGGACAGTATTTGTGCGGAGGCCAGAGGCTCTCAGCCTTTACCCTATGGAGGCTGAGTCTCTTCTTTCCTATTCTGCTGTGCTGTGTCCCTGATGCCCCCATCAAGAGTTAGAAGCCAGGCTCCAAGTGAAGAGCGTGGATTAAGAAATGAAACGATGGAAATGCTTTTTAGTGCTCCCCGCCACAGAGCTGTCAAGCTGTGGCAGGGCTGCACCCTGTCTTGCAGGTCCAGCCTCTGTTAACTCACCATCTTGTCAGCCTTGGAATGTCCTGAGTAAACAGCCCCACCAGAAGGACGGACCCCACCTGCCTGATGCAGCCAAGACTCTGATGCCAGGTTGGGTGGGGAGGCTCGTCATGGAGTTGACCGGAATCCCAGGTCATACTAGTACAATCTCCTCCCAGAGGCGGAGATCCTTAAACCCATGCCCACCTCCCCACAGCCTCAGGCTTCCAGCTCCCTTAAGTCCTGCCCAAGACCCCTCCCCCACAACTGCTTCTAGAGCTTCCTGTTGTTGGCTCAGGTCTACTTCCTTGGCACGTGTGGCTGGTTTTGATGCCCATGTCTGAGAGCGTCTGGCTCTCCAGGAACCTGCTGGAAGGGGGTGGGGGGCTTCCGCTCTGCTCAAGCTGTCGCTGAAGAGAGAACACGTGCTGGGGGAGATGGGGCAAGCAGGTTGGGTCCGGAGATGGTAGAGCTTCCCCTAGGCAGACTCATCCTGAGTACCATGATGCCTGTTCTACCCAAACCCTGCCTCAGTTTACCTGGAAGAAGCATAAGGGAGATAACCTTACCACTTCCTCCTGGCCAGGACAGTGTTTATTGGATCTACCCAGCACATGTTTGCTGGGTGTGCTCAGATGTGGAAGAGATAGGTAGAGAGCTCTGCATGGAGCCAGGCCCCAGGACTCTCTTCCAAGTATGATAGCTCCAAGTGTGTGATCCACCGGCCTAGAAGACCTCTCCACAGACCTCCCATCTGTCAGGAGAGTACCCAAGACACTGGCTAGGGGTGTAGCTCCTCTGTTAGTGTTTGCCTAGCATTCACCATGTTCCAGAGCTGCATAAATGGGGAGGAGTGAGAGGCACCTGAATCCTAACACTCAGGAAAGGACCAGGAGTTCAAGGTCATCTTCTGAGAGCAGCCTGGGGTACCAGAGTACAGAGACCCTCTTCCTTCTCCCTGCCCCCTAAAACCAGAGAGATGGAGGAAGCTGTTTGGGGTTGACTATGGGGAGTGACCAGATCCAGTGCTCTTACCTCACTCCAGTCTTTGCCCCACCCCCACAGAGGAGAGGGCGGGGCGGAGTGACAGCACTTTTTCCAAGGTTGGTCTACATTATATGCATGCCTGGTGCCTGCAGAGGTCAGAAAGGGCATTGGATGCTCTGGGACTGAAGGTGCAAATAGTTGTAAGCCTCGCCATCTGGGTGCTGGGAACTGAACCTAAGTCCTTTGCAAGAGCAACAGAGCTCCTAACTGCCGAGCCAGCTCTCCAGCCCCTGGTCTCCAGGTTTTTGTTGTTTCCTTTTTCAGAGACAGGGTCTCTCACCCTGGAGTTGTAACTCCTCCTGCCTCAGCCTACTGGACTCTGGGATCACGCTCCCTCGTGATTTAAGAAAGTGGAGGGTTTTGTTTTGTGAGGGATTAGAACCTTCAAACTCGATATGTAACTGAAAATGACCTTGGCCTTCCGATCTCCCTGCGTCAGTCTGTGCAGTATTGAGGCCCCACACACAGTTCTAGGAAGGTTGTTTTGTTTTGTTTTGTTTTTTTAATCATCAACTTGCAGATAAGTCTGGAGAGTCAGCAGGGAGGCACGTAGAGTGGCTTCTGTTATCAGGCTCTTACCTCACTTGCCTGTCCTTCCAGAAGAAGCGTCCTGTCTTGTCCTGTCTCTCTCTGTTCCTCTCAGAATGCTCCCACCTCACTCAGAACACGCTCACCCCCTTGCTCCTATCCACCCTGACGGCATCTTCTCTCAGCCCTCTGACCCGACTCCAGCCTCCCTCTGCTCTTCTTCCTCTGTATCTATGGGAACATCACCCCAGAAATGGATATATACATATGTTGTACTCATAAGCCCACTTGTGGCTGAGAAAGCCAGCATCTTGCTGGGGATGGGGCTCAACTGGTAGAGCATTTGCCTAGCATGCATGAGGTCCCGGGTTCTATCCCTAGCACAGCCCAAAATAAGAAGTACAGAGCCGTGTGTGGTGGTGCACACCTTTAATCCCAGCACTTGAGGCAGAGGAAGAGGTAGAGGTGGAGGTGGAGATAAAGACTGAGATAGAGACAAGTAGACCTCTGTGAGTTCAAGACCAGCTTGGTCTACATAGTGATTTTTCAGGACACTCAGGGCTATGTAGAGAGATTCGTTATATTCTCAAAAACAAACAAATAGAACTAAGATTTTCAAATTTATTTATTTATTTTATGTGTATAGATGGTTTTATCTGCATGTGTGTCTGAGAACCGTGTGGATGTCTAATGTTTTCAGAGGCCAGAAAAGGGTATCAGATCCCCTGGGATAGGTGTTACAGGTGGTTGTGAGCCACTTTGGGGGTGCTGAGAACCGAACCCAGGTCCTCTGAAGGAGCAACCAGTCCTCTTAACTAGTGAGCTGTTTCTCCAGCCCTGTAAGTAGAGTGTTAAAAGCAAGATGGCACCTTTGCACATGGATGGGGGTAGCTCATGCACATGGATGGGGTGGTTCTTGTACATGGATGGGGTGGCTCTTGCACATGGATGGGGTGGCTCGTGCACATGGATGTGTGGCTCTTGCACATGGAAGGGGTGGCTCTTTCACGTGGATGGGGGTGGCTTGTGGGGTGAAACTGGTGCTTCAGGTGAGTGGGTACAGGTGGGAGGAGCCACTGGGTGGTCCCCTAGTTGTAACTCAGTCCCATCTCCTCCCTTGCTCTCCGAGCACTGGCACTAGTCCTCTCTTACGACACTTTTAATCTCTACAGCTGAGGTATTTCCACACTTGATCACTGCTTACAGAGGGCCTAAAACTCTAAGAGGCAGGCTCCTAAGCTATCCATTTCTCTTATAAACTCTCTTAGACTTGTAAGATTCAACAGCATTTGAATGAAAGCAGGAGGCTACAGGCAGCTGATGTGCAGTAACTTTCTGAATCAACTGTATTCCGTGTTTATGTGTGTGTGTGTGAGTGGGTCTATGTGTGCATGTGAATGTGTGTGTATATGTCTGTGTGTGTCTATGTGTGAATATGTATGTGTGTGCATGTGCATGTCTTATGTGTGTGTGTGTAAGTGCATGCCATGTGTTTGTAGGCAGTAGATGAGGTCAGAAAGGGTGTTGGGGCCTCTGGAATTGAAGTTACAGGTAGCTGCGAGTCACCTGATGTGGATGCTGGGGTCCTCCTGAAAAGCAGCAAGCGTGGGAGTGTTCTTACCTGCTTATGGAGGTGGCATTGAGCAGGTTAGACTGGCTGCTGTGTTGAAGGAATTCTCCTGTTTCTACCTTCCCTGGTACTGGGATTACAACCACACCCACCCCTGGTACTGGGATTACAACCACACCCACCCCTGGTACTGGGATTACAACCACACCCACCCACCCCCGCCCCCCCAAGGCGAGCTTTTTATTTGGGCTCTGGGGATGGAATTCAGATCCTTGTGCTTATAGAGCCAGCACTGTACTGACTGAGCCATCTCCCTGGCCCCACAATCCTACCTTTAAAACGTCAGCCCCAGGCATCACTTTAGGGATGACATACTCTATTTTAGGTTAGCAACAGTCAAAAAATGACTTTGGATTTGTCAAGGTGCTAAAAATAACCACCCCGTCTAACATTTGTCTGAATTGTCTGCCTCTGAAGCAAAAAAACTACTTTTCCATTCTTCTCCTGTTTCCTAGCATTCCCTGGCTCACATCCCCACCACACGCTATAGTGGGAAATTATACTTTAAAAAACGTTTAAGTGTCTGTGTGTGTGCACGCACATGCGCGTGTCGTGCGTACACATGAGTTCAGGTGCCTTTGGGGGCCAGAAGCATCCAATACTGATGAAGGTGGAGTTACAGGCAGTTGTGAGCCACCTGGCCTGGGTGCTGGGAATCAAACTCCAGTCCTCTGAAGAACAGCAAGCTCTTTCAAGCGTGAAGCCATCGTTCACCCTCCTTTGTTCCTGTTTTTTCTCTTCCTCTTTTTCCTCTTCTTCTTCTTCCTCCTCCTTCTCCTCTTCCTTCTTTTCCTACTTTCTCCTCTTTCTGTCTCGGTCTGTCTGTCTGTCTGTCTGTCTCTCTCTCTCTCTCTCTCTCTGTGTGTGTGTGTATGTGTGTGTGCTTCAATACAGTGTCTCCTTACACAGTCTAGGCTAGCTTGGAGTTCAGTACAGCCCAAGGCAAGCAACCTCAGACTCATTCCAGTTCTCTTCAGCCCCTCAAGTGTTGCCAAGATAGGTGGGTGTCACAGTGCCTGGCTGCCATGACAGGTGTGTCACTGTGCCTGGCTGTCATTACGTTTTGTGTTATTTCCCCCAATGTTTGTCTCTGTATCTTGCTGGCCACCATCTGAGGGCAAGGGTAATATCCCCTGTGCAAGCCAGCAGCGGGGATCGGCTGTCCATGGCCACAGTCCCTTTCACTTCACCTTTCAATTCCTTAGTCTTTCCAAGAACACAGAAGTGCTTTGACCTAAGTGTATGGGCAAAGAGTGGACACTCTGAGCAAAGGCGGCTCTGTAATGCATACTGGCCCCTGGGCCCACTCATTGCTCCTTCTGCTGTTCCAAAATCTGGCCAGTTTTACTCTCTTTTGTCTACCATAACTACACCCAGCCTCTTTAACAACTAGCCAAAGGCGCTGGAAATTCTAAGGCCTTCAAGCACTCCACCCTCCCCCATGGGAGGGGGCCATGGGGAGTGACACTGGCCCCAGAGGGTGCTTGGAATTTATCCTGTGGAAAGAGAAGTGAAGACTTTGGGGCCAGGCTGGAGGAAAAAGTTGGACCGGAGGTCGTGGGGATGGGGGTGAAGGGGCGGCCTGGTGGCCTTTCAGTGACAAGGCCTAAGTTCCACCCAGAGTCGGGGGCCCATCAGACATACCGCGTCGCACAGCTGGCCGTTTCGGGGACCAGAAGTGTGTGGGTGCCACCCCAGCGCGCAGTCAGGTATGCAGCGCGCGTGGCCCTGCGGCGCAGCGTGCCAGGTGGTGCGGGAAGCCCGCAGCCTGTGCCAGGCTGGGCACAACAAAAGCCGGGGTTCTGGGGAGGGCTGGGCGGCGCGGCGCGGGAGGAGGGCTGCTGGGAGCGCCCGGCCTGCACTGGCCGCCAGCCACCGAGAGGAGGAGCAGAGGATCCTCGGAGCGCAATAAAACGGCGGCTCGGCCCGAGCCCGCAGCAAACACAGCCATAGAAGGCAGCGGAGGAGCCGGGCTGCGCTCGCTCGCCGCCCCCCAGTCTCTTTCTTCTCCGCCGGGTTCACTGCACTGCGCCGTCCCCCCGCCGCTTCGCCCCTTGACAAAGAGGACAGAAAGTTTGCGCGGGGGAGCGGGCCAGGTGAGGAGGGGCGTGCCCGGCGCCCCAGCCCGCGCCCCAGCCGCCGGACCCAGGCCCCCAGCGCGCCCGCCATGGGCGCCGCGGCCCGCAGCCTCCGGCTGGCGCTTGGCCTCCTGCTGCTGGCCACGCTGCTGCGCCCGGCCGACGCCTGCAGCTGCTCCCCGGTGCACCCGCAACAGGCGTTTTGCAATGCAGACGTAGGTAAGCGGCTGTCCCCGGGTTCGCGCGGCCCACCTCCTTGCCCGTGCCGCCGGTTGGGGCTCTCCCTCTGCCATCCTGCAACTGAACGCCCCAAGCGCACTTTCTCCCTCCCCCGTATCCCCCACCGTCCCTCTCTTTTCTTCCCCCCTCTGAGCTGGAAGATGCTTGGCAACCTCAAAATTCCACCGAAATTCCGCAGCAGCTCCGGCCCCAGGAAGGGGAGCCAGGGAACGCTTGGGTGTTGGCAGGCCGCCTCCCTGGGATGCCAGCGCTGGGGGTGGGGGAGTGGGGGACACGCGGGGGGTGCGGTGGCTAAAGGACTGGGAACCCCGGGAAGAAACTTCCACAGGTGAGGTGCTGGCTGGGTGAGGAGGGCTCCTCTGCAGCCATTTGGGAGTTTTTGCTTAGCAGGGCAGAATGGAAGCCCCCTACGCAGATCCCATGAGCTCAGAGGAAGGCTGCTAGAGTCTACTTCCCCGCTGCGTGTCCCCTAGAAGGCCCCACCAACAGGGCTAGGCAGGGTCCAGGAGCCTGAGTATTTGTTTTTTAAAATTATTCAGAATGTACACACACACACAAAGGGGGTGGGTGGGGGACACAAGGACTTGGTGAATATGGGATCATGGGATTGTGTAGCTGCCTAGACTGCCCGGCATATATGGTATCCTTAGGACTCCTTAACCCAAGGGTGGGTACTAGCGTGCCAGGTAGGGGGGACATATATAGTTATGTAGCCCTGGAAAAGCTGGCAGAAGTGGAAGGCTCTACTTGGAGTTGAGCCCCTGAAGGCCTCTCCTGCACCACTAAGGTATTCAGCAGGTGAGACTGTGGCTCCCAGCCTGGCTTCCCTGTGGCTTGGCTTTTACATCTCTTCTGAGTATCCTGTGCCCCTCTTCCACACAGACAGAAGCCACAGTTGCTCCGTTTCTCCCAGTGTCAGAAATGTCCTCATGATGCCCTTTCCTGTGTCTCCCAGCCCCACCCTGGTTAGCTCTTTGGAGGGTTTAAGCCTATCCCATCTGTGGAGCTACCTAACCCAGCCCGCTTGGGCATAGGGTACAGTGCGTGCATGTGGAGAAGTTGGCAAACACAGTCTGATTGGGGGGTTAAATGAGATCCTTTGTGCAGCTTAGCTCCGTGATGGTCAGCAAAATTTGGGATTGAAGAAGTGACCCCCTCCAATGAGGCAATCATTCGTGTTTTTCCTCCAGGGGCATCCTTTGGAAGTACAGGCACATTTGTGAGTGCAAGGGTGTAAGACCACACGTCTGACCAGCAAGTTGTGGAGAACTTAGAGAAAAACAGCATGCAGGCCTCGGAGCCTGGTCCACAGGGTGGGAAAGAACTGGTGTGGAATACCCACACTTCTAGCTGCAGGTTGGTGTGGGGGGGGGTGCTTAGAAAGACTCTTCTGTCTTTGCCCAGCCAAGGCAGTGCCAGGCTGAGAACTGCCCTGGTCTGGTCTGGATCAGAGGTCTGAGGCTCTTGTCAATGCCTAGAGGCCCTTTTCTGCTCATACATTGATCTCCTTTGCCTAGGCTTCCCAGTACTGGTGTCCAAAGCATTGGATCTAAGTCACCATGAAGCCAAGACTTCAAACTCATCCCAGCACAGAGACCCTATCCCATAGCAGAGTATCCCCTGTGGCTGCTGTGACAGATGTTCACAAATGGGTGCCCCAGAGCAATGGACTGACTGGTTCATGGTCCCAAGGTTCAGAAGTCTGAAATCCAGATGCTGGCAAGGCTAGCTCCTTTTTGGAGTCTGGCCCAGTTTGGAGGGGGCACTGCTGGTACCCCTTAATGTTCTTGGGGGAATGGTGGATCAATCTTTTTCACTTCTCCTTGTCCACATACGGCTATGCTCAGTCTGCTCTTATAAGGACACCCGCCATTGGATTGAACCCGTTTTGACTTGATTATATCAGCAGAGATTTGCAAATAGGGTTGTATTCACAGGTTCTGGCTGGTCGTTAATTTGTGGAAGGGGCACTGTTGAACTCAGCACAGCCGGGGTGTTCTGTCTTAGCCTCTCTCACCCCTTCCAGGATTGACCAGCTTGGACTAAAAAGGGAGCTGACACCCCAGGGTAGGGAACAGCAGTGATCCTGCCATGTCAGCAGTCCCCGCCCCAGGTTCTATTCTCCTGGAAGCAGTACAGATTTGTAATTTGCTCAGCAGGGAATCCTGGTGTGGCCAGGATCAGAAATGCCCATTGCTCTCTCTTGGTTTCCCAAGTGGACACAGAAGGCCCAGGCTAGACTTCAGCTGCTGTAGTTTTTCAGGCACCTCAGATTTTGTGTACCCAGAACCATGACCCTGGAGCCCAGAAAGGGCACATCAGTGGTTTAATAAAGGTAGACTTTCCCTGTGGCTGAGGCCTGTATGCAGCTTTATTGACTGGCACAGCATCTGCCCAGGAATGGATTCCTGGGAGGGATCTCTCTGCCAATACAGGTCTGGAACTGTAGTGGGTGAAGGGAATGTGACCCTTCCATAGAAGGGATAAGAGATGGCTTGGCCACTCTTGGAAGGCCCAAGTCTCTGCATTTTCAGGTCAGGACAGACTGGAAACATGTGCTTGTGTCCTGGCACTGCTCAGGCACGCTGCTGGTCTGATTCTCTCACCTAATGGAGTCTTTCACTGCCTACTGCAAGCCTTGGGCAGCACCACACGGGAAAGCTGGAGTGACAGAATCCACTGAGCTACTTGGCAAGACCCTGGCTACTCTGATTGTTCTCTGGCATCAGGGTAGTCAATAGAGAGAAGGGAAAACACACGCACAACAAACAAACAAAACCCCACTCTTCTACACAGGAAGTGAGACCTGAAGCCACAGTCAAGACCGAAAGGACTGGATGCTGGGTCCCAGGGTGATGAGGGTGAGAACATACTGGCTTTCTATGGGGCCTGTTCCAATTTATGTATGTGGTGATGGAGACCAGAGAGATAGGAGTGGCCACTCCAGAATGCGTGCAGCACACACTCAGTAAGGAGTCTGGCTTTATTTAGTGTAAAAAGCAAAGCAAGGCACCACCAGGCCCTGTGTGCTTTGCAGGGTTTTGGTGGACCCTGGCTCTCTGAAGAAAGTTCTGGCAGCGGTGTAGGCTCTGCCTGGTCCTCAGGCATGGACTTTGCATCCTGGGCTTGTCTATTCCAATGGACAAGTCCAGAATGGCTGGCTCTGCCTTACAGGGATGTGAGGGAGACATGAGCCACTAGGAAGGGAAGACTCACAACCAGAGCAGGGCATAGTAGAGGTGGGTTTAAACATGGATGGTCAAGGTTAGGAAGCACATGTAGACCTTTGCCAATCGCTAGCCGATGGCCACTGGAGGGTGTAAAGAAAGTCAGATTTTGTGCAGCTGGTGAAAATGATTAATCTAAGTGACAAACATGCCAAATTTAAGGGTAAGCATGTAGCAACTTGGAATGGAATTGCGGGTTACAAAGGTAAAGATTCTGCTGGCCATTTGGAAGGGGCTGTGTGAACCCTTTGACTAGTGTTCCAGTGGGTATAATCTCCTGGGGAGGCTCTGGAATCCGACCCTCCCAGGGTTGAATAGCCCCCAAGATTGGAGCTAAGGGGAAATGAAGTTCCAATAAATCAGGGAGGTGTGGACTCTTCCCATACCACATGCCGAGTTCAGTGCCAGCCTGGGACCCGCTCAGGCCTCTAAATTTCCTGGTGGGGTGGTCAGTTTCCTGGGGAGTTCCCTGAGGCACTAGCCTGGAGAGCCTTCCCTCACCTCACCTTCAACTGGACCTCCACGTGGCTTTGAGCAAGATGACTCTTTAGATAGGAACCTGGATCTGGTGGGGGACCACTGACGCCTAATGCCTAAGGCTGTAGGTGGGGTAGACCACTTGCATCGGAACACACTTGAGAGATGTGTTTCAGGCCCCCAGGAATCTCGATGGATGAGAAAGGAACAACAAAGAAACAAAGGGGAGGAGGAGGTTCAGGCAATGGAGAAGGGGTCATGCAGGACCCTCCCACCCTCACCCCCGACGAGCTGGGCTCAAACACTTGCACGGGATGTTCCCTCTGCCTCTGGTGTATGCACACATGCTACTGGCATGCACACACACAAGCCTGGGACCAAGCATCCCAAGGCTAGGATGGTATTTCTCCAGGGAGTGGAAGTAAGACATGGAGGACAGGCACTGTAGAGGACACAGACTGGGAAAGAACGCCGCAGACGTGGCTAAGTGCACCTTGATGGTGTCCAGAGTGAGCATTATTGGTGGATGGACTGGATGGAGAGAGAGAGAGAGAGAGAGCTGTAGGTGCCCAGTGGCTGAGGAAGAGGGCTCAGGTGCTGGTGTAGATTGGGGTCAAGTGTCATCCCCCTGGACAGTCACATGGTCACATGGTGCATTCCATCCTACAGTGGACCCACAGCTAGCCCCTAACAACAGTCAGGCTGTAGATTGGTGGCTGGAATCCTGGACACCCGGAGCCTTGAGATCATTGGGATTTTTAAGGCGATCCAGGCAATCCTGTGGCTGTTCTACAATGTGACAAAAGCAGAGGTCAGAGATGGTGTGCTGATACTATCTTTAATGGCTACTGTTGATGAGAGTGCTCAGCTAGGCAGGGCCTTGGTTTGGTTTCTGTGTCTGCATAAGATGATGATACAATGTTTAGTGGCTACATAGTTGTTGAGAGTGCTCCGCCAGGATCTTAGTTTGGTTGCTGGGTCTGCGTAAGAACAGTGGAGTGGAGCCTGTGTGTGTCTCCAGGTGTGGCAGAGGGGAATCCAGCAGATGAGATGTTGAAGATGCAGGGAGGAGAAGTGGTCATGGGATAAGCAAGAAGGTAGACTTCTAGACCAAGCATGGCCAAGATGCTTAGCACGTGAGGAGAGTCTGTGACGTAGAGCCAGCACCTGCACTCAGCTGAATAAATACCCCACCCAAGTCTAAGGCGGCTAGAATCCATACAGCCTGTAGTCCCAGCCAGATGCGTCTCTGCCATTGTTCCCATGTGCAGAAATGAAGAGGGGTATTCTGGGGGACTCCCACACAATGAGCTGCTCCCTGTTAGGGCTGTGTCAGATGAGCATGTTAAAGCTTTTGAGTCCCTGACAAGGCAGATTGGGAGAGTACTCTGCCATGCAAATTGAGGGGTAACTTTTATAAAGAGGGGTTCTGAATAGATCTTGGGGAGGAAACCCATCCTCGGTCAGCTGCAACTGCTTTTCTGTGTAAGTATTGGTCAGATACTCTTGGGTATGGAGGGCTTGGCGTGACTGTGTGGCTTAGACACCCATGCCTCTCCGTATGGCTATGCGGCTTAGCTGCCTGTGGGCCCAATACGCACTGACTTAGACACCTGCTTCTCTTGTGGTTTATTCTTCTAAGCATGAACAATTGAATGGTTGCATTTGGATTGCTGACTGTACACAAGTTCTCTGATAGGTGCTCTGGGGAATCATAAAAGAATGAGTCACCCCAGCACCTGTCTTGAGGGAAGTGAAGGATAGGCTATAGCTCCTGGGTGATCTTGTATATGGCCCTGACAGGGCTCTGCTGGATGGAAAGATTATAATAGAGCCTTGGCCAATCCTGTGGTGTGGAGTTTATCAGCTCAGATAACCCTGGAGATCAAGGGACCTGGAAACAGGGTCAGAAAGGCCTGGGATGTTTAAGGGAGTAAGAAGCCAATGTGGTTGAGGCTTACCTTGGGAGAGCCTCAGGACCTGGGGTATGGTCAATGGGACCTAGGGAGACTTTGTGGGAGCCATTCAGAGGCAGGAGGCCTATGGAGACAAAGTAGTGACCATGGGGCACCGCCAACACCTGAACTAGGGCTAACTAAGGACAATGGGGCCTTACAACTAAACACCCACACACTAGAGTAGGCAGGCAGGTGTGTCCCAGCCTGGCCAGCTGGTTAGGCGGGACAGGGCTTTGTGAGTTCTGTTGGGCTGTGGGCCTGGGTGAGGAAGTGCCCAGTCAGCTCTTTAGCAGACTGTGGAAAATGTAGGGGGAAGGGGGCTGTGGAGAGAACAGGAAATGGGGGAGGCGCCAGTAAGGGCGGGGCGCCTGCGTTTACAGCGAAGTGTGGCCAGAGGCTGGCTCTGCCCAGAGTGATGGCCAGAGACCAGCACAGTGACCTTGAGTCCACACCTCAGTCTCATCTGTGAAATGGAGACAGTAACTCACTCCTACCCCTCCTAGGCTGAGAGTGAGGGAGGAAGGACACAGTGACCTTGAGTCCACACCTCAGTCTCATCTGTGAAATGGAGACAGTAACTCACTCCTACCCCTCCTAGGCTGAGAGTGAGGGAGGAAGGACAGAGGCCAACGGCTCAGGAGCAGAGCCGGCTCAGGTGGTGGCAGCCAGGCCATCAGCTTCTTTTGTGCCCCACACTGAACTGGACTTGCCTCTCAGGCCTCATTAACCCCCAGCCAACATTGAGGGCTGAGGTGCAGGTATCACATAGTAGGGGGAGCAAAGGAGAGAGAGACTTGATGTCTTCTGCCTCTATGAGGGACCAGGTGACAGTCAGGGTCCTGGGAGGTACCAAAAGCAAGTATGGCAGCTGCCTTGAAGCAGCAGGGGCTGGAAGAGCCCCACCCTCACTTCCTGCTGTTCATCAACTTCATTTTCTTCGGCTCCTCAGTCTAAGGCCCAGGGCTGGCAAAACATTGTGTCCCTTGCCACACAAACTCCAGGATCCATATAACAGCAGAAGGAGACTGCAGAGTTGACCTCTGACCTCTACATATGTACCACACGCAGTCATATACACACAGTAATAATAAAGACTTTAAAAAAAAAAACCAGCAAAAAAAGAAAAAGAAACCATCCTAAGGTCCAGGCTGATAAAGGAGGGCGCTTGTGGCCCTGTGGGTAGGAAGGAGGTCTTTAAGCAAGAGGGGTGTTTCTTGGTTGGGGCCAGTTCGTACCCATATTGACTTGGAGTGGTCCCTGGGAAGCAGGCTGAGATTCCAGGAGTGATGCATGGCGCTATGAAAGAGGGACGAAGTGCTGGGTGGCAGGTGCATCTGTGAGACTCGCCTGCCTGCCTGTAGGCAGAGAGGTGAATGTGAACTCAGTTCCTACCATCAACTCCGTTCTTACTGTGAACAGTACACCGTTGTTTGTTGTAGGACAGATTTCATTTAGCTGATCCAGAAACAGGTCCAGAGCAGGTGAATTCCACAAGCCGAGGTGCTGCCTGGGTATTGAGCATGGCCGCTCTTAATTCTTGCCCAGTACATGGTTTTGACGTGCACACACTCAAGCATCCGTTTTAGCAATCGTATGGAGTGGAGACCTGGGTCAAGAAGCCAGACAGTAGTGCCACCCGGCCTGGGCCAGCAGATTATTCTTTACTGATAGGGTCCTAAGTGGGAGAGCAGCAGACGGGGAGATAAACACAGCAAGCTGGTGTCCAGAGGTCTTGCACAAGCTATGTCTTTTGCCAAGGAGATTTATTATGAAGTCCAGCATCTTAGAACGGGACAGAGTCAGCGGAAAGCTATCATGCAACGAGACACAGCTAATCAAAGTTATACAAGGGGAACACAGGATGTTAGAGACGAGCACAAGCAGTCTTGGAACTGATAAGTCCAGTCTCAGAGTGGGAAGAATCGGGTTCTTAGGATCCAAAGCGCAGCTCCCCCAAGGCCCTGGCCACAGGCCCTGACTGGCTCTGCCAGGCACAATCCTGATGTTAGACTGGGAACTATGTTCCTTCCCCATACAACAGGGGAATTCCCCATACAATTTTTCCTCAGGGAAAGTCTTGAATCAGCCCAGCCCTCAACAGCCACCACCAAACATGAGGGTGGGACCCCATCAGTCATGTGGGCAGCCTGTTTCTATCCTGGTTTTCAGAGGCAGCCGCTGTCGTGGTAAATTTGCTGACAGTCTCCTGGCTTTTGCTCTTAAGTGTGTGTGTGTGTGTGTGCATGTACATACACTACAGTCAGAAGACAACTTTCGAGAGGTGTGTCCCCCCCTCCTTCTGCCATGGGTCGGTTTGTAGGCATTGCCTTGGGACTATTGTATTTTATCTCTGACAAGGGCTCTGCTTGTCAGTATCATTCATTATGGAGGCATGACTTGTGCACCGTACAGATCTCCCACAAAATGCACGATTTGTGGGAGCTGGAGAGATGGCTCAGGAGTGAAGAGCACATACTGCTCTTCCTGAGGATCTCAGTTTTATTCACAGCACTCATGTCAGGTGACTCACACCTGCCCGTGACTCCAGCTCCAGGGGACCCGATGTCCTCTTCTGGTCTCTGCAGACACTGCACTCACACGTACATATGCGACCTGGTGTTTTTTAATGGATCTCAAGACCCTTCCAAGATGACCTGTCTAGTTCACAACACTCAGAGCATGAGTGACCTCATCTGAGGCTTCCAGGGCAACTTCAGGTTGTGCCTTTTCCTGGAGGAACTGGTCCTTTCCTGTGTATGCCAGGCACGATGCACCAGGACATGTGTGCCATCTCACTGTGTGACTTCGCCCCACAGAAGGCAGCTGACATCCCGATGTTTTCCTGGCCTCTTTCCATGGTTGGCAAAATTGCTCTCATTGCTACCAGATGGCCCATTGTAAATAAAGTTTTATTGAGATTGGGCATCGTCTGTTGGCTATCTTATGCTACAACAGTGGGGGTGAGTGAATATGGCAGAGACTTTAGACCCTCAAGGTGTGACCTCTCAACAGTCCATCCCTTGTAGAAAAGTTTTCTCTGTCCTTCGCCTCGGTGCACAGCTGTTGGTTTCTGGTTTGTGTTTGGTATGGTAGCTTTCATCTGGTTCCCTTCTCTGTAATTTCTAGAAGCAGGCAGGATGACTTGAGAAAGGATTCCTGTGGGGCCGTTCTCCAAGCTGACCCTGAAGCTACAGTCAGTCCCCTCCAATTGCCCGGGGCTCCTAAGGGGGAATTAGGTGCTTCATGGCCAGAGCATGGTTCTTCGTGCAGATTTCCCTGTGGGTATAGAGCCCAGGGATCTTGTCAGTGTCTCTTTGGGGTCAGCATGTGGTTTGAGACATTTTGTCCCTTTCCAACCTGTGGTTGCAGGTGGCTCTGGCTTTCCTGGAACCCTGCTGGAGTTCAAACACTTTCTGGAGACACAGCAGAGCTTGCTGTGGCAGCCTCAGATCTTTGCCAGGCACCTCTGCTTAGGACAGAGACCTGGTTAGGACACTGGCCAGCTGACTCTTAGCCAAGGAAGGGGGAGAGCTGTCTGGAGAGAAGCCTTGGCTTCAGAGCCTCGTGGGCTGATTGAGACCCTACCCTGTTCCCTTTCTGCTGTTTCCTCTTTTCCATCAACAGGCCGGTGCCTCTCTCACAGACTCTACTTTAGTAGAGAAGCTGTTGATGAGTGAGGGTCTCACTCGGGAAAGGCTGTCCCGAGGAGCTGAACAGGTGACAGTCCCACTGTCTCCTTCTAGAAGTCTAAACTCCTGGAAAATCTGTGACCTATGCCCAGGAGCTGCAGGGACAAAGGCCCAGGGTGCCAGAAGAGAATCTCTCTACCCTCCCTCCATCCCATTATACTGTGATGCTGTGGATGGGAAGGAGGCACCCTTTCCTTCAGGGACATGTGAACCCAGCTCAACTTCTCCCTGCTTCTCCATCAGAAGACAGATCAGGAAAGGGGGAAGGTCTGTGACTCGCCCAAGGTCACCAGTACAGTGGTAGTGTCTGGAGTCCCTGGAGACTCAAACAGGAGCAGACTTCCTGGCTTCGGAGGGTGCTTGTTCCTTGGGGCAGGAGGCTGGGCATCCCTGTGGAGGCATGGTGACAAAGATGTTGTATGTGTCTCAATATATGCCTTCTGGAGTCTCCCATGGGCATGCAGACACAAGCAATCGGGGTTATAAAATTAAGCCTGTATCCAGGATTTTTTTTTTTTCTTAGAGAATTGGTAACAGACACTAGTAATTTGATCACACATTTATTCAGTCTTGCTTTACATTGGGGGGGGGGGGGGGGGAGGCTAGAAGCAGCTGCAGACAGTGCCTGGGGTCATAAGTGAATACTGTCAAGTGCCTGCAAGTGTGAGGTCATTTGTTCACTCCTGTGGTGCTGGGATGAACTCAGGACCTTCTACACCATAGCACTCTGATGCTGAGCATCCCTCCCCCAGCCTGGCTTGCATATTTCCAAACTAAAATATAAAAATGAAGGCATATGAGGGAATCAGATTCCTATTTGCAAGTGCATTCTTTTTCCCCCCCGAACAAATGGACTTGAATTATACATCTGTTTTTTAAGTTTGTACTTGCAGGATTGTCTAATAACCTAGTCCCCTCTAGACTTGACTGATCTCAGCCAGTGAGGCCTGTGCTGTCCAGCACAGTGGATGTTTGGTTGTTTTATTTGTGTGTTTTGCTTTGTTGTTGTTTGAGACAGGGTCTCTTGTTGCCTAGGCTGACCTTGATTCTCTGGCCTCTGTTTCCTGAGTGCTGAGATTACAGGCATGTACTACCACACCTACTGTGGCAATGTGGATGATTTTTATATATGTGCATGTTTGCATGGGTGCACATGTGTGTGCCAACGTGCATATGTATAGAAGCCAGCAATTAATCTATAGTATCATGCCCTAGGAATCCTCCAGTTTGAGACAGTGTCTCTCACTGGGCTGAACATTATGGAAACCTCTCTCCAAACAAGGAAGAAGAAAGAGACAGAAAGATCAATCCCAGGGCTCTGTTTGTGAATTCTCCAAAGAAACAGAATCGATAGAGAAGACCCAGGGTTTGGTGTGGGAATGGGCTCCCACAGGCTGAAAGAGCCCAAGCTGCCATCTGCAGACCTGAATGCAGTGGTGTGATTTCATGTGAGTGGGGGTGGATAGTGTCCGTGGAAAGAACAGGGACCAGGAGCCCCAGTGGCTGGAGACAGCTGATATATGTCCATGCCCAAGCAGAGAGAGGATAGTCACATCTTCTAGATTCTCAAGCTTGGACACTGTAGCCCAAGAAGTATGATTCAAAGTTAATCCCACGCAGAAACAGCTCCAAATTAACCAGCTCGCTGGGTGTCCCTTAGTTCATTAACTAGCTGGGTATTCCTCGGTTCAGGCAAGTTGACATAGAAAACAAACCATCACAAGAGTGTGGGAAAAGGGACCAGAAAAACAGAGGTGGCTTTGGTGGAGAAAGTGCCTCCTATGGGGATAGCTCATATGCTGACCCAAGTTGGTGGGCAGTGGCCTTTCCGAGGGCTCATTCCATCCAGCCAAAGCCTTTGGTTGCAGGCTCAGCTCCCCTCATCGTGTGTTCTGCAAAGCTCAGCCGGTCCTGCCCTTTGCTTTTCCTAGATAGGAGGAACTCTAAACGCTGATTCTTTACAAAGCCACCTTCCCCAAACTAAGCCCTCAGTGGCCTTATTTTTAGAGGATGTTCCAGAACTTCCAGCACAGTCAAGGATGTCTGGCTTTGAGGTCTAAGTAGGTTTATGAGTGAAAGAGGAGCTGGAGCTAGGATTCTTTCTTCTCCTGCCTCAATCAGATTCTCAGAGCTGTCGGGAAGTAGTAACCCATACTCTCTGCCGAGTCCAGCCAGCTGCTGCCTCTGCAGGAGAAGGGATGAGAAGCGTCTGTCCTTGAGACCTTTAAGTATGTCCTCTTAATGTTCTGACAGCTGGGGCAGGAGAGCACCACCTGAGGAGGTCATGATGCTGCCAGGCCAAGGGGAGGGTGGACTGTCCTCCAGGCCGCAGCTGTGAACTGAGGGCTCCTACATAGCCGGGCTTCTGCTCATCAACACCCCTTCAAACAGGCACCTTCAAAAAGCTCACTGTCACTTGAGACAAATCTCTGATTGCTTTTCTCACCCTGAAGCTTGTCCTCTGGCTGGCCTGTCTCTCTCTCTGACCTAACCCCTGAGGTGATGTCATAGTACCAGAGCTCTGTTGTTCCCATGGCAACAGCTTCCCATGGTTAACCAGCCAGGGCAGACCCAGGGCTGCTGGCAGAGGTGGGGAGTGGTCATTCCACCTAACCTGGGTCAGTGACCCCTGAGACCCCACGCAGACCACCTTAGGACAAGATTGTGGTGTCTGCCCCTTCTCCTCTGGGAGGGGGGTGTCTTTTTGTGCCCGGCTGTCGGGAGAGAACGTGTGACCAGGCCACGTGACCTGATGCAGATTTAAAAGTTCATCTTACCAGCAAGAATAGGTGCTGACAGTGGGGGCTGCGGGTGGGAAAAAAGCTGCTTTGAGGAGTGGGAGGTGTCACGACAGAGTAAGAACGGCAGCTGGGTGCCCCTGAGCTGGCTAGGGACTTGGATAGCAGGTGGTGAGCACCACCCCTATATTTAGTAAGGCACCAGCTGGATCAGCCACAAGTGCCCCTCCTAGTTGGTGGATGCCTGGACCCTGAGGTCAGAGGGCAGCTCTCCACAAGGTCTTGTCTTCAGGAATCTGAGCTTCTTCCTCACCCCCTCAACTGGCTGCCTTGCTGTCTTAGACTGGTAGAGCCCACCCTGTCCTGGTAGAGCATGGGAGGTGGTCAAATGTCAGCGTGTAGCCCTGCCCCCAGGATCTGGGTGAAAACTGGCCAGCTGTGAGCTTGGCTAGGACAGGATGTATACTTTACCACACCTTCCCCAGGAGAGATTCCGGCACTGCGTCTCTAAAACACAACCCAGTGCCTTTAGGAATGATCCCTCTCTGGACCTTAGCTGAGGGAGGAGGGGCCAGAAATAGGGTTGAGGCAGCATACTGTACTGTGTGTCATAGAGTATAGAGAAATGGAGTTAAAAACATTTCTGATGTTTATTTCACCTGGGCTTGGCTTGGATGCCTCCAGTGATGGGTGTCTCACTACCTACCAAATGATTTCAAGACAGCTCCATAGAAAGCACTTCCTTTCACCCGGCCAACCTTTGCCTCCCTGTAATGTGTCCACACCAGCCTGGCTCAGTCATCTGGAGACACACACACAGTAAGTACCACTCTCTCCCCACATAACTGGCCAAGCATCTTAGTGGTCCTCACAGCAATGGAAGAGGATGCTATCGCCCACTTTACCGATGAGGGACTGAGATAGCATTATTCACCACCTTTTGGGCACACAGTGTACCACCTGCACTCCTCCAGAATCCCCCAGCCCTGCAGAGATCTCTGGCTTTTGTCATTGTCCTTCTGAGATCCTTGGCATCCCTTCTCCTGCCCTGACCTCTTAGAATCATCTGGGAAGAAACTCTTTGCATGTGTGGTTCTCCCTTGCTCTTCTGACACTTAGTCCGACTGCCCTTACTCTAGCTCCTGTACATTTCTCATTATCCAGTATATTCCTAGCCATTTCAACACCTAAACTGAGCTCTCTCCACCCTGCCCCCCGAAATGGTTTCTCTGTGTAGCCCTGGCTGTCCTAGAGCTCACTCTGTTGACTGGGCCTCGAACTCAGAACTCTTGCTGCCTCTGCCTCGCAAGTGCTGGGATTAAAGGCGTGTGCCACCGGGTCTGGCTTTCACACTTTCAATTTGTTGGTTGGGTTTTGTGACGCCAGAGGCCCACATCAGATGTCTTCCTCATCTGCTTTCTACTGTATTTATTGAGACAGGGTCTCTCACTGAACCTGGGGCTCACTGACTTGGGTACACTGCCCGGCCGGTGACCACCAAGGGTGGTCCCTGAGCCCTGGTATTTTGTGTGGGGGAATCTGCACTCAGGTCCTCTTGCTTACATGGCAAGAGCTTTGCTGACTGAGTCACCTCCTCAGCCCCTCATTGTGCTTTAAAAATGATTATCTTGTGACCTTGTCAGAGACACTTCTCATCCCTTTGACATCACAGACCCCAGTCTGACCATCAGCTTCTCGGACCTTAATGTTATCTTTACCTTCAATGTTGGCTGAGCTCCCTTCAAGCCATGTGCCATTCTCAGTGACATAGGCCATCTCATCTGCTGCTGAGACACCCTGGCTGTGGAGACAGGGCAGTAGCCGCAGCACCGAAATGCCCCTCTTTCTGTCTGAGCCCAGGATGCCTAGGCTGTCCAGAAGAGGGTTAGATCCTTCTCTGACTGCAGATAGAAATCACCCTGGTGCTCTGGGTGGCCGTGTGGCTCTCAGCTACAAACAGTGCTTGGGTCTCCCAAGCCTCCAGGCTCTGACTGATGGAATCGGTGAGATTTGGATGCATTTCTGTTGCATTTTGTCCTGTCAGATTTGACCGGGGATACTAGCTGTTGAAAAAAACAGGGACTGGTGGCACAAGGTCTGTAATCCTAGCACTAAGAGTCAGAGGGAGGAGGCTCACAAGTCATAGGCTAGCCTATAGTGAGACCCAATAGCAACAAAAACCACACAAGAGCGGCCCAAGCTGGAGACTCGCAGCTGATTTTCTGTCTGTCTTGTGGGTCACCAGTGTCCTATGGGTGTCGTGTTTTAGGATGAGTGAGCTTGGAGTCAAAAGCGCGGGTCCCTGACACCAGCCAGGCACATTGACTCCTGTATTCTTGTTCCCTTTTCTGTCAGATTCGATTGCTGGATGCTTATTCCAGTGGTGCCAGGCCACAGCAGTTAGAGGGACAGGTTGCTATCAGAGAAAGAGGGGGCAGTTCTAGGCGACCTGGAGGATGTAGGTGGCTACACAAAGTTGACTTACTAAGCCTACATTAGATTTGGGGTCACTTAATTTAAGAAGAGCCTGTCTTATACATCTTAAGAGCTATGTTGTCCCAAAGAACGAAAGAAAACCCAGAGCAGTATTGTGTAATGGGTGAACTGTGTCTGCTATGTGCCAGCCACTCTCAGGAGATAGAGCAGTGTCAGGCTGCATGCATGAGACTGCAAGGCTGAGCTGTATAGAAATGCTCCCTCTAGTTGATACTAGTCTATAAGTATCTCTGTATGTTTCAAAAAAAAAAAAAAAAAGTGCTAGTGTCTGAGTCCTGAGTATGTCAGCTGTTGAGGAGCTCCTGTTGTGGGGTGTCCCAGGGAGGGAAATTGGAGGAGCCTGCAGATAGATGGAGAATGGAGGAAGTATGTCCATCTCACAAAGAATCCACATGGGCACAGTTAAGATGCTGGGCAGCAATGGGCACTGGCTTGGAGCTGGTGGCACAGCATGATCTGACTCTGAGGCTGCCCCACAGGCTGGGGTGAGATCTCACTAGGGTGGAACCCTGGAACTTGCAGAAGTTCAGGGGTGTGCTGCTGTTGCCTGTGAGTGGTATTTGGAGACTTGCTCATAAGGACAAGAGGGGGACACTCTAGGTTGGCTCGGTGTACTGTAGTGGGGGGAGAGTGCAGGCACAGAGGTGGGTGAGTGGGAGACAGGAAAGCTTGAAATCCTAGGGGCTCAGCTACCTTTGCAGGAGGGAGAGAAAGCTAACTGTGCAGGTGGACTCAGAGGCACTGCTGTGTCCTGGGTAAATACCCAGGAAGCACACGAGCTCACCTCAGGCCTCCGGAGTAACCAAAGGACAAACACAGCCCCAATCAAAGCTGATGTGCATCTTGAAGTAGCTTCCAGCCTAGCTTTGTGGTTACAGATGCTGAGTCCACCCAGCTAGTTCCACTTGGTCCTGTCTTCACAAGTATCCCCTGACTTGGCTAGGCATCTATAAAAGAACACATGTTCCCAGGTCCCCCTGGCATCCCTAGAGGCAGGAGTACTCGATATTGTTCATCTGTGTCTGGGGAAAATAGTAACATCTGCTGTATTTGTTACTTGGTGAATGTTCAGGTCACATTGGTGGTCAACCACAATGGTGGGCTTGTCCCTGTGGCCACTGTGTACTTGGTGGTAGGAGGGTGTGGCACATGGTTTCAACAAAACCAGCAAGTAGAGGGCCTGATGGCCGCTATTTAGCTGTGTGACTGTCCTTGTGGATGTGCAGAAAGCAGACTCTGGGCATCCACAGGGCATGGGTACTAGGATGACTTCCCTGCACTAGAGAGACAGATCCTACACAGGTCAGCTGCAGGACCCCATACGTTTTGGGGACCCACTCTGGCTAGTGTGAGCCTGTTCTCTGGCTCTTCATGTGGCTTCTGTTTATATTACTTTGGTTCCTGATTTCTCTGGGGCAGGCACTGGCCATTTCCTCTACCCAAATGCTCAAAGGCATTGGGATCACCTTTGAGGTGGGGGGACCTCAGGGTCTTATATGCAGCCTGGTGCTGACCCCCTTTGGCTCAGGTGTGTGTGCTACTGGTGACTGTGGATGACATTTGGGACTTGCTGATGAGGACATCAGGTGAGTAGGTGCTTCTCCTTAGTAATCTCAGGCTCAGCAAGGATCCTCCCGGAGTCCCAAGGGGAACCCTGTCCTCTGGTCACAAGAAAGGTGGGGGAGGGGCACAGGAAAGAGCAAAAAAGCAATTGTCGTGGGGACGTGGATTCCTGAACTTCAGAACTAGCTATTAGTCTCCCAACTTTATCCCAAAGATTTCTCCATGAGGGTGAGGGTCACTGACTGAGATGGGGCCACTTCTGGGTAGTGGAGACATGGCGGGTCTCAGTGATTGTCACCTGCTAGAAAAAATGGGAGCCACTGGCACCAGGCTCAGAAATAGACTTTACACCTTTGGTGAGACTGGTGCCATCAGAGAGATAGTGACAGCAACACAGACCTTCCCCACCCATGGCAACACCGATGTGGCTGTTCCCTGTGTGGGTAAAGCTCAGGGTTCAGTGTGAGACGTACATTAACACCCAGCTGCTCTGGAATCTGAATCATTCGGTCTCTCTGAGCTTCCATCTCTCCTGGCTACAGACTTAGATGTGGTAATTCCAGGCCACTCAGTCTATGGCCTACTGTTAGAGAAACTGCCAGACTGTTGACGAAGTGACTTGCCCCATTTTAAACGCCCACTGCAGGATGCAGGTTTCAGTTTCCCTAGCTCCTCCTGATTGTAGAGGGCGTGAGACAGTCACTCTGCAGCTCAGTCTGCCTTTCTCTGGTGACTGTGGCACTGAGTGCTCTCTTAGCTATGCATCTGTCTTCTTGAAGTCTCCATTTGTATCTTTGTATCTTTTCCTTTTAAAAAAAAGATTTATTTTTGATTATGTTATAGTGGGAGTGGGGTGGGTGAGTGTAGGGGTGAGGTGGGATGGTGGAGGTGGGATTGTGGGGTGAGAAGGGGGGTGAGGTGCAGGGGGTGGGTGTCAGGGCATGATGATGGTATGTGCACATAAGTGTGGGGCCCATGGAGGCCACAGGTGTCCTACCCCTTGGAACTAGCATTACAGACTATTGTGAGCCACCCCGACATGCATGCTGGGAATTGAACCCAGGTCCTCTGGAAGAGCAGTGCTAAGCCATCTTACCAGTTCTATTTGTATCTTTTAAAAAACATTTATTACATTATTTTTTGTGTGCACATGAGCAGGTACCTGCATGTGCCCCAGCACACGTGTAGAGGTGGAAAGGCAAATTCCAGCTGCTGATTCCCCCTCACAGGATCTTGGGGCTTGAACTCAGGATGACAAGCTTGTGTAGCAAGGTCTTTTACCTGCTGAGCCATCCTGCTGGCCTCTGGTTGTATCTTTTAGCCAGGTGTACTCTTAGGTTGACTTCTCATGGAGCTGTTATTATGGACCAGAGTCTCTTCCCGGATCTGTGGCCTGAAAACCTTGGCGTTTGCAGAAGGTGCACAGGCTCAGCTTCTGACGCCATTCACCTGTCAATTTCTGCTTTAACTGCTTGGTTTTTCCTGACATCTATGAAACCTTTGCCTAAGCCAGGGCCATGAATGTATATGTATATGCATATGTATATTATACATATATATTCACGTGTGCATATATATGTATGTGTGTATATATATTCTTGTTTTCTTCTAAATGTTTATAGTTTTAGATCTGACATTAGGTCTATATAGGTTTCACTGTGAGTTGATTTTTTGTGTATGATGTGAAATAGGGTCTGGGTTCCTCTTTTTTGAGTGTAGGCACTCTCCTGTCTCAAAATCATTTGTTTTTTAAAAAACGCAAGAAAAAAAAAAAGATGATTCTTTTCTAACACTTTGAAAGAAAATCTCAGTCCCTGAGTTGAGGGCCTCATCTTTTTCTAGTTTTTTTCCTTTTGGCTACCATGGTGGTCGGCAGGCTGGTGGGTGTAATATCAGCTGTTGTTTTTACGAACATGCTTCTAATTGACTGGTCTGGAGTAAGTAGCTATCACAAGGACATAAATGTCCATGTCAGTGTAGTGTGACTGGCCATGGCTGGTCAAAAGCCCTGTGGTCTACCTAGTCAGAGGGCCCATTGACCTCTTTCTAGGATGTAATCTGGCTCCAGTGTCCCCTGGCTCCCTGTTTCAGCTTCCCCATCTGTGAACCTCAGGTGGTAACAGGGCATTACCTCCCAAGACTGCTAGACAAAAGTGATCTGTGCTATGTGTGGCAGTGCATGCCTATAAGCTCAGCAGCTGTGGGTGGGTGGCTGTGCATGCCTATAGGCTCAGCAGCTGTGTGTGGTTGTGCATGCCTGTAGGCTCAGCAGCTGTGTGTGGCTGTGCATGCCTATAAGCTCAGCAGCTGTGTTTTGTGTGTGTGTGTGTGTGTGTGTGTGTGTGTGTGTGTGTGTGTCTGTGCATGCCTATAGGCTCAGCAGCTGTGTGGCTGTGCATGCCTATAAGCTCGGCAGCTGTGGCTGTGCATGCCTGTAAGCTCAGCACTTGTGGGGGGAGGGGGTTGAGACAGGAAGATTGCAAAGTCCAAGCCAACCTGGATTATATAGGGAGATCCCATCTCCAAAAGGGAAGCCTGTATGACGGCTGCCTAATGCACAGAGGAGCCTGAACTGTAACATTATCGCTAATGGATATGCACAGCTGCTTTCTGATGGCTATGATTGACTTTGGCTTAAGCGGGTCAACCTGCTCCTGTAGAGACCAAAAGAAAGGGTGGTTGGGGGCTTTCCATGTGACCAATGTGATCATGTGACACTGTCCCCTTGAGAAGCACAGCTTCTCTAGTCTGGGAAAGCATGGGCCCTTCTGGTGCCACAGGCACACACAGCAGTCCCCCAGTGACCTCACAGTGCCAAGCTGAGCATCGTGACATACCGTGCATGTCTCCTCCTTTCTGTCTTGCTTGTATTAGATCCATGTAGCAAGCATGTACTCTCCCACACATACCTGCATATGCACCCCTGTTCTCGTAGACATGCACACAAGATACGTGTGTTGTCTGCCCCCCCCTCTGCTTTTTACTTAATCCAAGTAGCAAGCATCTGTGTACACACGTATTCCTTCATGCACACCCCTGCTCTTGTGCATATGGGCATGCGTACGTGTATGAACACAGTCTGTACACACAGCCCCCCCCCCCCCCCACGGCTCTCCTGCTCTCGGCTCTCATCTCTTCACTTGTGAGCAGCTCTCACCCGGTTACATTGTTGCTCTTCGCACCTTTCCCTCCTGAGTTTGTTCTTTCCCTCTTGGGTTCTTCTCAACTGCTCTTTTCTCCAACCCCGTCAACCCCACCCCCCCACACACACCTGAGTCCTAACCTTGCCTCCCACAGTGGAGGGTTCTCAGTCTCTACCCTGCTATTGTCCTTTGTTCTGTGCATTTCAGAATGTTTAGTGATATCCCTGGCTTGTCCCCAGCTGCAGATAGGTAGCACCTCTTCCATTCAGTTGTGATGACAAAAATCATCTCCAGACATTACCAGAGGCCCTCTGCAGCTGTACTCTGTGAAACACACAAACACACACACACACAAACTCCTACACGCATACCCACAACATCTGAGGTGTTCAGGACAGAAACCCAGAGTCAGGGAGTGGGTGCCAGTGGGCAGCGGTTGGAGAGAGATCTGGTGATATGTTTCTGAGTGTATTCTGTACTGAGAACCCCATGTACACTTGTCTCCAGGGCCTTGCACACTTTTCTCCAGCTGTCTGGAGTGGCCTGTGCCCTCCTGACCTTGTAGGTTTTCTGTGAACTTCTTGTCGTTTCTGCGGGTGCCTCAGGCACTGGCTACAGCCACCTTTGCTTACAAGTGTGTCTGCAAAACTCACAGAAATGCAGAGAGACACGGAGCGAGCAGCCCAGCTGAGCCCCTCTTCAGAAGATGAAGCCTTAGTTTTGAGGCAGAAGCCTTCACCTATGCAAACCCCAGACGAGGACAGTGTCACTCTGCAGCAGTGGAAAGTGCAGCAGCTGCAGCGCCTGGCTGAGGAATTGAAGGCAGAGTGGCAGGAGGCCCGGCTGCATCAGGTCAAACAAACAGAGCACCTCTACTTAGCCCACCTGTTGGACGAGACAGCAGAGTGGGCTGTGGATAATGACCCCAGCATGGATGAACAGAACCAGAGAGGAACAGCAAAACACACTCGGGATAGAGAGAGAAACCGAGCAGCCTTCAGAGAGGAGAAGGGCCGCAGGGAGGAGCACCCCAGACAGCACCCCAAGTCCCGGAAAAAGGCACCATGCTCAGAGAGACGTAGTTCTGCCAAAGGCCGGGGCCCAACCTCTGGTGAGAAAGGTAAAGGGAAACGGGGGTCTTCAAGTAAGAGCCATGGTGGCTACCAGGGCCCTCGGAGGACCAGAAGAAGGGTAGATGTGGTGAGGCTCAATCCATTCTTTGATGGTGCCGGAGAAACTGAGTGTATGAAGGAAGTACGGAAGGGATTCGCCCGGGAGGGGCTGCAGCCCTCGGCGAAGGAGACTCGACTTGCTTACAACCTCAGGGACCAGAGTCTGCAGGGCAGAACAACAGCCCTAGATCAGTCCTTGCCCCTCAGCTCCACCCTCAAACAAGAGGCTGCAGCCCAGGGACCCCCAAGCAAGTGCAACAAGAATCAGTGGCACAAAGAAATTGAATCTGCCTTCGAAGAATTGTTTAACACTAATAGGAAGCTGAAGAAGCAACTGAATTTGCACCTCGAACAGAGGCTCAAGGCTGATCTGAATCCAGATGAGCAACAGAGTTACTCAGAGATCCGGAGTGAGAACTTTGGCACCCTGAGAGAGAAGAGTTCAGAGGAAGTAGAAACCACCGAGGAGTCTGGGAACCCAACGGAGTTGGAGACCCCTGAGATGTTGTCCAAAGTCAATCTGAAACAGATGCTGAGTGACACAGAGTACCCGATAAAGAATGAAAGCCTAGTGCCTGTCAAAGCAGGAACATCTAGAGAGCAAGATGACTTGTTCTCACTCAGCCCAGAGTCAGGACAGGAGCCACCCAAGTCACCTGTGGTGGAGGACGAAAGCTTCAAGCCTTACCTGCAGAAACAGGCAGACTCTGTAGCAAGCTGGATGGCTTTGAGGCAAAAGCAGAAGACAGAGTTGGAGCAGAGAAGGCAAAAGACACTTTTGGAGCTGACAGAACACCCCAGTATGAGCTTGGAGATCCATTACAAGGCCGAGTTGGAGGAAGAACGCCGGGCTCGTCGACGGATGCGCTTGGCTCTCCTCAAATCTTATTCCACTGGGATCCAGGCCCCCCCGCCTCCTGACCAAAACATTTCCCTGGACACCGGCCTTCTCGATGAGGACAAACAGAACCAGATGATCCGTGACCTTCAGCAGCAGATCTTAGAGCAAAACAAGTTACACCAGGAGTTTTTGGAAAAAGCCAGGAAACGCTTGCAAGAGTTTCAAAAATCATTTTAAAAGCAGACCCACCCACGATAAATACATCCCTGATGGCTGCTTTGCCTGCACCATACCTGTGTCTCTTACGTCTCTTTGGTTTCCCATCCCAGCAAAGGCCTCCCTGCAGAAGCAGGATCCAGAGAGTGAGTCTAGCCGGTGTTCTACAGATTGTTTTTATGGGCTGTGGGGACTCATGGAAACCCCAGGTAAAATAGACTCTTCAGATGGTTTAGCCAAACACTGGGCTTTTTGGAGCATTCAGGGTTAGATGGGCACAGTTTCAAGATACATCATTGGTTGATTGGCCTCTGGCTGAGACAATGTCATAGCTATTAGCTAAAATCTCTCTCCTTTAGGAGACAGGAAAAAAAACAGAGACAACAGTGTTTAACAACATATGTACTTTTAGAACCTTATGGGTAGCCGGGCAGTGGTGGTGCACGCCTTTAATCCCAGTACTCGGGAGGCAGAGGCAGGCGGATTTCTGAGTTCGAGGCCAGCCTGGTCTACAGAGTGAGTTCTGGGACAGCCAGGGCTATACAGAGAAACCCTGTCTTGAAAAACCAAAAAAAAAAAAAAAAAAAAACCTTATGGGTGGAAGGCAGGCAAGCCCAGCCCACCTGGGTAACCCATCTGGGGCCAGTGCTGCTGGGGGGTGTGGGGAGGAATGGCAGAGGGGAGACCTGGATGTTTAGGTTCCTTCTCCTTAGCTTTTCTGACTTGGAACCAGCAGCCACCTAGCTGTGGGGAACACATGCTGGGTAGATGGGGACCAACAGACTTTCTCTGCATTGCCCAGAGGGTGACGGCCTCCTTTTGCCAGCCAGCATCTGGCCATTTCTCAGCTCGACTTTTGCAGCTCCAAAGAAGCTGTGGAAGGACTGGGCTGCAGCTCAAGAGGAGTGTGCAATGCTCCAAGAGCTACATGAGGATTTGTGAGGCCCTAGGTTCAATCCCCAACACTACAATGGCAGTTGGGGTTAGCATATGGCTCAGAGTGACCCAGAGTGGGCCTAGGCATGAGTGGGTGGGGCCAAGTACAATGGGACCTGACTGACTTAGGCAGTTGCTGTCTGGCTATGGCTCCTCCTTAGTTTCTGGGCCTTCTCTCATTCCTCCCCTCCCATCTTCCTCTCACCGACTTCTAGATAGCTTGATGAATCATGACACATTAGTAATATTGGTTCATAAACAGCCATATTTATCTCTTATATGTGTCTAGTAGACCATATACTGGATGACTGTAAGTACGCCAGTCAAATCCATGACCTAGGGGAGGTTCTCTGATGTGTATCAATGATTTCATCTTAACCCCCTGCTTCCTCAGACATGTACCTGCTGAGCCCTTCCGCACATACATGAGTACTGAACATGGTGGGTCGTGGGTGGTTTCCCTTGGGGTTGAAGTTCCTCATCCCTGCTGTGGTCTCAGCCTCGCTCCTGACCCCCAGCCACGAATGTAGAACTCCCAGGAGCATGATATCTCTATGGTGCTTTCAGAGCCAGCCTTCCGGATCCCAGCTGTGTTTGTGCCTCTTTCTGAGAAGAGTGCTCCACAGCCAGCGCCTTTGGATCAGGAGGCCTGGTGCCGAGAAGTGCTTTCAGAGTCTAACCCCAGCTTTGGCACTGGCTCTTGTTTTAAAACGTTTTTTTGCAATCTGCAAAGGAAAGCATGCAGCTGGGCGTGGGTGGGAGGGCTCCGTTTACCGCCCCTCGCCTTCCCGTTTGCACCATTTCTGCTGAAAGGGCTTCCCTTGCCATCCTGATAGTTTTTATTTACACTGAGTGCCAAACCCTGTGCCCCCCCACACACCCCCACCCTTTCCCCAGCCCTGTCCCAGCAGGGAAGCTCGGAGCAGCCTATGAGGGCCGTACAACTTGTGCATATCTGAAGACACAAGCAATGAGTAGCCCATATGACCAGGATTGCTCAGAGTCTACAGAATGATGTGACACACTGGGCTGGGTGGCTACATAGTTCTGAGCAACCCGAGCCCAAGGCCACCTACTACCATACTCATCTGGCTGGACCCTAGTAGCATCCCACAGAGGTTTGAAATTTGCTTTTGTTTCTTAGACATCAGACCTCTTTCCTGCCTGTCTGTCGATTGACACTCAGTGTTGCATGACACAGCACCCTGCAGCACCACCTCCATCCAGAGGAGTCGGGTGGGTGTTGTGGCGTCCCTCGGCCTAAAGCTGCGGTCACAACTGGACCTCACGTTGCGTAACTGAGCCTCCCAACTTAGTTGGGAGCCGCAGCCCAATGAGCAGACCCATCTTCCCAGAGCACATTGTTTTTGTTTCCATTTACAAAGATGGTATTTGCGGCCTGTGTTCTGAGTAAGGAATCGCTTCTCCTCGGCTACACTGAGCTAAAAGTAGGTGTAGGGATGGGTACTGAGACATGATGAGTCACCTCTGCCTGGACAGTAACACCTACACTGTCCCTTAGCAGCGAGCATGAGGAGAAACCCTGCCCTCTCCCACCTGTCTTATACAAGGCTAAAGGGGGATGGGCTAGCCTTGGCTCAGGCCAGTGGTGTAAATTGTAAGTCCAACCTCTAGGATCTCCTCCCACTAAAACAATGACTTCCAGCAATTCCCTAAGGAGGTGTCATGGCTGCCTTCCCATTTCATCCCTGGAGGGTCAGGAGTTGGTGTCGACCCTGTTTCACCCTTTTGGTTACACTGATACATCTGAGTGGCAATACAAAGTCCTCGGGTGTCACCTGGAGCTCTGCAGTACCTTCCACACTCCTCACCCATCAGCCTCGAGTACCACAGTGACAAGAGTAAAAGCTCTGCCACTCAGAGGGCCAAGCAAGGGGTCAACACGCTGACTCCCCAGTCTTGAGAGTCCGTCTCCTCCCTCATGCCCAACTTCAGCCATCTCTGTCACCAGCATCTGCATTCTTGACAGGTAGTCGGAGGAGGACACTTTCAGCTCCTGCTTGACACCACTCAAATCCTGAGGCGTTGGTTCACATAGATGGCAATGCTAGTCAGGGTTGGGGCGGTCTGTATTCACACTTGAGGCCTCGCCTCCGGGTGACTGAAATGGGGTAGTAAGGGCTAGTGTGCAGCAGCTTCTGGGTTTGTACAGAACTCTGTCTGGTTGCAGGAGAGCCCAGGCATGGAGCTGCCTTTATCCTCCGCCTCCTGAAGCACACTTGGGTTCTTGCCCTGCACCTCTTCAGAACACTTTGTATGCTGGAGCTGCTCCCTGGCTTCCTCTCTGTACCCATAAGGGGTAGGGGGCAGAACCTTTATTCCGGCTACGTGCTGCATTTACCAGAATCTTTTTCATCAAGCTCCTGCCTTGCGTCTCTGCACCACGCATTTGCTCCAAAGCACATGTCTCTGGGGCTGACCAAGTGCTGGACCAGCACCCTGTCTGCCCAAGAGGTTTGCAGGACAACAGCAATGTCATTGTCCACAGGTTGGGGCATGCCCAGAATGTCCACCAGGTGAGAGACACAGGTGCTCACACTGCTCACTGCCACACTGGCTGAACCTGGTCAGTTATGACCAGGATGAGCCATTAGTCTCAGTCACCTCTCCTGGCCTAACCCCAGCATGGATAACACATATGCACATGCTAAAGCATACAGACGTGCATGCACATGCTAACAGCAGCACCCAGGACTTCATACCAGTGAGAGGACGGGCTTAGAAAAGAGGTGTGAGTTTGGGAGTGGGGGAGGGACCCCCTCTAACCTGTATTGTCGTCGTCCCCCCGCACCCCACACCGACAAGTACATAATGACAAGAGGTCAGTTCAGATTCTGAGACCAGACAGGGCCGGCCTCCAGGCAGTCTTCAGAGGATCCAGCCTGGGAAAGCTGTTGGCCCTGAACCATTGACTGGACACTTGAAGGCTATCCTGAATGTCCTCCTGTACTTCATGGCTTGGGGTGGGGTGCTACTGATGAGGGCTGGAGAATGGGAAGCCACATTCTGCTGTGTCCTCTCAGACATGTGTGGGCTCTGCTCACAGCCTTAGTGTCCTACTCAGAGGCCCAGGACTGTCAGTGCTGAGCACTAAAGCAGAGGTGCAAAGCTCTGGTCGTCCTAGGTCCACTCCTGGGAAAGGAGCAAACAAAAGATAACTATCATCTGTCCATCTGTCGGTCCGTCCATCTGTCCATCCGCAGCCACCATGTGATGATCCCCACCTGCCTCTGCTGTCATGTCACTCAGCCTCTGCCTCAGTGCTGTGGGGAGGTCGGCTTACAGGGGTCGGCAGAGTACCCTCAGGGATGTCTCCAGGCTTTCTCTGCCCCGCTCTGTACCGCCCAGCTTGCCCGGTTTCGGGATTCACAGGGCTAAGCTTGGCTCCCATGAGGCCCTTGGCTTCTTGGCGTAGAAACTGCCGAGCAGCAGCCTCTTCTACAAAGCCACACTGTTCTCAGCAAACCCTCCCAGGAGTGGGATGAATTTTTTTCAAATGATTCAGCGGCACGTGAATGGGAAGGGCCTCACTTAAGGCCTTGGCATAAGATCCTGCTGGCCCGCAGCTGGAAAGGAGGGGTTGCAGGGTGTAGGCCTGGTTCTACCAGGCCCAGAAGGATAGAGCCAGGGTCCTGGGGGGCACAAGGCAGCTGGAGGGCTGGGCCAAGGATGCTTGTAGCTTTCCTCTGCTTGCCATCGCCCACCCGGAGAAGAGCCAGAGGAATGGGCAGGAAATGGAGATGGGAAAGCTGGTCTCCATGGAGACGGGCATCTAGCGGACAGCCGCCCTCCTGTGCGTGCAAGCATGCTAGAATCTGAGCGGTGGGCAGGGAGCCTGCTGCTAGGCAGGCTTGGCACGTTCCCAGGCACCAGTCCATGGGTAGTGTGGCTTAGAGCTGAGTGCCCTGCAGTCCCTTGGTCAGAGCCTTTAAACCCCATCCCCCTCAGCCACACCCATCGGCTCGCCTTGGCCTGAGTTGTAGATGAACAGGTCTTGCCCTCATCCTGAGTTGGCTCAGCCCTACCCCAAGGCTGGAGCCCTGTTTGGTTTCACACTCCCCCAAAAGCCCAGTTGCTGTCTATGAGGGGGATCATCCGATTTGGGAGTTTCTGTGGGAGGGGCTGGCTGGTCTCAGCTGCTGATGCAGGGAGGCAGTACAGAATCCTGCTCACCAGCACAGGACTGTTTTTAATTATTGAATGACAGCCTCCTTTTCCTTTTTAGGGAAATGAGAGAAAAAGGATTTAGGGAAGGTCTTCCCCCCCCACCACCACCAACCAGAGTGGCTGGGCGCGGAGCAGACAAGGCAGGGTAGAGTTCAATGGATGATCTCAGCCATCTACAAAGGTCACCGTGAGGTCATGACCGTGAGAAGGGTGGTCACCATGAGGCTGGAGACAGCAGGTAGAGCTGGACTCCTTGGTACCTGACAACCTGTGAACACCAAACCTGCCTTTTATCCCTCAGGACACCTGGCTGCTCATCTATAACACTGTACCTCCACATGCTGAGGTGTAGCCTGAAGACCTGGGAGTCAGAGCAGGTCTTAGGGCCCCAGGACAGAGCCCCACTATTTCTCATCCCCAGTGGTTCCTCCAGCCAGTGAAGTCAACCTATTCTAAGGAACAAGGGAGGTCCATCCAAGTGGTCTTCCTCATGACCTCCACAGCCCCACTCAGGTTCCACAGCAGTTCAAGGACAGCATCCTGAGCTCTGTAACCATCTGATGGCAGCTGTCATAGGACAATGCCAGGAACAGTGTGGCTGGTCTTATGTCCCCAGATGACAGTGTAGAATTGGGGCAGGGGGAATGCTCAGTTCTTCTCCAGACGTTCTTTCAGGGTTCAAGACAAATTAATCCAGATCCAATGGTCAGGCAGCCTGGCTGACCAGATACGGGTACTGTGATACCCTCTCTGAAGAAACTGATCCCAAGGGTCAGCCTCAGGGTCTAGTTATGGGTGGCGTCAGTATTTTGCTAGCTGAATGGAGGATGTAAAGGACAAACTTAATAAAGAGACCTGTAATCCCCCGCCCCTCACCCCCACGCAGAACAGACTGGAGAAAGCCACCGGAGCCTCACAGGGCTTTGATTGCTCTGGGAGAAAGAGATGTTTCTTTTATAATCCTGCTGAACTGATTGGCAAGATCTCTCTCAAGAAACAAAGAAGTAGACCTTAATAGGACATCTACAGCTGGGCCTAAAGTTACTGCATTTGTATCCATTTGTATCGATGGGATGAGGGAGGTCTTTCCGGAGGGATCTCCCCCACCTTAATGCCAATAGCTTAAAACAGTGTATTGCTGTCTTCGTTTGACCCCAATCTAGTTGTAGCATCAGGGAGTCCCGCAAGCCCTGGTGATTCCAGCTGGCAGCATCTTGGCAGAGATTCCATCTCCTATCTCCGAGGAGGAACCACCCAGAATTAAATTGACAGGTTTTCTATAGGACCTTGCTGGCCGCATGTCACGGCAGTAGCCTCAAAGTTGGGGTGGCCTGGTTGTGACTCTCTGGTAATCCTGAGTAAATCTTTTCAGCCTCAGAAGACGGGTGTTGATAGCTACAGGTTCATCTGTGCTCAGTGTGGGAAACCACACATAACTTGAAGGCAGCTTTCCTTCAGGTTATGACCCTCCAATGGACTATGGGCATGGTGTGTCTTCAGACTCTCCAAGGACTTCCATCATGGTGGTACTGTGGACACTATCAAAATCTAAAGTTGTTGACAAGCTGGGTGTGGTGGTGCATGCCTTGGGAGGCGGAAGCAGGTAGGTCTCTGTGAGTTCAAGGCTAGCCTAGTTTACATAGTGAAGTCCAGGCTAGCTGGGCAGTGGTGGCGAACGCCTTTAATAACAGCACTCGTGAGGCAGAGACAGGCGGATTGGTGTTCGAGGCCAGCCTGGTCTACAGAGTGAGTTCTGGGACAGCCAGGGCTACACAGAGAAACCCTGTCTTGAAAAACAAAAACAAAACAAAACAAACAAACAAAAAAGAATTCCAGGCTAGCCAAAGCTACATAGTGAGATCTTTTTTCTCTCTTTACACACACACACACACACACACACACCTTTGTTGGATTTGTGAACGTGTCTTCAGAGATCAATGGGCCATGTCTTTGTGACCCAGGGGACAGAAAGGAGCACCTTGGGAGGGAGAACCATGGCGCTTTGGCCACAGTTGGTATCTGTGGAGTATGTTGAATCCTCCAGTTTCCTTTAGCCATGGCTGTCACCTCCAGGGTTTCTAGCAACTTCCCTTACAGAGAGGGAAGTAGCAGATCAGCCCAGCCTCTGTTGCCATCCCTGGGCAGTTGTGATTGTCAAATCGCAAGCTCAGCCCATCATCTTTGGCTCATCACCAGTGACCTCGACCCCACCCACCTAGGTCTTTTCCATCCCCATTCTGCTGGGTACACTGGGATTGTTTTTGCAGGCTCCTCGAGGGGGAAGTGACATCATGCAGTATCCTCCGCCAGAGGGATGGGGGTAGGGGCTCTGCGGTTGTGTGTGCTTTGAATTAAGTCAGCGCTTGTGCCAGCATCTGGCAGTGAATCCGTCAGCCAGGGTAGCCCTCTCAATGGCAAACCCAGATGTTGGCTTAACAGAAAGAAAAGAGAAAGGAAATTTTGAGCTGCAGGGGGTGGGGGCACAAAGCACTTAAACACGGGTCTCCTGCTGCTGTGTCCGGCTCCTTGGGTAGAAATGGCTGGTCCCGCCCTGGTGTCTGCCCCCAGCCGAGCATGTAAGTGTCCAGTCAACAGTTACCCATGCCTTGTCTCTGGTTCATTCCAAATACTCTGAGTCTCTGTACTTCCCTGACCTTCAAATGGCTGGGGACTCAGGAAGGTTGTTGCCCATTCTGTGGTGTGGTTACCCTTCTCTACAGCCCCAGAAGTCACACCAGAGATCACAGTGATGACCACTGCTGTGTGTGTGTGGTGGGGGGGACTATGATTCTAGAGAATTCTCTATTTCCTCTCCTTTCCTCTCCATCTGTCTGCCCGCTGCCTAGATCAGAAGGATCTACTGCCAGGGCAGTGAAGGCTTTTACTGAGAAGTCCTCCCCAGCTCCTCTTCCATCCACTGTTCTCACCAAGTAAGAGCTAGGACCCATGTCTGCTGCACTCAACAGTGATGGCCTGTCTCACAACAGGACCATTAAGTGGGAGAGGAACGTCCATCCAGGTTTAACCCAGACCTGTGGTCCCATGGCTAGCCAGAAGCAGCCCAGTTGTCGATCAAGATTCTGCCAAGTCTGCCCCTCCCCACTCCCTACAAACACCACAGAACCACCACCCCCTGCCCCGGTCCCCATTAACATTCTAGCCTGAAAACCCTGTGTCTACTCCCAGACTCTCAGTTTATCTATCTCTTCTCATCTGAGATTTTGCAAAAAAGAAAGTAGATGGCCCTCAGCCCTGAGGCAAAGTGAGCACAGCCACATACTGTCCTGGCTTAGGAGCCCATCTGACTGCCACCGGACCAGGGCCAGCGGTCCAGGTCTTTGTCTTAAAGGAGCAGAGAAATCTCTGCCTGTTTTCTCTGCCACAGTGTGTCCCTAGCACTCTTTGCCCTGTCTGGGGCCTCACTTACCCTTACCATCATTATATGACATGAGCTGGTGACATCTGTGTTGCCTGCACCGTCAGATGGTCTCTGAAGATCACAGCAGTCAGAGTTTCTCTCTGCAGTGCCTCACACACATGTGCGCACCTGATCGCTTCTCAGCCTTTCAGCTTAGCAGGGACTTGAGGGCGTGTGGGAAGCTGAGGGCTTCCACAAGACAGCAGTATTGAATCCTAGGTGCCGTGGGAGAGAAGGAGAGCTTTTGACTGTCTAGAAGTCACTGGGCTTGTTTTCTGATTGCCAAGTGGATGGTGCCTTTATTAAACTTTTATTGTCTTGTGTTGAGACATGGTCTCAAATAGCCCCGGCAAGCCTCCGAGCTCGACAGTTCGAGGGAATGCTAAGATTCCAAGCGTGGTGAGGGCTTTATGGATAGCTGTATACCCCCCCCCCCCAGCTAAGCTACAGCGCCAGCCCTTAGTGAACACTTTGGAGCATTAGGCACTATGCAGTACAGTGGGCCATTACTGAGAAGCAAGGTTAGGACGTTCTCTAGACGGGTAGAGGGGGGAGTCACTCCTTAGGGACCCCTGTCCCCTCTTGTTTTCGAGCTGATGACAGTGCTATACAAAGAACAAACACTGGGCAGTATTTATCCGACATGCTCACGCATCTGCATAAGCACGGTGATGGTTGTACAGATGACACCATTAGGGACCAAGGACCAGCCATACCTGTGCTGCCATCCTGAGGCTATCAGGGTCAGCCCAGCTCCATCTGGTAGATGTTCTTCCAGCCCCAGCTTTTCCTTTGCAGGGCCTCTACCTGTTAGGACCTCTCAGCAGGCAGGTGCACAGGCATTTACAGCAGAATGTATAGGAGATGAGCAATACACCAGCCACTGCAGGGAGAAGCCAGGAAAGGACTGCTTCTCACGGCGGTGTGGAAGTTCTCCAGGCAGGGAGCTGGAGGTGGCATTTGGGTAGATGAGCTTTTCTGTTCTGAGGCTGGGCATATCCGGGTATCTGAGCATGGTGGGGGCCAGGGAGCAGAAAGAATTAGGAAAGAGCAAGGGCCAAGTGAAGCTGCAGAAGGTGTATCCCTGGCTGTCCTGGAATTTGCTATGTAGACCAGGCTAGCCTCAAACTCAGAGATCTGCTTGCTTCTGCCTCCCCAGTGTTGAGACTAAAGGCATGCGTCATGGGGCTCATATGTTAAGTGAAGGCGTTTTGCAGGAATGTTTACAGAGAAGGCATAGAACCAAGAAAGGGCCCTTTGTTCTGGGGTGGCCTGCCAGGTGGCTTTTACCGGGTTGTAGCTGTTTGAACTCAGGCTTGCTTTAGCCTGGGAAACAGGAACCTGTGGCCAGGCCAGTGGTTACTCAGCTGCACAGAAGGACCAAAGGACCAATGTTAATAGGCCTTGAAGCTGGGTGGGGCCCCGGCTGTGGTGTGAGACTCATGGGGAGGGATCCAGAGTGCACCAGGGTCTGAGGAGCAGGTGGCACTCCCACAGGCCTGGACCTCCCTGCCTCTGTGGAAAGCAGTGCTGGTTAGAAGTTTCCAAGACTCAAACTGACTGCTGGAGACTCTGAGCCTGCACTGCCTGCTCCTTGTCTCTTGTCTAGCTCATGTGCCCAGTGACAAAACACTTGCCCCAGAGTGACCCTACACCACTGCCGTTTGAAGGGCAAGCCTTTTAAAGCCATTAAAATAGGCCCTAGCCTAGGTAATAAGCTCCGAGTGAAAGAAATGCAGGCCCTGCCTGTCATAGCATCTGCCGATCCTCCGTGGTAGGTTTCCAGGGAGGGAGCAGGGGCTTAATTCCTGATAGAAAAGTTCTGTTAGGCATGACCAGGCTCCATAACACTCTGGAACTTTCCTGGTCCGTCTCTTCCCACCACTTCTTAAGGCTGTTGCCTGGGATACATTTCCTACAGGACCTGCTTCCTTCCCATCGATGTCTAAGGTTTATGAGTCACAGCAGTGTCACAAACCACAGCCTGCATAATATGCTTTCCCACCCCAGTCCTACTTCTCATAAAATACGTGTTGCGGAAAGCCAGCACGCACTTGTAATCCCAGTACTGTGAAGGAAAAGACAGGATGGACCCAGGGGCTTGCTGGCCAGAAGCCTACTCAGTGAGCTCTAGTCCAGTGAGACACCCTGTCTCAAAAAACCTAGGTGGAGAGCCAACGAGGACTGAGTGCGTAAACTCATGTGGTAGAGAGGAGAGTTGACTCTCACAAGTTGCCTTCTGACTTTGATATATCGGTTGCAGCATGCAGACCTTGCCCACTTCCAATAAATTTAAAATAAAAATGTAAAAAAAAAAAAAAAATCAACTCTTTTCCAGACAAAGCAATTCGCATCTGAGAGATGAAGGTCTCCTCTGACCTTCACATGCATGGCCCATGTACGTTGACGTGGAAACTTCTTCCTTCTGAATTGCTAGGGAGGGAACTTAGGCCCTCTTGCATGCTAGGCAGGTGGTCTGCCCTGAGCTGTACTCCAGTGGAGTCCCCAGGCTCCATTAAGGTGGATGACCACCTCTCTGCTCTAGCCCTCAGAGTCTGTTTGAGGATGAGGTACTAGAATGTCAAGGCCACCTCACTGACTGTCCACCAGCCCTACCTGCAGGAGCAGGATTGCACGCCAGGCCGCTTGTTAACTGTTTCTCTAGCGACCAATAAGCAGGAAGAACCAGACTCATGGAGGCTGTTTGCAGCCACCTGAGCAGGGGCTCCGAGCTTCTGCCTTTGCTCTTGCCAGCAACGGATTCATTTGGATTTATTGGTTTTGGCTGGGTTGTTTTATTTGAGACAGGGTCTCTCACTTTGTAGCCCTTGCTGACCTGGAACTCACTATGTAGACCAGGCTGACCTTGAACTCACAGATATCTACCTGTCTCTGCCTCCTCACCCCCCACCCCAAGTGCTGGAGTGAAAGGCATCTGTCACCATGTGTCACCACACCCAGCTTTTTGGTTTTCAATTTTTGTCTTTTGAGACAGGGTTTCATTAGCCCAGGCTGGCCTTGACATCCTGATCCTCCTGACTCTACCTCCCAAGGGCTGGTAAGGTGTGTGTCACTGTGCCCAGTTTTATTTGGTCCCTGTGCTAGAGATTGAACAGGTCTTGGTGCAGGCTAGGCAAGCACTCTACCAACTGAGCCATGTCCCAGCCACTGTGAAGAACTCTCACTGATAATCCCAGCGAAGCCACAGAGCCTCCTCTCCTTGCTTATGACAAGCCAGGAGTCCTCTGACCTCTCAGGTTACAGCAGGTGAGCAATAGGCTCACCTCCCCCAGCACCTCCCATAGGAAGCACTTCTTACTCCTGTAGTGGAGCCTGGATCCTGGTCATTGGGGACTTTCCTCAAATTCCTGTCTCTGCTTTGCAGTGATCAGGGCCAAAGCAGTGAGCGAGAAGGAGGTGGATTCCGGGAATGACATCTACGGCAACCCCATCAAGAGGATTCAATATGAGATCAAGCAGATAAAGGTATATTGACTGCATAGGGGTATGGGGAGTGGGGCAGGGGCAGGGGCGGGGGCGGGGGCGGGGGCGGGGGCAGGGGCAGGGACAGGGCCTGGAACTCACCCAGCCACCCCTAGGCCAGAGAGATGAGTTGTCAATCCACAAGAACATGAAAGCTGAGCAGAAATGCTGTTTTCAACTATCTCACCGTCCTATGCTGCGAAGAGACACCAGGGCCAAGGCAACACTTGTAAAAGAAAGAATTTAATGGAGTCGTTCTTAAAATTTCAGAGGTTTAGTCCATGATCATTATGGTGGATAGGGAACAAGAGCATGGTGCTGGGGCAGAATCTGAGAGCTTTACATCCTGATCCAAATACAGTAGGCAGAGGGAGAGACACATTGAGCCTAGCATAGGCATTTGAAACCTCAAAGCCCACCCCTAATGACATGCCTCTTCCATCAAGGCCACACCCCTTAATCCTTCCCATGCAGTTCCACCAGCTGGGGACTAAGCATTTAAATACCCAAGCCTATGGGACCATTTTCATTCAGACCACCACATCTGTCTAGTTCCAGAAATATGCTATCCTGATTTTGCTGGATGGTATACTGGTGTGTAACATGTTATAAAAGGAAGAGTCTGGCAGGTGGGTGTGCTCAGGGGTAGCTTTCCTCTTTGTGCTGCGCCATTTACTGAGAAGGTATCCCATTGGGTGGACAGGACTGTGGTCAGAGAGACTGCACCTGGCAGCCATGGTGACTGTGGTGGTGTCTGCTACTGTTTTCAGAGTGTTTTCCATGTTGAGGACAGATAGGAAGAGATAGACATTTGAGAGAAAGAGAGAGGGAGAGGCTGGGGTTGTGGCTCAATCGGTAGCGTGCTTGCCTAGCATACCTGAAGTTCCAAGTTTGATCCCCAGCATGGCAAATGAGATGTGCTGGTGCCTGCTGGTGGCATTTATGACTTCAAGTTCAAAGGAAGACAGCTGGCTCCTCCAGTGTTAGGGACAGCTCTGCCACACCATAGCGGTTGTGTCACCTCAAGGGGATGACTAGCCACTCGATACCAAAGCCTCTTTATGAGGCAGAGAAGCAGGTAGTCTTTCACAACATCCTCATTGCTTAATGCCAAGGAAGTGACTCTGGAGTGGCGTCATGTGAGATGCCCGAGGAGACCCTGTGACCTTCCTTCTGAGGACTGTGCAGAGTTCTCTAGGAGAGGGGCAGGAGACTGGTCTCAGCGGGTAAGAGCGCTTGCTGCTCTTTCAGAGTTCAGGTCCCAGCACCCATGTCCTGCAGCTCACAATCCGCACTTCTGCTGGAGGGGATCCAGCGGCCTCTTCTGTCCTCTGAGGGCATCAGGAGCATGGCAGCAGACACACAGACAAACACATCGTGTAAATAGAAATGAAGTAAACCTTTAAAACTCAGAGGAAGGAAGAAGAAACAAAAAGAAAACCTGTCTCTGGAATGTTAGGAAGGACAGGAGTAAAATGGGAAAAGTGGGGACACCACACACACACATACACACTACATACACACACACACACACACACACACCACATACACAACATACACAACATATACTCCACACACCACATACACACCAGACACATACACACACACAGCACACATATACCACACAGACACACACACACAAATACACCACACACACCACACAGACACACACACATACCACACACACCACACACACCACACACACATCTAGCTGCTGGGAAATGTCTTCCTCAGCAGGGCAGCTGAAGAGCTGAGTGATTAAGGCATTGAGAAATCAAGCCCTCTCCCGACCCAAGGTTCTGTTCTGGTTCCCGGGGTTCCTTTCTGTCCTTTGCTGTCCTCTGGTAGCCAGTGTTTCAAGACCCAAGTCTCTGGAAATGAGCAGGATGTTGTAGTACAAGCCCAGCATCTGGCTGAGGCAGGAGAATGGAGAGTTGGAGTCCAGGACTGGCTACAAAGTAAAAAGAATCCTGAAGAAGGGCTGCGGTGTAAATGTTTGGTCTTAGGTTTAATCCAGAAGTGTGGGGGAGGGGGGAGGATGAAGATCAAAAGAAAAGGGGAAATCCACAGCAGATACATTAACCCAGTCCTGGGAACAAAGATGCGCCCTTCGTGGCCAGTGAGCATCTCTAGACCTTACTCAGAGGTCCTAAAATGACCTTGTGTGCAGGAATGTCCTAGGAGAAGTCTCCTGCAGATGACTGGACTGTGCTCACCTGCTGAGATCTCCCCACCGCCCTCAGCAGATGATTCTGAATACCTTTGCAAAGCAGAGGTGGCTTGTGAATCCGTGGGACACGCCTGTTTTATCCCTCTGTGCATCCTGGGTCTGGAGGGGGAGGGTGTCTGCCTGGGTGCAGCCATGTGTCCCTGTTCCCATCATGCTCTGGTTGGGAGGCACATCTCTATTATACCTGTCCTCCTGTGTTTTGCAGATGTTCAAAGGACCTGACAAAGACATCGAGTTTATCTACACGGCCCCCTCCTCAGCAGTGTGCGGGGTCTCGCTGGACGTTGGAGGAAAGAAGGAATATCTAGTTGCAGGTGTGTGGGAGCTCCCCCTTCCCCACTGAGTGCTGAATTGTGGTGCAGAGAATTCGCGTGTCCTGTTCGCTAAGGAACAAACTTCCCACACTGCCCTCTAGGGGCGAAAGAGCAGAATTGCATCAGACCAGGGACGGCTGATAGCCTATGTCCAGGAAGCCTTTGACTTGCCAGCACCTTTTGCCAGAGGCACCCACCAGGTCTTTGACTGTACAGAAGTTATCTCTATTAGCAGCCTCCCCAGCAGGCCACATTCCTTCTCTGGGCACTGACTGGTCGTTTCCCATTTCTCTACAGAGATTACACAGGTCCTCTGATTTCATGTTATAAAGGTGTTGCCGTGATCCCCCAGTGCAGAAGAGGGTTTGCCTTGGGCATAGTGATTAGCCTGGGGTCCACTTGCAACACCTGCCAAAAGCCAGTGGTTATATTTCCTATGAGCTTATTGGGATCATATTAGCACCAGACAGAGTGGGGGCATTTCTGGCACAGAAACCATCAGCTATTGCAGAGAGGTCCTTTTCCTCCTAGGAGAGGAGGTAGGTAAAGGTTCCTCAGCACAGCCCTGGAGCACCCCTGCTGGCTCTACCTGGTCTTAAAAAAAAAAACAAAAAAACAAAAAAAAAACCCCACAGATTTATATATTTTTATGTATCTGAGTGTTTTGCCTGCTTTGATACCTACCAGGATTCTCTGCAGCCTGTGGCATGCCCAGGCTGTATCCAGTCCAAGTCAAGGAGAAGAATCTAGGGCTGGAGCCTCTCCTCTGGAGAACCCATGTGTGGTCAGGGCTAAGAGCCAGTTTCTAACTAGAACCTTCCCTGACAAAGGCCAGGAGTTGCCAATAGCTGGTTAGTACACACTGGGTGGGGTTTACCTCAGAAGCCAGGCATGTCATCTCCCATGCACATGGACACTGGGAGTATTTTATACCTTCATGGACCAGACCTGTCAGTCAGACCTGCTTATCACTTGGATATCCCAAGCATGGGCGCTGCTTTCTGTTCCATGGGATAGAAACCAGCCCACTGAATCTTTAAGGGGCTTTTGGGCAGGCAGCCTACAAATAGGCAAGCCATGCCTCGCTATCAGGAGCCCTGACACATGTGACTGCCACAAGGGGGCTCAAACTCATGCCTCCGTCCCCTGTGTCTCGATGGCTGGCCTGAGGAAGCTGCGGGGGGGGGGGGTGTCTTGCAGGGCAGCAGTATCATGGTCATTGCTGGGTATGTTTTGTAGATTTGGGTGCATGTTAGGGCACTGTCCATGCCTCTGTCCCCCTTCTGCAAGACCCAGGCTCTGGGTCCACACAGGAGGCCAAATAATTGCAGTGACGGTGTGTGTGGATGTCACAGTTTCTGTCATGCTGCATCCTCGTCATCCACATTGGGCGTCAGAGGTTTCCCACGTATGCTGTGTATTCTCCTGTCCATATGACACCCATGTTTGTCCTTGCCTCCTCTGTCTTAGAAGAATGTCACACAGACAGCATAGCACAAGTCTTCTAGGCCTGCTAAGACCCAACTCCACTGTAGCTCCAGGTATAATGCAGACTGAAGGTACCCGAAGTCACTCAGTAACCATGTGCCTGGTATCTCGGACTATATCACACTTGCCCCGGACACACGGCATGTTTTAGTCTCCTAACAAGCCGCAGCATAATGTCAATAAAGGACACTTTTTTGTTGTTGTTGTTTTGTTTTTCGAGACAGGGTTTCTCTGTACAGCCCTGGCTGTCCTGGAACTCACTCTGTAGACCAGGCTGGCCTCGAACTCAGAAATCCACCTGCCTCTGCCTCCCGAGTGCTGGAATTAAAGGTGTGCGCCACCACTGCCCGGCTAACAAAGGACACTTTTTAAATAGGCTGCATGCTGTTTTAAAAACCCCACTAGTATGGTTGCGTATGGTGGCACAAGTCTTTAGCCCTGGCACTTGGGAGGCAGAAGCAGACAGAGCTCTGTGAGCTCAAGGACAGCCAGGTCCTATGCAGAGGGCACCGACCAGTAAGCCTGAGTTTGATCCCCAGGACCTACATGGTAGAAGACGAAAAACAGCTCTTAATTTTTCTTCTGATCTACACACATGTACACGCATGCACACACACATGTACATGCATGCACACACACATGCACACTCACCCATACACACAAAACATGTGAAAGTAACAAAAACTGCAGGAACACGTAAAATGGAGTGTGCCTCTATCACTGTGCCTGAGCAGAGGACTCAGTGACACTAAATGTGTCCACGAGAGTTTGTAGCTATGACCGTCTATTCCAGGACTGTGTCAGCCCCACTGGCCAAGAGCCTCTCATTCCTTGTCCTGCCCCAGGGCCTGCACCCCGGCCCCTACCATCCACTTTCAGTTTCTGTGGGCTTGCCTGTTCTAGGCAGCTCACAGCTGTAGCAGGGATATATCCTTCTGTGGAAGCTTACTTTACTGAGAATGATGCCAGCTTCTGTTCATGTCATAGCAGGTGTGTGACTTGCCTCCCTTTTTATACATATGTGTATATACATACATACACGCACATACATACACATATACACATGCATGCACACACACACATATGAATACATACACACAAACACTATACACATATAAACACATATAGTCACATAAGCACACATATACACACACACACATACACATATACATATAAACACATGCAGATGCATGCACACATGCATACACACATATACATGCCCATATACACATACATACATACATACATATGAACACACATACACATACATACACATGTATGGACACATACATACATACACATATCCATATACACCTACATATCTACATATCTACATATGCATCCACACATACATACTTATATATGCTCATATGCATTCACATGCATACATACATATATATCATACATACATGCATACATATACAGATATATATGCGTATACACTTACATATACACATTCACATACATTCACATGTATATACCATATACACGTACATACATACATACATACATACACACACACACACATACATTTTGTGGTGCTGGGGATAGAATCCAAGGCCTTAGACACGCTATTCCAGAGGCTCTAGAGCTATTCAGATGTGTAAAATTTTTTGTGATTTTTTTACATTGAATTTGACAAGTGATTTCCTATTTTTTTAAAGATTTGTTTATTTTATGTATATGAGTACACTGTCGCTGTCTTCAGACACACCAGAAGAGGGCGTCGGACCTCATTACAGATGGTTGTGAGCCACCGTGTGGTCACTGGGAATTGAACTCAGATCTCTGAAAGAGCAGCAATCAGTGCTCTTAACCGCTGAGCCATCTCTCCAGCCTGTGATTTCCTATATTTGACGTTTCCACTAGCTTTCCAACCCCTAAATCATATCTGAAATTGAAGCAGTTGAAGGCTTCCATGGTAATGGAGAATTCATTACACACTTACTTATCTCATGTATACACGTGCAGATGTCCACATATGATGGTACCTGAGTGGAAGTCAGAGGACATCTTGAGGGAGTCAGCACTCTCCTACAGAGCAGGGCCCAGGGATTGAACTCAGACCGACAAGTTTGGCAGCAAGTGCCCTTATACACTGAGCCATTTCATTGGCCCAGTGGAGGAGAATTGAAGATGCCAAGAAGGGTCTGTGTTTTGTCCACAGAGAACAAACTAGTATAGTGAAAAGATGGCAGGTGGGACATGTGCCAGATGCACACTGAAAACACACCTGACATGTGCCAGATGCACACTAAAAACACACCTGACATGTGCCAGATGCACACTGAAAACACACCTGTTTGGGTTTGAACTGGTGGCCAACACCTCACAAGCCAGCATCCTTGGCCCAGTGGCCTGAATTGTCAGTGCCCTCCAGACCAGTGGCAGGGCAGTTGTCATATGGAAGTAAGAGATGGCAGAGACACTGTACACCTTTACCAGGGCCTAGTCCACATTCATGAATACTTGTGTTTCATAAATAAATGCAACGTGACAGGCACCTGTATGTGTCACTCCAAATGAAAGCCAATGAGGTAGTTATGTGGTAGCTGGGTTATAAGCAGGTTAGCCTCACAGGAGAAAAAGGGAGAAGGGTCTGCGGAGGACCTTAGTAGAAAGCCACCCCCGGGGACAGGCAGTGGTGGTGCATGCCTTTAATCCCAGCACTCAGGAGACAGAGGCAGGTGGTAGATCTCTGAGTGTGAGGCCAGCCTGGTCTACATAGTGTGTTCTAGGATACCCAGGACTACACAGAGAAACCTTGTCTCAGAAAAATAGCCACTCAAAGCACACTGGGGAGATGGGTCCACTGGAAAAGTGCTTAAGTTCAATTCCCGGAAGCCCCATGAGAGCTGGGCTTGGCAGCACATGCCTGTAACTCTAGCTACAGGAAGGCCCCTGGAGCTCACTGTCAGCCAGTCTAGCTGAATTGGTAAACTAAGTTCAGTGAGAGACCCTCCCAGAAAATGAGATGGTGAGTCATTAAGGAGCATACCTAACATCCAGCCTACACACACACACACACATATACAAACACATATAAACATGTACATATGCATTAAACATGCACATGTGTGTATACCATACATACAAACACATATGAACATGTACATATGTACACACCACATACACATGCATAAACCATATACACAAACACATATGAACATGTACACATATATATACCACACACGCGCGCACATGCATACACACACACAGGGCCATCCTTAGAACATTTACAGACCAGCCATATGCTGGTTAGGACAGCCAGAGATGTTTTCCTCTGTGCCTCTTTTGGTCTCTCTCTATGAGGACCATTCTCTTTGGGACGACTCAGGTCCGTTCTCCTTTTGTGGGGTTGGGGGGTTGGGGGATGGAAGGCCTGAGGCACACTGTACAAAAAAACCCTCTCTGATCTTTCTTCATATCTTGGGCTTGGTCAAGAAACGTGGATTGAACGCGCCTTTATTTCCCAAAGCACAGAATCTGTTTCCCGATCTTTAGAGTCAGGACAGGCCCTTTAACCAGGGGCTATCCAGAAATCACGTGGCCCAGCACACTGCCCAGCCAACTGGCTGCGGAGGCCTCTTCCTCCCAGGCTGGTGATTCAGCTCCACATGTGGATTTGTATAGATTTCCCCCTGTAATTTTCTTTTAAGTTTCTCTCTCCTGAAAGGAAAAGTAAACACGTAACCATAAACATACCCGAGACTCTTTCCAAGTTACAATGTTGCAACAGACGATTATGCCACGGGAGCCCAACCAAGTGTGGTTACGCTAAAGGGGCTTCTTTTTTTCTTTTTGTGTTAGTGTTCACTAATTATACAAATAATAGCAGGCCCTCCAGATGGCTCAGCCAGTAAGGGTGCTTGCCAAAGAAGTTTGCTAATGTGAGCTCAACCCCAAACCTTTTAAAGGCAGAGGGAAAGACAAGACAATAAAGTTGTTCACTGACTTCCACATGTGTACTGTGCTGTGTAGGAGTGCTCACATACACATAAGCAGCATACACACAATAAACATTTAAATCAGTCCTTGTGACATTTTCATACATGTATATAGTTTTGATCTGGGGCTGGAGAGATGGCTCAGAGGGATTGCTGCATAACGACAAGGACCTGGGTTCAGATCCCAGCACCCATATAAAAAGCCAGGCGTGGTCTCATACATGGAGGAGCGTGGTAGCTGTAGATAAGGGAATGGCGAGCCCCTGCCCTTCATCGTTGGATTCCTAAATTTTCTCATTGAGCATTATTTTAGTTTCATTTCTGTCATTGTGATAAAAATACCCTAACAAAAAAGCAACCTAGGAAAGGAATGGTTAACTCACAGTTACAGGTTAGTCTCTCGGTGTAGAGAAGTCAAGGCAGGAACTTGAAGCAGCTAGTTGAGAGCAGAGAGGGAAACAAATATTTGCATGCTCACCTGCTTGGTTGCTTGTATTCAGTTCAGCTTCACGCTTATGTAGTTCAAGACCTCTGCCTAGGGGATGGTGCCACCCACCGTGGGCTGGGCCTTTCTACATTTATTAAGACAGTTTCCCACAAACATACCCACCTGCCAACCCAATGCAGATCATTCTTCATTGAGACTGTCTTCCCAAGTAATTCTAAGTTATGTCAAGTTGCAATTAAAGCTAGGTATCCTAAACATCCATCCTCCCTCTTTTGGTTCTTCTCACATAGAGATTCACATAGCCCAGGCTGGCCTCAAACTCACCACATAGGCAAGGTTAGCCTTCAATTCATGCTTCCCCTGCTTGTACCCACCACACTAGGCTCAAACATGCATTATCCTTTAATTCTTAAAAAATGATGTACACTCTTAATCCCAGCACGTGGGAGGCAGAGATGGGTGGATCTCTGTGAGTTCAAGGCCAACCTGGTGTCCAGTACAGCTAGGGCTGTTACATAGAGAAACACTGTGTCAAAAAATGGAGGTGGGGCAGTATTTTTGTTTTATTTTACATTCATGAGAGGAAGAGAAAAAGAGGAAGGAGAAAGAGAGAAAGTAAGACTGGATACGCTGGGGGATGCAGTGCCCGTAGAAGAGATTAGATGATGGTGTCATATCCCCTGAAGCTGGAGTTATAGGCAATTGTAATCTGCCTCACATGAGTGTTGGGAACTGAACTGTGGTCCTCTGGAAGTAAAGCAAGTGCTCTTATTCTCTGGCCATCTCTCTAGCCCTAACATGAGTTGTTTGAAAACTCAGAGTAGCTAGGCAGTAGTGATGCAGGCCTTTAATCCTAGCCCTCGGGAGACAGAGGCAGGCAACTCTCTGAGTTCAAGTCCAGCCAGTAAGTTCTTTGACAGCCAAGACTACACTGAAAAACCCTCTCTCAGAAAACCAAAACCAAACCACCACCAACAACAACAGCAACAACAAAAACCCTCAGAGTAGTCTGACCATGGTATTATTAGAGTCAACTCTCATCACCCAGAACTGTACCCAGAGCAGGAGGAAGGCAGAAGAGGGAGACTTGTTGCTCACATTGACCTGGTGACTCTCCCTTCAGGAAAGGCAGAAGGAGATGGCAAGATGCACATTACCCTCTGTGACTTCATTGTGCCCTGGGACACGCTTAGCATCACCCAGAAGAAGAGCCTGAACCACAGGTACCAGATGGGCTGTGAGTGCAAGGTGAGCAAGATCTGCATCATTTCCCCTCTGTGTGTCCTCACCCCTCCCTGGCTTTCCATCACAAGGTCTCCAAGTGGAGTGGAGATGGGTCCTTTGCTTCCCAGCCCCTCAGGATAGTGATTCCTGGTTTTGGAATGAACTCTGGGATTGTAAGGGAGTGAGGCAGTCTGTCTGGAGACAAAGCCTTTGGTCCTGGGCCCCCAGAGAACCTTGAATTTTGTCCCTGGCAAGGAATATTTGCAATATAAGGGGTTGTGGTGTGGGACAAAGCATATAAATCAATCCACATGACTGGCAGCTCCTAAGAAGAAAAGCTCTAGGGAATGGGGATTTTTGTGAGGAGAATAGAGTCCTAGAAATAGTTTCCCACCATGTACAGGCATAAACATTGTGTGTCCGACATTCTAGACTTCTATGCATGAGTCTCTGTAAATATGGTATTGAGAATTCTGGGGACATTTGCCTGTCATCTCAGAATCTGCTCAGAGGTGGCATTAGGCAGCACTGTAGATGCACACATGCTTAGATGTGACCAAAAAAGAGCAGGATTTATTCCCAGATTTGAGAGTCACATCAACTGCAGGGAACCATTGTGTCCATGGATGGCCCCGATGCTTTTTCCCTCACCATTGCAGGATACATCACTGGATAGCCAGCATCCCTTCTGTTACCAGGAGTGAGTCTGGGACTGGAAGTTGCCCAGAGTTGTGTCCTATGGGTCTGTGCCAGCTGACACTTTCTGGTGCCTCCTCCCCTTCTGGCTGGTGTTTCCCATCACTTGGTTATCAAAGGTGTGATTCCAAGCCCAGGCGGCCAGCCGAATACAGGTCAAGCATGGCTCCACTGTGCCTGGCACCTCAAAAGCGAACACTAGTTGAGCGTGATTGTACACCACATTTGAGAGACTGAGACAGAAGGATTGCTGTGTTTGCAATCAACCTGAACTGTAGAGTGAGTTCCTTGCCACACTGGGCTACAGAGTGAATGAAATCCTTTCTTAGAAAACAAACAGACTGGAAAGTAGCTCTGTTGATAGAGTGCTTTCTAGTGCACATGAAGCCCTGGGTGGTCTCTGGCACCACACAAACCAGCCATGGTGGCACATTTCTTAACCTCAACGTTTGGGAGATGAGAGCAGGTGATCTCAGATTGTCCTATGCTACATAAAAACTTCTAGGCCAGCCTGGGATACAAAAGACTATGTCTCAAGAACAAACAAGCAAAAACCCAAGCTTCTTTCTTCATCTCTGCGTAGCTAGAGGTGGACACTCTTGAAGCTCCATAATATTTTGTCAAAAAGCTAGTGACCCATTGACCCAAGCAGGTGCTTTAGAACAAATATGGGCATTATTTGGTTCTAATCTGTCTCCAGTGTAAGCCCCTTGTGGTGGCTGTAGTTTCAGGATGGCCTAAACTGAAACCATCCCTTTAAAAAAGTAGACCAGATGGCCCAAAGCAGAGGTGCATCTGTCACACCAGAATTACATAAGCAGGTAGGTACATTAGTTTCCCCCAGACCTGTCCTCAGACATAGTACAGGGACTCAGCAGGACTACTGTCTTTGAATACCTTTAGAAGGTTGTGTTCTGTAGGTACCCCAAGTGCCCTTGGCCCCACCTGTTCCTTGGTCCAAACTAAACCTTCCTTCATGTGTCCCCCAGATTACGCGCTGCCCCATGATCCCATGCTACATCTCCTCCCCGGATGAGTGCCTCTGGATGGACTGGGTCACAGAGAAGAGCATCAATGGGCACCAGGCCAAGTTCTTTGCCTGCATCAAAAGAAGCGATGGTTCTTGCGCGTGGTACCGCGGGGCGGCACCCCCCAAGCAGGAGTTTCTTGACATCGAGGACCCGTAAGCAGGCTGACAGAGCCCCTGTGGCCAATTGAAAAGCCTCTGAGGGTTTAGACTGGTCCAGTTTTGACATCCCTTCCTGGAAACAGCATGAATAAAACATCAATCATCCAAGTGGGTTCACGCTAGTGTGATTCTACACTCCCCCATTTTCCCTAAACATGGTAGTGGGTCTGGAGGGACAGGCGGGCCAAGGTCCCTGCCATACCCCCTCCTTCTGCTGGTCTGAGCACTGTGTGTCTCAGTCTTTGATCCTTGGTACAGACAGGAGTGGAGCACAGACTTTTTACCAGGCCTCTCTGGCACTGTCACATGCAGCAGACAGATAGCGTTAAGGGTCCACTAGTGCTGTTAGGGCAGAGTCTGGGAATGTGCATTTTGCAGAAACTCTTGAAGGTTGTAGTAAGACTGTGTAGCCGGCCTACCAGGTCCTTTTCATCCTGAGAGGGACATGTCCCTCATTTTCTGCAGTGGCCATCCCTCTGGCCCAAGGTAGTATAGTCTCTGGCCCTTGCAAATGCTCCCATCTCTCCTGCACCTGGTATGGACTTCCAGCACCCGGGTCTCCCTCAGGTCTAAGAATAGTCGTCCAACAAGTGGTTCATTTGTCTAGGAGTCCCCGTCACCCCCACGAATCCACAAACTTCAGTGAATGGAAGCCCTCCCTGAGCCATGTTTCTGGCTTCAGCCAAGTCATTTTTTCCTTCCTCTCTCCCCTGTCTCTATAACCCCCCCCCTCAGTGGGGATCTGTGAGGTCTCATGCCAGGGGCAGGAATCTGTGGTGAGGGGTGCTTGGCCATCTTTGTAGTTACTCTTAAGCCTCCCAAGCTATTCTTCACCCCTTTCCAAGCTTCAGGCATCCAGGTTGGGCAGCACAGCTCAGCTCTCTGTCGCATCAGGCCCTGCAGCTGTTGGGGTACTACAAGCACTCTCACTTTTGCACAAACTGAAGATATAAAAGGCCAGTCCTAGGCCCCTAGAAAAAGTCTAGTGAACTCTCCCTGCTAGAGTGGCAGCCATTACGGTGTGTGGATTTCTGTGTCACTAAGCACGAGGCAGGGGAGACTTTGAGGCAGGCAGCTCTTTGTACCAAGCCCCAAGGATGCTGCGGCTTGTTTTCAGATCCATCCCATTTTCCTAAAGGTGAGTTCTCATGTATGGCTGAGAGGCATGTGTATACAGCTCTGCTTCTGTCTCTTAATGTCACTTGAGGCCCTTATAGGGAACTGCGGCATTTACTTGCTCCCTAAAACTACTTTTTTCCTGATGCCAATAGGATGGGGGTTAAGACATGCAGAACTTTATCACTAACAATATAGACAGCCACTCTTCCTTCTGCCTGTGTCTCAAAAATAAGCCGTCCCAAGGACACAAATGTATATTATCCAAGCACGCACGCATGCTTATGCTCACACACAAACACAGACTCTGAAGTCTGGCAGCCCTTGAATGGTCCTTTGTAAAATGCTTCCAAAAACCTCTTTGCTCCAACCCTGTCCTAACCATCAGAAACTGTTAAGGACCCCCCCCCCCCAGAGTCTTCTTACCCACACCCCCACACCAGGACCTGGCCAGCTCTTTTAAGACAGACTGGAAGGACACCCAGGAATCAGCCTGCCCCGCCTGAGGGCATTTTTATGTTGTGCAGTGATGTTCGTCCTAGGATGCTGTTCTGGACCAGCCCACGAGACCCTGCAGTCTATCCCTCCCTGCCCGTTTGCTTCCTGTGCAGTGGTATCATATGTAACAGTGCCCGCTTCTGCTGACTTCTTGACATGTTCTGGTTTGTTTCTGATGTTCGCCGTGAGCATTCTTGTGCTGTGTTTATGCCTTTTGTAGCATTAGACTTTGCACTTTTTAAAAAAACAAAAACAAAACATTTCAGCATCGAGGAAGCATTGGACTCAGAGTGAAAAACATGGCAAGGTAGCTGGCCTGGGACCGAGAGACCCGTTCTAATCTTTCTTTGAGTTCTTTGAATATCTGATTTTTCAGCCTCCTGTCTTTTGTGTCTGATTATGAGAGAATCTCTGAGTATATCAGTTCTAAAAGATGGCCTTTCTATTTTCCACTCATGCTGGGTTTTCTAGCTATACCAGGCTGATGAGAGGAAATCGAGCGAGCAAACAAACCTTTGGGACAAAGTGCCAGATGGCAGCTGAGCATCAGCCACTCAAATGCCTTCGCAGCAAACCAACTGCAGTATATAGTTTACGGTGTTGTGTCACTTCTGTTACATTCTAAGCCCTGGGCTTCCCTCCCTTATTCCCATCACGCCAGCAGCTCCAACTATTTCAGATAACGTTTACATGGTAGTTATTTCCAAGTCGCTGCTTGATGCGTATTAAGACATATCTGTGGGCTTGCTGCATAATTTAAAGCTTCGTTGATTTTGTTTCTGTTTGAACTCTTGGTTGTGGGGTGGGGTGGGGGAGGGGAGGGGTAGAACAGCATGTTCGTGCTGGAATATGAAGTCTGAGACGTACCCTCCCGTACCCCACTCGGGCTGGCAATACGTGAGAGTTGTTGAAAGTCAACAAGCCGAGTGCGCCTGATGCTCTGTATCAGCCTTTACTTTTATTTTTATGAGTTTGCTCTGTCAATGGACAATAAACCATATTATCAAAGAGAAGGTTGACTCCCTGGCTGTTTCTGCAGGGTTTTTTTTTTTAGCTGAGAGATGGAGGACAAGTCTCTACCAGCTAGAGGGAAGGGGAGTCAGAAGTCGAAGGTGTGCCTCAGTTGGCAGAGTGCTTGCCCGGCAGGCGTGTAGCCCTGGACTGGATCTTTAGTACTGAATCCATTGGGCGTAGTGGTACATGACCATAATCCTGGCATTTCAGAGGCATGAGGATCGGAAGTTCAGAGCCATCCTCAGCTATGTAGTGATAGCCTGGGCTCCACAAGACTCTGTGACCCAGCAGTCTGCCTTGAGCCAATGAGCTTATTGGGGTTATTTACAGGATTGTGGGTGACTCAAAGGCAGCTGCATCCCCCAAACGGATACCCTACCCTAGCCGAGGCTACATCCTTAAAAATCACTGCTTTGTTGGAAGGCAGGACCATTAGATTCTCCTCTCCCTAACTATTGCTTACTTCTCATATAACTTGAGGAAGAAGGGGTCTGGTGGACCTTGTGATTGAAGCTTCCAAGCCTCTTCCTAGCTCTAGGACGGAATATGTCTGTTCAGAGCAAATAACTGTAGAGAGTCAGTAGGATATTCTTAATGCCCCAGCAACGAACTCTTAAGTACAGCCCCCTGCCTCTGCAAAACCCTGGCAGGTAATACATCTCCCAGAAAACATGCTGTCCAGTGTTTACAGCAAGTATTTCCTACTTTCTAAATTCAGTTATAAGCTCATCTTGAAGTTCTCTTCAGAAAATAAACCCACCAGGTTATGGTGGTTTAATTCCATGCTTTAATGCCAGTACTTAGGAGTCAGAGGCAGGTGAATTTCTGAGTTTGAGATCAGCCTGGCTTGTGTAATGAGTTCCAGGTAAGCCAAGACTACACAGTGAAATCCTGTCTCAAACCCAGAAAACAAACAAAACCCAGAGTCAAGAGTGTCTCAGTAGTTGAAAGGGCTTACTGCATAACCATAAGGACATGAGTTCAAATCCCAGCCCTCATTATACAATTGATGGGGTCTTATGTGTAGTCCTGTAACCACAGGGCTGCATGGGGAAGAGACAGGATGCTCTCTGTGGCTTGCTAGCTGCCTATCAAGCAGAAACACTCTAGCTCCAGATTCAGGGAGGCCTTACCTCAAAGAAGTGAGGTGTATGCAGTAGCTAGAGAGATGGTTCAGTAGTTAAGAGTACTCACTGCTCTTCCAGGGAACCTGGATTCAGTTTCCAGCACAGACATGGCTTATGACCAGTTCCAGGGGTTGAACAACTTCTGGTCTCCATGGATGCCTGTATGTGCATCACATACACTTACAAAGATCCACACATGTAAGTAAAATAAGTAATAAAAATAAGATATTTTTAAAGAAAGAAGGCGGAGAGTGACAGGGGAGAATCCCTGATGCAGGTGTGAGCATGTATACACATGCAGCACATACATTACACATACATGCAAGACACCTGAATCACATTGAAAATTATGAATCATGACTATCCTGCATGCACATTTGTGAAGGATTCTGGAGACCTCAAGCAAGCTGTGGAGACACACCTGCCTTAGCTGGGTGATGTTCAGATGACCTTTTCTTCAAGCTCTGCAAAGAGCTAGCCCTTCCTCCAAAGCCCTCTTCCCTGTTCTCCTACTCCTTAGCTCTTCACATTCCTGACTCAGGCTCCTAAGGTAAGTGTCACACTTGCAGAAGGTGACTGAGGTGTGACTGTCACCTATAAGCCTCACTGTGAGCCCTGAATCATCCCATGTTGCTAGAATACATTTAAGTCCTGAGGGGAAGAGTTAAGGAGCCACCAGGAATGGAATGTGGAGAATAAGAAATGTGCTTAGTGTTGTGGGTGGGGCCACGGGAAGGGGTGTGGCTTAGTGCCATGGGTGGGGCCATTGGGAAGAGGTGTGATCTCGGGACCGTGGGAAAGCTGTAAGTCAAAAGGCCTGGGATCTTCTGAGGAAGGGAAGAGGCTCCTGAGCCCTGTGTTGGGATCCTCTCAGCAAGCTTTCCATGGCATCTGTAGGTGCAGGTGTAAGCGCAAAGGTGTACAGGACTTGGGCCAGGATTGTAACCCTAGCTATTTGGGAGGTTGAGGCAAAGAATAAAATGAATCAAAACTGGGCCTGCGCAACTCAGCAAGACACTGTCTCAAAGGGTGAGACAACCCCCCTCCCCCACCTCACCTCCACATCCCCACCACTTGCCCTCACCCTCCACCCCTTGGAAATGGGCAAAGAGATACATTGTTGTTGATAGTGTTCTTATATCAGTCAGAGGCAGACCAGATGGCAGTTCTTTGTTCATTCTAACTTGATGGTGGCTAAAGCTGTCTTTCACCTAGGACTCATAAAAACCAAACCAAACCAAACCCAGGCAGCACAGCACGGGAGGAGGAAGACAGACAGAGACCTGGTTTCTGCCAGGCCACATGGTTTGGGCAGGGAAAACCACCCACAGACCTGCCCTCTACCCCACAGCATGGGTAGGCCATAGAACTCACAGAGCCCTGTCTACCACCACACAGCCCAGGGGGAGAGGAAGACAGACACCTGCTACCAGTACACGACACGGGAAGGCCATAGACATCTGCTTGCCAGATGATGCCACCCAGGGGCCTTCTAGCAATGCGGCCAGCCTGCAGCGGGAGCCACCACAGTGTGTATGTTGTAGACAGATAGGTGAGGGAGAGAAACGAAGCAGCGGAGCAGTATGAAGAGAGATGGAACTGGAGGCTGGAGAAGAGTAGCCTGCTGTAAGTGGCCAGCCCTGCCACCTGGGGTCATGGTGATGTCTCAGCCTGAGCTGCCCCTGAGGGCCATGTCTGGGTCCTGGGTCCATGGCTATGCAATGGCAGGGGTCGGTGTCAATGTCCATGGCTCATGTTAACACTATAGAACAGGGGATGTCTCTGGTCAGGGCAGCCTCTGTGTACCATGCTGATGTCCAGGGGCTGTGCAGGACTGGCCCCGCCCCTCACTGGCTCTGGTGCTCTGGAGTGCTGTCCCTACCTCTCATGGGCAACAACACTCAGGAGAGCAAGAAATTGGACCTTGAGCCTCAGCCAGACAGCACAGTGGAGCTGGCCCTGGTGCGGGGTGTGGGTGAGCTGACCCCAAGGACATGGATGTGAGCTGACCTCATACACTCATCTGTTGTGGGGTGGCGTGTGTGCAGAGGCAATGCCCCTCTGCCACTCCCTGCTCCATACCATCTTAGGCAGTTGGGAAAGCTGCCCACAGGGTCATGAGTGTGAGAGAGCAACCTCTCCCTCACCAGCTGCAGATGCATAGGGAGAGCAGGCCCTACACCTCACCTGGACAGCTCAGCCGAGCTGACCCTCATGGTGGAGACACAGGTGAGTCTGCCTGAGGGTGGAAGCATGGGAGAACTGGTAGTGTCTGCTGTGAGGTGGCATGGGTGTGAGGGTTGGCGCCCTCCCCTTGCCACTTGTGGTAGTTGGGGCAGTTGTCCCCAAGGGCATGAGAGCAAAAGACCTAGACCAGCCCCCTCACTGGCTGTAGCAGGCCCTGAACCTCACCTACGGAACACAGTGGAGCTGGCCCTGATGGCTAAGGCACAGGTGAGCCAGCTCTGAGGTTATTGGGGGGTTTGAGAGTGGGAGGGTTGGCTCAGCCCCTCCCAGGCTGCAGCACCTGGGAGAGTGGGCCACACATCTTAACTGGACAGCACAGTGGAGCTGGCTTTGGAGGCGTGGGTGAGGATGAGGAGGAGAGCTGACCCTGCCTCCTTCCAATGGTGACTTTGGGTGGCCCAGCCAGAGCAGTGCTGGAGACCTTGCCCTGGTACTGCGGATTAAGGAGAGCTGGCACACAGACCAGCTCAGCTAGCACCCAGGCCCAGATCTTGGGCTCTGAACTGGCCCACCCCAAAATCTTTATCATCTGCAAATGGTTGGGAAGCATGAAAAAGCCAGTCCGGCTGATTCAAACCTTCAGGGTCGCCATGACACTGGGCAACAACGGACAACCAGCGCAGGCCTCGTGAGGATCCAATATTAATGGTGTCACGAAAGCCAGAGATCTCGAACCAGACCAATGACTCATTGCAATGAACATTTGCAAGTGAAGGTGTACGGACAGAAGGATACACTGTGGGACACACTATGACACACTACAGCTTCCACGATGAGATGTTTTCTATGCTTTCGAGGTGAGAGAGAGAGAGAGAGAGAGAGATAGATAGATAGATTTGGGGGAGTTACAGGAGTGAAGGGTAGATATGAGGGGGGAGATGAGTGGGACTGGGGGGGTTTATGATGTGAAACTCACAAAGAACTCAATAAAAATTTTAAAAAGTTAATCCCAGCACTTAGGAGGCAGAGGCAGGTGGATTTCTGAGTTCAAGGCCAGCCTGGTCTACAGAGTGAGTTCCAGGACAGCCAGGGCTACACAGAGAAACCCTGTCTCGAAAAAACAAAAAACAAACAAAAAAAAAGTTTGTTTTTTTTTTTTTTTTTTTAAAAAGAGTGAAACAAAAATGCTGGTGTGGAGCTCGGTGGTGGAGGGAAGGGACACTGCCCAGTGAGACATGTGCATCTGTGATGGGAAGGGTTGCTGAGCACGTGAGAGACGAAATGCTGTGAGTGTGTGAGCGTGGACTAGAGAGAAATGAGTGCAGGGAGCACACGGCCGTGAAGACGGTGTGGCTGTGTGGTACGTATTACAGAAGTCTGACAGGGAGTGTGCATGTGTAGGTCTGGGCAGCAGCAATCCCTGGGGGCAACATAATTATGGAGACAGTGGATCCTACCCAGCCACATTCAGGCAAGGACCCTACCAGCCTGGGCACATGCTATCCAGGAGCCCGGAGTAGTCCCAAGGGACAAAAATGTAAGGACCTAGGAGCCCAGGGGTTTCCTGTCTAATGAACTGGCAACTTGAAGCCCCATAAGTCCTAGGGGTGGACTGATGTATCTCAAAGAGAAAGGGAGCCCCAAATGACTGAAGTTTGGATTCCCACCAACTATGGTGGCAGGGCATTAAATAAATACACATCACTAGCACAAAGCAAAAATGTAAAACTAGGAATAACTTTGTCCTGGCTATGCAGAAGAGTCCCACAGCATTCCTTGAGCTTGCTGAGGTCCTCAGGGGCCCTATCCTGGCCTCTGCCTGCCTAGCTGAGAAACACTGCCATTTAGGAAAGTACATTTACTTCATTTTGGTGGTGGTGGTGGTGGTGGTGATTGTTGTTGTTACAAGATTGCCAAATTCCTGGGTGGGGCATTCACTTCAGTCCCAATCAGCAACAGTAGCATGAGAAACATTTTCCCTGAGTGATTGAACCTAGCAGTATGGGCTTTTATTTGCCCGAGACAAGTCTCTAGAACGATACTAACAGGCAACGACCATCCTGAACTGGGTTCTGTCTGCATGGGTAGGGAGGATGACATGAATCTCTGCTGTCCCTTAGGACCTGGGGCTCTAAGGACTGTCAAACATAGTGAGGATGCTCTAGATCAGAGGCCAGGGGCCAAGGTCAGTGCATGCCACGCCCTCTGATGCGTGGGTGCTAGGGGGGGTGGGGGGGAAGGCTGTGGGCTATAAACTCCATCTGAATGGGGGTGGAGATTGGGTGGCACTCCAGGATACAACACAGGCTCAGGAGAGGTGAGGTCCACCTTCAGCACAGAATGTGTTGTGCCTGGTTGGTACCATTGCCCATGAATGACAGCTTCAAGGCAGTGGAAGGTCACATGGATGATTCTGTTTATGGGAAAAGTCAGTTGCTATGGCAACTCAGGGACAAGGTGACCCCTTAGCTTGCTAGGGCTGCAGGGAGCCTACAGCTAAGCTGGCAGAGTTAATGCAATTTGGCATAGCCATCTCACATGCAGAGACAACAGCAGTGTTCAGGATGGAGGAAGGGTCTTAGTTACTTTTCTATTGCCATGAAGAGACACCACAATCAAGGCAACTTCTAAAAGAAAGTATTCCATTGGGAACTCACGGCTCTGGAGGGTTAGCGCTCATTACCGTGCATGGCTGCAAGCCAAGCAAGCATGGTGCTGGGGCAGTAGCTGAGAGCTTACATCTGGTCCATAAGCAGGAAGCAGAGAGAGCACTAACTGGGAATGACATGGGCTTCTGAGATCTCCAACACAAAGCCACACCTCCCAATCCTTCCCAAACAGTTCCACCAACTGGGTGGAGACTGGCTTTCAAGTATGTGAGCCTGTGGGGGTCCTTATTCAAACCACCACAGGGGGGTGTTAGATTTTGCATTTTTTATTTATTTTGGTGTGGAGTGGTGTGGTATGTGTATATGTGTGGTCTGTGGGGTGTGTGTGTGTGTGTGTGTGTGGTCTGTGTGTGTGTGTGTAGTTTGTGTAGTCTGTGTGTAGTCTGAGTGTGTGTAGGTGTGTGTGTGTGGCCTATGTGTGTGTGTGTATAGTCTGCATGTGTGTGGTATGTGGTATGTGTGTGTGTGTGTGTGTGTGTGTGTGTGTGGTGTGTTTGTGAAGACCAGAGGTTGACATGTTGACATCAGGGTGTCTACTTCTGTTGTTTCTCTACCTCATATTTTGAGACCAGGGTTCTCTCTGAACCTGGGGCTTGCATTTCAGTTAGACTGGCTGACACCAGAAGCAGCTGGGATTTGCCTGTTTCCCCTCCCCAGTGCTGGGGTTACAGATGTGTTCCACAGAATCTATCTTTTATATGGATGTTTGGGGATCTATAATCAGGTTCTCATGCTAACCCAACAGGGACTTTACCCACTGAGCCATTGCCCCAATTCCTGTCTTGGTGTTTGGAGATATCTTCCAACGTCCAGGGGCCATGAATTTGGGGGGAGGAACTGGGTCCACTTTGCCCTGACCTTCAAGGCAGGGAGCAGACCAAGTAACTTTTGGGTGTTACTACTCTTATCGAGACATCTTTTTCCCAAGTTGAATCTAATTCCATTAATTTAGAGTATAGCTTTAAAACAAATGTGTCCCTCTGGGTATGGTGGCTCACATCTTTAATCCCAGCAGGCAGATCTGTGTGAGTTCAAGTCCAGCCTGGTCTGCAGAGCAAGTTCTAGGACAGCCAGGACCACACAGTGAGAAAAACAACAACGAAGCTTGTTTCTTCCTTTATAGCATCTCTCCTGTTCTCTCTTTTATGATTCAGATTTTGCTCAGTTGTCTCATATAAAAATATCTTGCTTTGAATTTTGTCTTCCAAAACATTTTTCCACAGTGTTCCTGAAACATGCTAGTTCTAGAGACACGGTGGCCTCTGGTTCTTACAAGTCATGGTAGGGACAGAGGAGATATCCACAGAATATTCCAAATGAATGGCAGGAAGGTAAGGAAGCCAGGGAGACTTCCAGAAGTGGGCAGGGCCTGAGCCAAGGGTTGAGAGGCAGGTGGGAAAGGTAATTCCTTGCCAAAGACCATCTTGATCCTGGAGCAGGGATGTCTGATGGGGGCGGAGATGGAGCATTTGGATTTGGCTGTGAAGAATCCAGAATTCAGTGTCTTGAGGCTGAGCAAACTTGCAAAGCAGGAGGCAGCTGAGAGGCTCTCAGCTTCCCAGTCAGCACCAGGGGAAGGGAGCAGTTTCAGTCAGGGGGGCCATGCAGTCAAGGGTAAGCTATGAATATTATTATCATCATAGATTGGGTCTCATGTAGACCAGGGTGGCCTTGGATTAGCTATGTAGTTGAGGATGATCCTGAACCCTTGATCCTCCTGCCTTGAGTACTGGGATTAAGGCATCTGCTACTGCCACACCTTAAATCTGCTACTGCTTAAATATGGGATTCTATTTGTCACTTGAGCAATGTGTTTGGCAGTTCTACTAATATTGGTGAAGATGGCAAGGGACTTTTCTTTCTTTGTTTCCTTATTTCTTTTAAAGTTTATTTATTTAATGTATGAATGCTCTGCTGCATATACATTTGATTGCCTGAAGAGGACATCAGATCCCCCTATAGATGGTTGTGAGCCACCATGTGGTTGCTGGGAATTGAACTCAGAACCTCTGGAAGAGCAGACAGTGCTCTTAACCACTGAGCCATCTCACCAGCCCGGGACTTATTTTTCTTAAAGATATTTATTTTTATTTCATGTGTATGGGTACTTTGCCTGCATGTATGCCTGTGTACCAGTATGTATGATTGATGTTGATGAGGCCAGAAAGATGCCCTGGAACTGGAGTTAGCTGCCATGTGGTGGTGCTTGGGATTGAACCTAGGTCTGCTGCAAGAGCCATCTCTCCAGTCCCAGGTGAGGGATCCTTAAGCAACTGGATGGAAGTAATGTGTGTTTTGATAAATATTTGAATGGTAAAATTAGCAAATGTGATAGGGTTGTTTTTGAGACAGATCTTATACATCCTGAGCTATAAACTAGCCTTTCACTACAGTAGCTAAGGATGACCCTGAACTTCTGATCCTCTTCGGATTACAGGTGTGTACCACCACACCCAGTTTATACAGTGCAATGGATCAAGCCTTGGTGGTTTAAGTAGGTTTGGCCCCCATAGACTTATGTGCTTGAATGCTTGGCCCTTAGGAAGTGGCATTATTAGGAGATATGGCCCTTGTTGTAGGAAGCTTGTCACTGTAGGGTGGCCTTTGCGTTCCCCTAAACTCAAACTAAGCCTAGTGTGATAGTCTCCTCCTGGCTGCCTTCAGATCAAGCTATAGAACTCCTGGTTCCCCCAGCACCATGTCTGCCTGATGCTGCCATGCTTCCCGCCATGACAGTGATGGACTAAACCTTTGAAAGTGTAAGCCAGCCACAGTTAAATGTCTTCCTTTGTAAGAGTTGCCATGTCTCTTCACAGCAATGAAAACCCTAACAAAGACAAAATCTAAGACTTTATGCACGCTAGGCAAGCATTCTACTAACTGAGCTATCCCACACCTGGCTGGTGATCCATTTGAGAGAGAAGGCCCAGGACATGGGCCAGCAGTAGGAATAAGGTTTTAACTGTATGGTCTCAACTAAAATAACCAGAACATCTCTGTGAACAGCCTTCAAAACGTAAGCAATGCAGGAACTGTCCGAATCTAAGAACACCAGAGATGCCAACTAGGGAACAGTGGGCAACCCAGAAACTAGCAACAGTGGGGAATTAGCACCGTCTGGAGGGGAGGGAGAAAATGAAGGCAGATAGTATCAGGGTCTCAGGAGAAGACCCACAGGTACCCACAGCCACTGCTAGACCCCAAAGGGGAGAGGGAGGACAACAGAGGTCCCATCTCACCGACCTGAAGATCAGCTGAAGGCAAATTTTACCTGTGACTGGAGTCTGAGTGTTGCCCACCAGTTTAAATGGGCAACAGGGCAGAATGGCCTCTTCAGAGAAGGTGGAGATGTGCCCATTTCAGGACATGGTAAGTTTGAGAGGCTCAGGGGAGCATTCAAGGGGAGCTACCCAGCTTGGCAGTTTCAAAAATGAGGTGGGGTAGAAAGGGCAGAACTACTTGAACAGATTCTGACCTCAGGGCCTCAGTTTGGTGCTCTTACCCACTAGGCCATCTCTCCAGCCTTGGTGCTGGGCTCTTCCTCACTTCTCATTTGTGAAAGGAGATCAACGGTTTTGTTTTTGCAAGTTACTCTGAGTATTTGCTACTTAATATAACTTCAGCAACTGTAACAAGTGTTGGTGTAGGTGTGGGTGTGGGTGAATGTGGAGGCCAGACACAACCTCAGGTGTCATTCCTCAGAAATGCTACAAAAAGAAAAAGACAAGGTCTTCCAACCACCTGAACCTGTTACATAGGTTAAGCCATTTAGACAGCCAGCCACAGGGATGCACCCTGTCCTTGCCATCCCAATGCTGGATTACTGTTGGTAGCAGGTGGGCCATCTGTTTTAATTTCTTTTAATCCTGATTGACAGTGAAGTGGCTCCCGTTTGTACCCTTGGCTGTCTGCCCACACCATTCTCCAAGGATGGCAGGATGAGAACCAAGTGACTGGAGGTCTTGCCTGCCTCATAACAAGTGTATACACTACATGTGAAGAAGAAACTCCAAGTAACCAAATCGATGTTTCTACTAGCTGGTTTTGTGTGTCAAATTGACACAAGCTGGAGTTATCACAGAGAAAGGAGCTTCAGGTGAGGAAATGCCTCCATGAGATCCAGCTGTAAGGCATTTTCTCAATTAGTGATGGGGGGTGTGTGTGTGTGGGTAGTACCATTCCCTGGACTGGTAGTCTTGGGCTCTATAAGAAAGCAAGCTGAGCAAGCCAGGGAAAGCAAGCCAGTAAGTTTCATCCCTCTATGGCCTCTGCATCAGCTCCTGCTTCCTGACCTGCTTAGTTCCAGCCCTGACTTCCTTTAGTGATGAACAGCAGCATGGAAGTGTAAGCTCAATAAACCCTTTCCTCCCCAACTTGCATCTTGGTCATGATGTTTGTGCAGGAATAGAATCCCTGACTAAGACAAATTGGTACCAGCATAGTGGGGTATTCCTGTGACAACCTGACCATGTTTTGGGGAGGACTGTGGAAGGACTTTGGAATCTTGGGCTAGAAGAGCCATTTGGTGCTAAGAGCTCTGTGGAATGTTGTGTAGGAACTTGGAAGATCATGTTGAAAACAGTGCAGAAGATGGAGGCCTGGCTCGTGAAATTTCAGAGGGAAGATTAGAGACTCTTATCAGGGCTGTTGCTACTTTGATTGTGAGAATTCTGTGTTGTGTTGTTTTGTTTTGTTTTTGTTTGTTTGTTTTTTCGGCACAGGGTTTCTCTGTGTAGCCCTGGCTGTCCTGGAACTCACTCTGTAGACCAGGCTGGCCTTGAACTCAGAAATCCGCCTGCCTCTGCCTCCCAAGTACTGGAATTAAAGGCATGTGCCACCACTGCTCAGCTAGATTCTGTGGTTTTGGTTAGCTGGGGCTAAAGAGTCAGCTGTGATTGACAGGATGCCAAAACTACTAAATCGAGGACTTTGCATTGCTGGGACTATTGATGCTGGTTAGCTGGAGCTGGGAAATTGGCGGTGATTGAGAGGAGACCAGCATCTTTGGGGTGGAGTCTTCTGGGATGTGTTTTCTGAGAGCACAGAGGCTGTATTACAGAGATGGCCAAGGTTGTGCCTTGTGCTGTGGCTGAACTTGGTAATGTGTAAGAGTCACCCAGGTGGTACTGGTTTTGAAGGCATGAAGGAGTCGTGAAGAGCAGCTGAGGCCTGGGCACTGTGAGAGGCCATGGAAAGCCATTAGTGAAAATGCATCCTCAGTTGCAGTTGATGTCCCAGAACTAAAGAGATCATGCAAAGGAGGCGAGGCTTGGCACCATGAAGAGAGCCTATGGGATGCTATTGGTAAAGCCTAGTTGCAGTGGAAGATAGCAGTGTTTTGGAGATGCCAGTACCATGAGATGACCACCAAGAACAGCAGCAGCAGTGGAGTACAGGCATCTGGAACCTAGAAAGCAAGGTATGTGCTACAAAGAGCAGAGCTAGAAAAGTGACTCAAGCCCTTGGAGGAATCCAGAAGATCGTGAGTGGATCCCAGATATTGGATGACTGGAGTTTGATTTTGCTTTTGATTGTGACTGTGCCCTGATATATTTTCCCTCCTGAAGGAAGAAGTATTTTAGTGGAGCTCACAGTTAAGAGACTAATTGTAAAAAGACTTTGAATTCTAAGAGATTGGATATTTTTAAAAGAATTGAAATCTTAATATGTAAGAATTTGCAGCAGGGCAGTGGTGGCACACACCTTTAATCCCAGCACTTGGGAGGCAGAGGCAGGTGGGTTTCTGAGTTCTAGGCCAGCGTGGTCTACAGAGTGAGTTCCAGGACAGCCAGGGCTGTACAGAGAAACTCTATCTCAAAAAACAACAATAACAACAACAAAAAGATTTTGCAAAGACTGTGGGACTTTTTTTTTTTTTAAAGTTATTTAGATCTTGGGGATGAATAAGAAAGTAAGTGTTGAGGCTTAATAGTAATGTATTTGTGTGTCAGGTTAACAAGGGGTCAATTGTACTGGCTGTTTTTGTGTCAGTTTGACACAAGCTGTAGAAAAAGAAGCTTCAGTTGAGAAAAATGCCTCTACCAGATCCAGGTGTAAGGCATTTTCTCAATTAGTGATCAAGGAGGGAGGGCCCCTTGTGAGTGGTACCATCCCTGGGCTGGTAGTCTTCGGTTCTATAAGAAAGCCAGCTGAGTAAGCCAGTAAGGAACATCCCTCCATGGCCTCTGCATTAGCTCCTGCTTCCTGACCTGCTTAGTTCCAGTCCTGATTTCCTTGGGTAATGAACAGCAGTGTGCCAATCTAAGCTGAATAAAGCCTTTCCTCCCCAACTTGCTTCTTGGTCATGATGTTTGTGCAGGAATAGAAGCCCTAAGAGAATATTATAGAGGATTTACTGGTAGATTTGCTCAGGATACGTTATCTCACACAAAGTAAAGTCTAGTCTGTGCTGCCTCCAAAACACTCCAAAGATAAGTAGTGTGTAACCAGGCTTATAAAGCAGGGCTGGAGAGATGGCTCAGTGGTTAAGAGCACTGACTCCTCTTCCAGAGGTCCAGAGTTCAATTCCCAGCAACCACATAATGGCTCACAACCATCTGTAATGGGATCCGATGCACTCTTCTGGTGTGTCTGAAGACAGCTACAGTGTACTCATATAAATAAAAGAAAGAAAGAAGCAAAACCTACCAAGCCAGGATGTAAATGTTTACCAGGATTGACCAGTCATCAGACACATCCCCAAAGAACATGCTCTTATCAGGAAGCTCAAGGGGGCAGTGCAGGGTCCCAGCTACCACTAAGACATGGTCTGTCATTAAGTTCCCTGGATACTTATTAGGAAAAGCACAATTCTGCCAGGTGGGCATGATGAATCTGGTAACAACCATTTGAAAAGCAACAGTGATGTACTTAATAAACAATCCTAGCTGGGCACTAGAGGTGCACCACTTTAATCCCACCAGACTAAGACAGGTGGATCTCTGAGTTCCGGGCCAGCCTGGGCTACATAGAAAAACCCTGTCTCAAAAAACCTAAAATAAAAAAAAAAGGAAGGAAGGAAAAAAAGAATCCTGACAATATCTTTGCTGATGATCAGACTTAAGCTTTCCATCTCTATTTAAATTCAATATGTAATCTGGGGTCTGGACCTAAAAGAGATTTAAGAGTGACAAAGAATGCAAAATGTACAAGCCTACAGTGTCTATAAATTAATAAGACTTTCTTCTGTTCAAGGCCAGTTCTTTCCTTGGGCATTGGCCATATTCAGTTGCATGTAAAAGTATCTTCTCTACTGATCCCTAAGTGTGCAGAGGCATTAAATTTCTGTAACACTACTGTACCAGGGGGTTGGGGGGGGGAATCTGGGGATTGAATTTATTTTTAATTAATTTATTTTTTGAGACAGGGCTTCTGTGTAGCCCTGGCTATCTGGAACTCACTCTGTAGACCAGGCTGGCCTTGAATTTAGAGATCTGCCTGCCTCTGCCTCCTGAGTGCTAGGATTAAAGGTGTGTGCCACTACTGCCCAGCCTGGGGACTGAATTTAATACCTGCTGAGCTACTGATGACTCTCAGTGATTTTTTTTTTTCCCCTCACAGATGAGAAATCAAGCCTACAAAAGAGAAATATCCAAAATAACAGGCTAATTAGGACAATATCTGAATAAAAACCTAGTTCTCATGCCAGGTGCCAGCTCCCACACAGGAAGCATGGTTGAAACAGTGACTGTATCAGACTCCAGCAAAAGCAGCAGTTCATTGTATCCAGCCTAGAACAGTGGGTTTATAGAGCCAGCTCTAGGCAGGAGACAAAGAGTGGTCAGAGAACAAAGAAATCAGTCTAAACAAAGGGAGGACTGGAAAGACGGCTCAACGGTTAATAGCCCCCACTTCTCTTACAGAGTACCAGAGTTTGGTTCCCAGCCCTCATACTGGAAGCTCACAACTTAGAGCTGCCTGTAATTCCAGTTCTAAGAGGGGATGGGACATCAGTGGTCCCCATAGTCACCTGCACTCAGATATTCTTCCCCTATACATACATAATTAAAAATCTTTTAAAAACTAAGGGAACTCTTTAATTTACGTTTTATGTGTGTGTCTGCCACGTGTGGAGTTACATGAGATTGTGAACCTGAACCACCACTGAGTGGGTGCTGGGAAGTCCTTGGCAAGAACCAGCTGTCATAGCCTCTGAGCCATCTCTTTAGCTCTAAAAGACATTTGTATAGCTAGACATAGGTATAGGCTAACAAGGATTTGGTCTTTGCCATCACTACCCCATAATCCCCCACCCCCTTAAAAAAAAAAAAAAAAAAAAACAAGGTTCTGCTATGTGGTCCAACATAAGACATTCTCCATGATCCTCCAGCCTCGGCCACTTAAATTAGGCGGTGGAGTGGCTTTTGCTTTATTTATCTATAGACAGAATCTCAAGTATCCCAGGGATGACGTTTAAGTTCTGATTATACCCCCCTTCCCCCCACAATTCCTCAGAGTTGCAGTAACTGCTTTCTTGTGCCTGGCTCGTGTGGTGATGGATGGAACCCAAAGCCTTATTCCAAGTCCCGCTTGCCAGTTTTTTCAAAAGGACACTTGCAGGCAAGAAACTAACGAACGGTGAAATCTTCAAAGCCTCTGTGGCTTGCACTGAGCACGAGCCCAGAGCTCCTCGCCGCAGCACACTGGGCCTGCGCACTTACGGTGTCAGGCACGCAGGCGGAAGTGACGCCACTCACGTACACCGCGGGAACCATGCCCGGCCGCAGCAGGGTCCTTGGTCTCCGGGATGCTTCCGGAGCTTTTAGCTCTACGCACTTGCGTCATCGCGTAGACTGGCAGGCCTGCCGGGCGGAGAGGTGACGTGTGCGTCGCGATTAGCAGGGAAGGGCGGGTCCAGTGAGACGAGTCGGCTTTAGCTCCGCCTCTTAAAGCGACCGCGCCATCCACGCGGACTCAGGAAGCACCCTGCAGTGCGGCTCCTTTAAACGTCGTGGTGACACGTGTGTGAGGCTCTGGAGGCCCGGATGGTGCGCTTGCTGGCCCGGCCCGGAGCGGACGCTGGTGCTGCGCGGGCCTTCCGTGGGTTCCCGAGAGGCCTAAGAGGTCGAGGTCGGGCGCGGCGGAGCGCAGGAGCTTCCGCGGGGCTTGGTACGAGGAGGGTGCGCGCTCCTGCTCGCGGGTGTTGGGGATTGCAGCGAGGGCTGACAGGTGCGTGGCCAGCGAGGGCATCGGGGAACGCGGAGAGAACATCGGACGCGAGAGACGGGGATCCCCGGGGAGGACAGGGCATGCGAGGCGTGTAGGGAACACTGGAAAAGGTTGGGGTGCCAGGGGCTTGGAGGAACAAGGGATGCCTGAGACCCCGAGGAAGGGACAAGTGATGCGAGGAGTGCCTGCGAACCCTAGGATAGGGAATTGCATCAGTCTCTCTTCATCCCGGGGAGCTTCTGGAACGTGGGGTCGCTGGGATCTGAGAGACCCCGCGGTTGTTCTCTCAGAGAGGGTGTTCCTTTGAAGGTTCACGGGGCTGCAGATCTTCGGGTGGAGGTAGAGCTGTAGTCCATCTTATAGTCTAGGGCAGGGTCAGATCCATAATGCGGATCCACACTGAATTGTAATATCAGGACAGCATTCTAACCAAAATGCCCATTGCTTATGGTGTGTGTGTGTGTGTGTGTGTGTGTGTGTACGCGCGCGTGCGCTAGCCTGCCTGCGTCTGTGGCGTGACCCTTGGTGATGGAGATCGTAGAATAAATAGCATCCTAAGACAGGGAGGGCTATAATACCCCGGCACCTTGCTTAGCTATCGATGCCAGCGGATGCCAAAGAACATGTAGTTCAACTGTTCCCGGCTCGGAATGCTCTGCTGTGGGGTGCCTTGGAGGCCCCAGCTCTGTCTGTCTTGGCCAGCATGTAGGTGACCCTGTGAATCTTACATGAGTTTTTCTTGGAAAACAGTTTAAAGAGATGAGGGAAATGCTTTGTTTAAATGATATCTGTCAGAAGGGAGGAGCCAGGCTTGAGTTCTGAATTAGATATATGTAAATTGGGGACAGAGAGTATCCTAGTCTTTAAGAGACCTGGGTAGAGCATCCCGTAGGCCTGAGAGTCACATGTGCTGCGTGTGCATGTCAGAGGGCTTGCTGGGAATTATAAGAGCATTTTTCTCGCTCCTACATCATATAGGACATATCTTTCAGATAGAATTATTGACACTTTTCTGCTATAACTTTCAAATTTTTTCTTGGTTGAGTGAGCCTGCCTTAAGCGTAAGGCCCTTATGGCAAATGACTTTGGATTAATGCTCCCATTTGCTCATCCTTGAACCATGCTAGTCCAGGACAAAGTTCTCACCTACCCATAGAAAGGTACGTGTGATTTTGAAAACGATATTTGCATGGTGGGGGCTTTCAAAAGCCAGGCCACCTCCCATCTGCATTATCTTGGGGGTGGGGGCATTGGTTAGATGGAGCTCTGAGGCATTCTGCAAGGGAACCTGGGAATGGAGAGGTTAAACCAAGATTGGTCAGGCAGTAGTCTAAGCCCTCGATGGCTGTGCTAACCCGGGCATCTTTTTCATCTGTGTGCATTTGAATAGACTGGAAACCACTCTTAACCTTATGGGACCAAGTTGACCGTAGTGGGAATTGAAGGAAAGGTTTATAGTTAGAAAATTGGAATTTCCTGTATTAAACAAAAACAAAAACCACCTTCTTGGCTAATGAAGGAAAACAAGTTTAAGGTTTTTACCTATTCTTGCCTTGTAACTTTGGATATGCTATTCAGACTGCAGTTGCTAGTCTCTCTCTCTCTCTCTCTCTCTCTCTCTCTCTGTGTGTGTGTGTGTGTGTGTGTGTGTGGTGTGAGAGTCAGAAGTGTGTTCACATCATGACTACAGTGATCTGTTACCACAGTGTCCTCTGGACTCATTGTGAATTCAGCGTAGAGAGGTTTGTTTTTTGTTTTTTGTTTTTTAAAAACAAAGTCTCACTACTCAGCCAGGCCGGCCTTGAATGCTTGATCTTTCTGCCTCAGCTTCTTGAAAGCTGGGGTTAGATGCAAGGGTCTCTGTGCCTTTAACCTTGATGCTACCGTTTTTCCTGGTAGAAGGTCACAGTTCACAAAAGAAAGCCACTAAAGAGACAGCGGGAGAAGCCACCCACCGGTGACAGTCTCCCTGCTTGCCCTCCAGGTGCTGGCCTATTCTGGACTCTACACTTGGCAGTGTTGGTGACTGAGCAGGCTGAAGTCCAGGAGAGCGCCTGCCGGATCAGTTCCGTCCCTCCCTTGAGAACCTGGTTCCCTTACCTGCTGCAGAGAGAAGCAGCAGCCAGGCTCAGACACCCCAGGTAAGCCCCGCGGATCCCTTCTCTCACTATTTCTTCCAATGATCAGAACCTGGCATTGACTGTTCTATGGAGAAAAATCTTGCTAAGTCCCCATCGTGGAAGGTTTTGCCATTCTTGTGTCAGGGGACTGGTGCTTTTTGTTTTGTTTTGTTTTGCTTACTTTGGGGTAGAGAAATCTCACTACCTATGTAGCTGATTCTTGGCTAGTCGGGGTCCTGGATATCATTTGTCTGATGTAAGCAAGCAATTTCAGGAAATGTGTTTCTCTAACTGTGACTCAAACAGCTAATGAAAGCCAGGTGGTTTGAGAGTGAGGGGGTGGGCAGGAGGGGGGTGCAGGTGTGGCCGTCAGGTGATGAAGGAGCTTCTCTGTGTTACCGTTTCTGTGCTGTTGTCCTGGTGGACTGTGTTTCTGTTAGGGACTGCTGGGCAGCCAGCATCCTGACAGACTGATCAGTCGCTATAGGCACCTTCCCAGTTATGTCCCTGAAGCTGTAGTTAACGGGGACGGGACACACAGACCTACCACTCTTGGAGCCTAAGTCCCGATGCCCACTTAGCTTTCCTTCTCAAGATCTTTATTTGTGTTTAGTGTGTGTGTGTGTGTGTGTGTGTCTGTCTGTCTGTCTGGATATGTGTCTGGGTCTGTGTGTGCTGTGTGGGTTGGTGGGTCTGTATATGGGTCTCTGTGTGTCTTTTGTATATGATTGAGGCGTGGTTATACTCTGTAGCCCAGGCTGGCCTGGAATTTGCAGCAGTCCTCCTGCCTCAGCCTCTCAGGTGCTGGGAGTAAGGCAGCATTGAGTAGCCATGCCCACAGCTGAAGGGGACAATCTGGGTATGCGCTGCCTAGTAGAAACAGAGTGGCCAAGTACAAGGTCAGTGTTCACAGCAGCTACATAAGAAAAATGAAAAGGTAAAATTGATTTTTATATTTTATATCATATAATATAGGTAAGATCCTGCCATCTCCATATGTGCCATTTGAGAAGCTGGGATGCTTTGTGTTGTCCTCTTAAAGTAGCCATGTAAACCTGATGGTGACTCTTCTTCACAGCTCTCGACCTGGACTAGGTGTATCCACGTGCTCAGTAGTGAATGTGGCCCTTGGGCTCTCTGGAAGAGCACAGAGAGACCTGTATAGACATGTTGGGCCATCTGACTTACAAGCTGATGCATTTGCGCACTCTCTCATGAGTGTGTGCACGTGAGTGTGTGTGTGCGTGTACGCATGTGCACGAGTGAACCTGGCTGGCCTGGAATTGTAAGGCAGGCTGGTGTCCCCCTCACTAAGATCCACCTAGAACTGCCTCCCAAGTTTGGGATTAAAGGTGTGTAGACTACTCCTAGCTAAGATTTCTTCCTTTTAGCTTTAATTTTTAATTATACATATGCGTGTTTATGTATACGTGTGTGCAGGTGCCTGTGAATTCTAGAAGAGGGCATTGGGTCCTCTGCAGGTGGTTATGAGTGGTTGTCAGCTGCGTGACATGTGTGCTGGGAACTGCACTCTGAAAGAGCAATGTGTGCAATGAGCCGTCTCTACGGCTCCCTCCCCCAATTAAATTTTCACATTTGTTGTGTAACCAGAGTAGAATTGGCCATTCACTATTTTTTAAATAGCTGCAGGAAATAATGCAGATTGCCACACACAGAGTTGCTTGCTGTCTGTTTAGCTGCCCCTGTGCATTTTGGGTCCTGATGGCTGCTATGTGAGCAAGCAGAAGTCGTGTGCTTGTTCCCAGATGTAGCTGATCATGGGTCTGGGGTCCTTCCCACCCCCGCAGGAATGCACCATGCCAATAGTCGATAAGCTGAAGGAGGCTCTCAAGCCTGGCCGCAAGGACTCAGCAGAGGATGGGGACCTGGGCAAGCTGCTGGCAGCCTCAGCCAAGAAGGTCCTTCTGCAGAGGATTGAGTTTGAACCGGCCAGCAAGAGCTTCTCCTACCAGCTGGAGTCCTTGAAGAGCAAATATGTACTGTTGAACTCCAGGGTTGACGGAGCCAGTCGCCACAGGAGTGGGGATGAGCTACAGGCCAGGAAACCAGGTACTGGAGGCTGTGTTGACCAGGGGGACAGCCCTTGTTGGTGGCTGGGGTAGTTTGGGGTTTCCGGGTAGATGTCATGTGCAGAGTGAGTAGGGAGGCTGGCTGTGGACTGGGACGTTCCTTGTACCTGATCCCCATCTTTAATGAGGTCAGAAAGTAGGACCTGGGGCCTGGGAAATGGCCTAGCCAAGAAAGCATTAGCTGTGTGAGCCTGGTCACCCAGAGTCTACAACCTGAATCCACATCATTAGCCAGATCTTGGTGCTGCAGTACACCTGTGACCTCAGCATGTCTACAGGGAGAAGGGAAGAGGAGACAGGAGGATGCCCAGGATGTTCCTGGACAACCAGCCTGCAGTGTGCACCCTGCAGGAGATATGATTGGAGACACTGCCTCAGGGTGGGGGAACTGATTCTTAGACGTTGCCCTCTAGCCCCAGCACACGTGGGTCTTGCTCTCATGTTACACTCACATAACTAAGTTTAGGGAGTGTGGTGCAGGACAAGGGCCTGCTACTGGGTCTCATCCACAGGGCGTCTGGAGCTCTGCACTGAGCACTCAGAGGTCCTGGGATGGCCCGCTCTCTTCATGCTCCTTCAGCTCTTTCTCTTCCAGGCACCGAGCGTGTGTCTGGAAGTGGAGGCGACGGAGTCCCTGCCCCACAGAAAGTGCTCTTCCCTGTGGAACGACTGTCCTTAAGGTGGGAACGCGTTTTCCGAGTTGGCGCGGGGCTACACAACCTGGGTAACACCTGCTTCCTGAACTCCACCATTCAGTGCTTGACCTACACGCCGCCTCTGGCCAACTACTTGCTCTCCAAGGAGCACGCACGGAGCTGTGAGTAGAGCTTACTGTGGGGGCTTTGCTGTGAGTTAGCTGAACCAGACCATCTCTTAACTCTTGACATGGGCTAGATAAACCCTGTGCCAGGGGGGCCGTCACTCTGTATGGCATTTAAAGGAAAGTGAATGGCATGTGGCTGTTAATGTCTCAGGGGATTTTGCTGCTGTAGGATGGCCGGGCCATTCATGGGTCTCACTCAGGTACAGTCATATTCTCTAGAGAGGGGGTTTGCAAAAGATACCTCCACACATGTCTGTTCACTATCCTATGTGTGTACTGAACCCGCATGCTTTTATGTATGTACATATATCACAAAACAGGCCCCAGAGTAGAACCTAGAACTGGGTGAAATAGCTGGAGCCTGGTGCAGCAGCGTACAACGTTTGCCGCTCTTGCTGAAGACCCAGATTTGATCTTAGCATTTACATAGTGGCTCACAAGATCCATTCTTGGGGATCTGATGCCCTCTTCCGTCTTCTTTAAGCACCAGACATGCATATGATGCACATATATACATAAAGACAAAATACTTATAAATAAGTCTTCTTTAAAAATTGGGATGAGAGATGGCTCCATGCTTAAAAGCACGTGCTGTTCTTCCCGAGGACCTGAGTTCAGTTCCCGGGAAACCCACACCAGGTGGCTTACAACCACCTGCAACTCCAGCTCCAGGGCCTGGCATCCTTTTCTGACCTCTGGGCATCAGTACTCATGGGCACATACCCACCCACAGACATAAACATCCACACAACACACATATACATAATTAAAATAAGGGGCTGGGGAGATGCCTCGGTGGTTAAGAGCACTGGCTGTCCTTCCAAAGGACCAGGGTTCCGTTCCCAGCACCCACATGATGGCTCACAACTGTAACGCCAGTTCCAGAGCATTAAACTCCTCCTTCAGATACTGCACACACTTAGTCACAGACATGCATACAGGCAAAACACCTGTGCCCCAAAATAAATAAAAATAAAGTAATACGTGTTTAAATTGAGTGAAATGAAATGTAATATCAAAAAGTAAAAAAGTTAGAAGGTGAGAATAATGTTAGCTAATAAGGAATGTAAACCAGGGGCCAGGAGATAGCACAGTGGGGAGTGTGCTTGTAATACATCACTAGGGAGGCAGAGCCAGGCCCATATCCTGGGGGCTCAGGCCAGTAAGAGACCCTGTGTCAAAAGACATGTTGGCTAGCAGAGGAGCAACGGCTGATGCGGATGTCTGGCCTTCACAGGTGTGTGTGACAAGAAAGTCAGGCCGTGGTTGAAAATCCTTTGGGATGGGGATAACAGCACACCACACACTGGGATGATCTTGTCAGGAGACAGTTGTGAGATTGAACCTCTTTCAGCAGCTCTTGTAGTGAACAGAGATTAACCGGAGCTAGCTCATGTTTCACCTTCAGTAACTCTTCTAGTGAGCAGAGAAAGAACACGCCCTAGCTTATGCTGTGGGTTTTTTTTTTTTTTCAATCCGAAGGACAACATGAGGGGGAAAAAAAATCTTTATCCCACCTTCTGAGCTGCTCTGAACTCATTAGCAAGCATCTTGGGCAGCTGTAAAAATCATTTGGAGAAATTCAGGTTCATCCTGAGCGCAGGCCTTCTGAGGGGGAGCCTCCCACAGTTGCTATGGGCTCAGCAGCTGAGAGGGCCTCCCTCCTGTCTGTGTCCCAGTTCTGCTGCTAAACAGCTGTGTTTTTTAGAATGTTCTATGACTTTTTTCTCCTCCTGTCCCTGCTGTGCAGGATAATTCTGCCTTCCATACAGAATCATAAGGATGAAATGAATTCTCTGAAGGGCTTCATGTTGTATCCCTTGGCACAAGACATGCTGTCAAAAGTTGCTCATTTTCCTATCTGAATGGTCAGGTCATTAATTACCGAATCAGTGGCATGAAAGCATTACCTGGAAAATGACCAAAGTGACAATACACTCTTGAATTAGTGAGGGGCTCGGTCTTCTGATAGTGCACAGGAAGATGGGATGAAGGTTCTAGACCATGACCTTGTACGTATCTGCTGTGTGGGACAGAGCAGCATGGGTGACTGCCTCACCACCTCTGTGAGGCAGTGCTAGAAAAAGTGACAACATTCTTATGGTTTAAGAACAGCATTCTAGCCAGCCACACCACGCACGCCTCTCTGTGAATTTAAGGACATTCTGGTCAACTTAGTGATTCGAGGCCAGCCTGGAATCATAGTCAAATTCTGTCAAGAAAACAAAACAAACAAACAAACAAAAACCTCAAAGATGAAAGCAAGCAAGCAGTGCTCCTGTGTGGGTCGCTAAACCAACTTACAAGTACATAGGCTTTTTTAAAGAAAAAATTTTTGACTAGCAAAAATACAGCAACCAAAAGCCTATCCCCAGCTGGAACTTAATTAGGCTCATGAAGATGGTTCAGTGGTTAGAGCATGGCCTGCTCTTGCCAAGGACCTGGGAATTCCTAGCATTCATGGTGGCAGTAGCCATCCACAGCTCCAGGTCCAGGGACCTGGTGCTCATAGCCACTCACAGCTCCAGGTCAGGGGATCTGATACCCTCCTTTGACATCCGAGGGTAGCAGGCATACACCCGTGGTGCACAGACATACATGTAGGCCAGATACCCATTATACGTAAAAGTAAGTAAATCTTTAAAAAATTAAAATATGTATAGCTCAGCTTCTGAATGAATCTTACTAACATAATATCTTCCCAGAGAAAATGTACAAGGGTGTGTCTGTGTGTGTTCGTGCGCGCACTCATGTACATGTCAGAGGAATAGAGGCGTACACTGAATGTCTGTCACTCTCCATCTTTTGTCTTGAGGCAGGATAGCTCACTGACCGGGGATCTGACTGGGTAGGAAGACTAGTTCGAAAGCTCTCGGTCCATCTGCTTGCCTCAGCGCCCACCCAAAATGCTGCACTCAGCAGCATGGGACCAGCTGAGTATGGGGGATTTGAAATCAGGCCTCTTGCTTTCTCAGAAAGCACTCTTACCCACTGAGCATCACCCCAGCCCACAGATAGTGACAGTCACAGGGGAGAGGGTCGGAGGGAGGTGGTTAAACTGGTAGGAGTCAGGAGATCAGGCTGGATCCAGAGGCAAGTGGACCAGGGTCCAGAGTTGTGTTTTAACTGATGTGGTTCTCACAAAGTTGACAAATTCCTTTGGCCCAGGAATTTATCTTCTACGTGCATCCCTTAGTGCACAAGGAGACAGGAGACAGAGCACTCGCTGCAGTGGTGGAAGTGAAAGGGTGGGATGTGTTAGGGTGGGAACCATTAGCAGACCTGTCTGTCCACACGTGGGGCTCCAGCTGTAGCTGGGAAAGAGCTGTGTGGGCAGCATGCACATTAGGACCGCGTACTGCAGGTGTGGGATGTAGCCAGCATGCCTTGGTGAGCCTGTTAATCCTCAGCTGGGATGACACTGTGTGTTACAGAGAGCATACAGATGGGATCAGTCATGCCCAATTCACAGTACTTCGTGAAGGACTGTGGGGGGTACAACTGTAGTATCAGCGTGTCACTTAACAGACTGCCCAAAACCAGCCAGGTAGAGCAGCGTGGGGTCATCGTCTTTCTACGGCTTTGTACTTAAAATAGCCGCAGTTTTAAAGGCAGGAATGTACCCCATTCTAGTGTAATACCTATTGAGAAAGCAGTCTGTTCATACAAACCAGGAGGCAGGCCACCTGGCTCATGGCTTGCAGTCAGTAAGCTTCTGATGAACCTCTCTAGGCTGTCATACATGGTCTGTATGTGACACCTAGACACCTGACTCCTGGAGCCCTGGAGCCTGGGGCCACTTAGCTCTGTCTGGAAGCAAGGCTTAAGGGAAGGGCTCTAGAAACTCCCCTGCACTGGGGGTGGGGATGTCATTGTGAGTTCGCTGGAAATTACTTGCCCTGAAGTTGCTTCCTACCTACTGTAGGTCACCAGGGAAGCTTCTGCATGCTGTGCGTCATGCAGAACCACATGGCCCAGGCCTTTGCCAACAGCGGCAACGCGATCAAGCCTGTCTCCTTCATCAGAGACCTGAAAAGTAAGAAGGAGTATCTTACTTTTGGTTGAGTGTCTGCCGAGGGTTAGCTCTGTGATTGGAGGAAAGGGGGAAAAGCCATGAATGAAGGCTCAGGAATCCTCATGTGTGGGAGGTCCCATACAGCAGTGCAGACCCACGGCATAAGTCAGTGTAGACACATGGGCTCAGCATTACTGAAGGGAGGTTCTCTGCTGGGCACCGTGTGGAAGAATAGCTAGGTTTTAGCCAGGTGGAGGGTAGGTGACCATGAGAGCTGGGCGGGGTCGGAGGACTGGGTGGGTGTGCATATGGTGAAGGGCATCAGAGCAGCCAGCTGCTGTGTGTTTTGGGGACACCCGGGTTTTCAGTCAGCAGAAATGTTGAGCCCACTGTGGCATGATGTGTTGGCTCTTGGAGAAGTAGCTTCCCCAAGTCACCTCCCACAGTCATCCCCCTCTTCCTGCAGAGATTGCCCGGCACTTCCGGTTTGGGAACCAAGAAGACGCACATGAATTCCTGCGGTACACCATCGACGCCATGCAGAAGGCCTGCTTGAATGGCTACGCTAAGTACGGGTCTCAACTCCCCACGCGTCCTTGGCTGAGGACATCTTTATGTTGGGCAGCATGATGTTTTTGTCAACACAGGGGTCTTTTCTCTAGGCTGTCCTCTGAGAAGGGGTAGTATTGACACCCAGGTACCTGACTCCTGGTACCCTGTAGTCTGGGCCACTTAGCTGTGTCCAGACGCCAGGTTGAGGGGACGGCTATCTGGCTGTGAATTCCTCCAGTCCCTCTAAAACCATGCCGTTACTTTGAAATGAGAAGGAAGGTCGGGGCTCATGCTCCTGTGAGAACAGGGTATTCGAGGTTATCACTTGAAGATTTTGTTCTGTTTGATGCTGGGCTGTTTCCCTCTGTTGTTTTTGTTGTCAGGGTCCAGCTGTGTGGCCTGAGCTGGCCTCAGGCTCCTTGCACTGAGGGTTGTTTCTGGATTGCTATATATCACTGCTCGAGGTTTTAGGTTTGGGGGGCGGTATCCTAAATGTTCCCCTTTACCTCCCACACTAAGCATCAACATGCCTGTCTGTCTGTCCCTTTGACTTCTTCCCATGTTTCTGGAGTCTGCCCTAGCTGCTCAAGCTTCTGAGTAGCTGTGTGGGCTCTTACTGCTCCTGGCTTTCAGTGTGCTCAGGGCTTGTGTCTCTGCAAGTTTGGGAGCTGAATCGTCCTCTCTTCTGATTAATGGTGGTGGCTGATTGTATTTTTATTGCCTATCATTGCACAACAAAATTGTGTTCTCTTGATTGTAAACCCCTGTACCATCAGAGAGCAGTGAACTGTGCAGCATGGGGTCTACTGTGTGATGGCGGCCACTGGAGATGGCCGTGGGAGGTCTCCACATGTAGTACCACTCAGTGGCCGCAGCTGAGGATGTCCTCAAGCAGTTGGGAGCTGGCTACACCCTTTCATTTCAGTAGTCTCCTAGTGAACACTTCAGTGCCATAACTAATCCTAGAGGGTGAGTGGGGCATGGTCAGTCAAGTGCAGTGCTCAGCAGGAGCTATGTCCTGGCCAGGCAAGACAGATGATAGTCAGTATGGCTTAGCGCTCCCCAAGTGTCTTGTTAGCTGTGTCAGGGAAGAGGGTAGGGTGGCCCTACTCCATGCAAGGCTCAGCTGACCTGTACCTTCATGTGTGTCTTAGTTAGGGTTTCACTGCTGTGAGCAGACACCATATCCAAGGCAACTCTTATAAAGGACATTTAATTGGGGCTGATTTACAGGTTCTGAGGTTCAGTCCATTATCACCATGGTGGGAAGCATGGCAGCGTCCAGGCAGGCATGGTGCAGGAGGAGCTGAGAGTTCTACAACTTGATTCAAAAAATAAAAGCCAGGAGCAGACTGTCTCCAGGCAGCTAGGAGGAGGGTCTCAAAGCCCCCACAGTGACACACCTCCTCCAACAAAGTCACACCTCCTAATAGTGCCACTCCCTAAGCCAAGCATATTCAAGTCACCACTGTGATAGCCGGTCAGGTAGTATTGCTGCACCTACATGCCCAGTGGAAGGCATGGAAAGAAAGGGTCAGTGCCACTGGTCACGGGGCTGGACCTACCTCCCCAGTCAAGGCTTTGGGTCTTTGATGCTTGCTACTGGATGGAGCTGCTGGGGTGTTCTGTGGGGTGGTCAGTGTACCTGAGATGTTTGGAGATGGGGCCCAGGCAGGTAGAGGTTCTGTAAGGAGCTCAGGAACACTGCTGGGGGCTTAGGTGGGAAAAGGATATCCCACTGTCGGTTGATTGGGTGGTGACTGAGGTTGGGGATGCTGTCTGTGAGTAGGTATCATCCTGTGCTGAGCCGTCCTCCTCATGGCTTTGGCTTCCTTTTAGGTTGGATCGGCAGACACAGGCTACTACCCTGGTGCATCAGATCTTTGGAGGCTATCTCAGGTCCCGAGGTAAGCAGGAGGTTATACATTCCCAGACTGTGAGACTTGACCACATGGTGGTGGCTGAAGCTCCTAGGCCTTGTCTTTCTGCATGGCCACTCTTGTCCACTGTTGGAGTATCTATCCCCAGAGGGAGCTGGAGAAACATGGTGTGTGCTGGTGGGGTTCATACTAAGAGCTGTATGATCCTTGGGATGAGGCCTGGGTTCTACTGTGAGGGCTTGCCCACTGGCCTGTGGCAGTGGCCAGTCAGGCAGACCAGGCCTGATGACAGAACCGGGGATCACCTATATCTGTGTCTCTAGTTGGCGGGTCATTCACCTTTTGGGAGAGCTGAGTTGAATGCTCTAGACCTGTGGTTCTAGGTTCTGGACCTGGGTGATACCTTGTGGGTCACAGCTGCCCTATCTATGCCTCTGTTCTGTTGCAGTGAAGTGCTCTGTGTGCAAGAGTGTCTCAGACACATACGATCCTTACTTGGACATAGCTCTGGAGATTCGGGTATGCTCGGGCAGTGATCTATTCCTGGGGGTGTGAGAGGGAGGGCTCAGCAGTGAGAAAGGTGTGAGTCAGAGGAGACATGTAAGGGCTGCTTGGCTCTCCTGCAGCCTCTGTGTGCTGCAGGTGCAGAGTGCTGACCTCTGCTGCACATAGGTGGAGAAGCCAACATTTGCATCTGTCTGCCCTTCTCCTATGCAAATTCGTTTCTGTTAAAAAGAGTAAAAGTGAGTTTCCTGCTCTGAGGCACAGAAAATGACAGTGCCTCACTGGGGCTGGGGACAGCATTTGGAACAGGCACCCATTAGTCTCCTTGCTGTCAGCCTGTCTTTGCCTTTGCTGGGACCTTGAGTTTCTGAGCCAACCCAGCTGCAGTCACGGTGAGAGTGCCTGACTCATGTGAAAGACTCACATGGCTGTCACCTGTCACCTCTAGAGAAGGGCACTGTCTGCTCCCTGCTCCTCCGCTTGGGGTAGGTTGTGTTAGCAGGCCAGTTTTTAAGCAAGTCAGGTTTTATCAGTTGCTGCCTCAGCCTGGAGAGACTTAAATCTGGGACTTCTTGAGTCAGGGTTTTTCTTGTGTTGCTCACTCTGCTCCGTTTTTGTCCTCCTCAGCAAGCTGCAAATATTGTGCGCGCTCTGGAACTTTTTGTGAAATCAGATGTCCTGAGTGGAGAGAACGCCTATATGTGTGCTAAGTAAGTGTCCTTTGTAAGGATGTGACCATCCGGAGTATATGTGTGCTAAGTGGGTGTCCTCTGATCATCCAGAGCACCATTATAGATGCCTGGCCCTCCCTCAGGGATGACCCCTGCTCCTATTTCCTGAGTGGCAGGCTAGGGCTGAGTGAGGTCCCTAGCTGCTGCTCCCCCAGTACCTGTCCTTGACGAGGGCTCTGCATGAGGAACAGAGTGTTGTTTTCCTTGTTGTCTATGGTGGAAACTGAGTCAGAGAGACGCCTAGACCCGCCGGCAGCTTCTGACCTGCATGACCCAGGTCACCTTTCCGATAAGTTGTCCTTACGAGGCTCGTCCTAGACTTGTGCTGGCTTGGAGCTCACTTCAGCTGCAGTAGCGGGCATTCTTCCTCTGCCTTCCAGGCCTCTACTGACACAGAGCTGCTGGGTTGTCTTTGTCTTTGTTTTTATTACATATGTTTTGTTTGGTTGTTTTGAGGCAGGGTCTCACTGTTTAGCCCTGGCTGGGATTAAAGGTGAGCACCACTTCATTGGGCTTTTGTTTGTTATGAGACAGGGTCTCACCAAGTAGCCCTGGCTGTCCTGGAACTCACTCTGTAGACCAGGCTAGGCCTCAAACTCACAGAGTGCTGGGAATAAAGGTGTGTACCACCACAACATTGGGCTTTTTCTCCCTCCCCCCCCCCCAAATCCCTCTTTAAATTTGCATCCCTGGCTTGGGATTCTCCTCTCTTTCGTCTGTTTCTTGCCCATTTCTCCCCTTCCTGGCTCTGTGCACTTTCTGTGTGGCCACATGGGCACTGTGTGTTCTTCCACGTGCTACCTGAAGTCAGCCTTTTGCACCTGCCTCTTGGACTCTTGCCCAGTGAGTTATTTGCTTTGGGACTTCTGTCTCTAGTCTTTGCTACCTTCAGGAGTTTTCTTTAGCGGGCCTCCTGTTACTATGGCAGCAGAATCCCGCACTGCAGAGCAGGCCCCAGTCTGCTGAGCACTGCAGAGCAGGCCAGTAGCTTCCCATTCTCTCCTGTAGGTGTAAGAAGAAGGTTCCAGCCAGCAAGCGCTTCACCATCCACAGAACATCCAATGTCCTGACTCTGTCCCTCAAGCGCTTTGCCAACTTTAGTGGGGGGAAGATCACCAAGGTGAGTGCACTCCGCCTGTCGAGACACCTTGACTGCCCACACCACACAGGCAAGCTGTGGGAATCTTTCTTTCTTTTAAAACGTTTCTATTTTGTATGTATGAGTGTTTAAGTTTTGCATGCTTCTCTGCATCATTTATAAAGCTGGTGCCCTCAGAGGCCAGAGAGAGTGTTTGTCCCTGGAACTGGAGTTGCAGACGTGAGTTTATGTGGTTGCTGAGAATTGAACCTGGGTCCTCTGCAGCAGCAGCCAGTGCTCTTAACTGCTGAGCCATCTCTTCAGCCCCTGCCCCCTTAGACAAACTTTGTTTTTTTGAGACAGGATTTCTCTGTGTAGCCCTGCTGTACTGGGACTTGCTCTGTAAGTCAGGCTGGCCTCGAACTCAGAGATCCACCTGTCTTTGCTTTCTTTGTGCTGGGATTAAAGGTGTGCGCCACCATGCCTGGTGTGCCTACATCTCTCATTTTCTTGTCTGTGTGTTTATCTGTGGGAGTATGTGCCATCTGTTTTCTGATACCTGCAAAGACCACAAGAGGGCATCATCTCCCAAGCTGGAGTTGTAGGTGGTTGTGAGCCGCCCGTATGAGTTCTGGGAACTGAACTGAGGTCTTCTAGAAGAGCAGCAAGTGCCTCTAACCCGTTGGGCCTTTTTCCAATGCTCACACAGACAGTGCTCACACCTGACTGACTGTAGCTCCTGTTGTAAGGGATATGACACCCTCATACAGACACACATGGGGTAAATCACCAGTGTACATAAAATTAAAATAAATTGCTGAAAAAAACAAATGAGTGAGATGCCTATTGAATGTGCCGCTGATTCACTGTGTGTGGGTAGAGTCTGACTGTGTGCTAAGGCTTTGGTGGAATATAGAGCATGTACTTTGGCATAGTGTGACCTGCCCTGGCTAGCTTCTCTGTGGCTGTGCTAAAATACTGACCAAAAGCAGCTGCGGGGAAAGGTTTATTCTTCGTGCAAGTCACAGCCCTCATCCAGGGAAGTTAGGTAGGCCTCAGGGCAGTCTAATGGAGGTCGTTTCTATCGAGGTTCCCCCTTCCAGGTGACTGTGTCCAGCTCAGGGTTTTCCTAGATGTCCATTTCATAGAAGTCTTCAGTTCTATTCATAGAGTCTGTTACGTGCTTTGGGGCAAGTCACTTGTCAAAGCTACAGTGGCGGGGATTGCAGCCTTCTCCGGGCGTTTAAAACACTCTGATTTCAAAATTTGAATCTCTAAGGATTTATTGTAAGGAGTTGTCTAGGGTTGGTGAGATGCTGCAGCATGCAAAGGGACTGCTGCCTAGTGACCTGGGTTTGATTCTGTCACCTACTTGATATAAAAGGAGAGCCGACTCCTGAAAGTTGTCCTCCAGCCTCCACATGAGTGCCATGACATGCACATGCTCACCGGGTGGTGGTGCCACACCCCTTAAACCCAGCACTTGGCAAACAGATAGGTTGGTCTCTGCATGCAGGGCCAGCAAGAAACCTTGTCTCAGGAAAAAACTGTGTGTTTCAGTAGCGTGGTAGCTATCACGTTCGCCTCCCACAAACACACACTCACATAGATAAAACGTAAGGAAAGAGAAACAATCGAAATCCTCCTGAGCCTGACAGTGTGTGCACAGTTGGGAAAGCGCTGTGCCCATGTCCTCGGGAGCTTAGGTTTCCTGTGAGCCCTTCTCAGCTATGGTTAGAGAACCCAGTCTGTGAACCATCGTCTGTTTGAATCTGAAAATTCTGTATTTTGACAAAGCTGGATCCGGGCTCGGGGGCCTGTTGTCTATGTGCTGGCTTGTGAGATTTTGTGAGTAAAAAGAAAATGCTGGCTCTGGCAACACATGCCTGTAATCCCAGCACCTGGGAGACAGAGGGTTATGATAAGTTCACAGCCAGCCTGGGCTACTTTGCTGAACTGGGGACCATCCTGGGCCATATAGTGACTTGGAGTCTATCCTAGGGTACATAGTGAAAATTGGTCAAAGCAAACATTCCTGAGGGTTATGGATGCAAAAGGAGAATGAGCCATATTCTCCTGAGTGAGCGTTCCTTGCCTTTTCTTTTCTAAACAGGATGTTGGCTATCCAGAGTTCCTGAACATCCGTCCGTACATGTCGCAAAGCAGCGGTGACCCCGTCATGTATGGACTCTATGCTGTCCTGGTGCACTCAGGCTACAGCTGCCACGCTGGGCACTACTACTGCTATGTGAAGGTTAGAGTTCACCTGACAGCTCAGCCAGCTGTGCAGCAGGCGAGCGTGCTCTGGGGCGAGGGGAGCCCTGACAGACATCTCAGTGAGGGAGGAGCCCTGACATCTCAGTGAGGCCATCACACCTTTTTTGTTGTCTTCTGGGAAACAGCAGTGCTTTGAATTTGTGTTTCGGTCTCCTTTCCATAAGTGGATAGATGTCTTTTACACCATGGTTCTGGGGCCAGCAAAATGGCTCAGTCGCTCACTACCAGACCTCACTAAGTTCCACTCCAGGGACCCGCAAGGTAGAAGAGCTGAACTGATTCCCTCAAGTTTCTTGCACTGTGGCACATACACAAGCCCCAACCCCAATAAACAAATAATTACATGTAAATTTTAAGTTTTTTTAAGGTCCTTAGTGGGTATGATTAACCATGCCTTTGTAATTCCAGTTCTGGAATTGAGAGTTTGGGCTTGACTGAAAATGCAGTTAGCCTCTGTCAAAAATAAAACTGAAGGTGGCCTGTGGCCTATCTACTGATTGCTGTTTCCTGTACCATTTCCTCCCCAATGCTCAGGCCAGCAATGGACAGTGGTACCAGATGAACGACTCCTTGGTCCATTCCAGCAATGTCAAGGTCGTTCTGAACCAGCAGGCCTACGTGCTCTTCTATCTGCGGTGAGGAACTTGCACTCTTCCGTAGATTGGTCCGTGCCCTCGAGAGAGCATGTCCTGCCTGAGCCCTTTCCTGTCGGGAAGCTCCTGGAATTTCCCGGAAGAGAATTATCTGGAGCTTGTCCTCTGGGAAGGACCTTTCAGCCAAGCTCTCCTGGTGGATGGGTGAAAGCCAGGTTGTTGAGGGGGGCAGCTGAGGGGGAGAGCTCTGCCCGCCTATAGCAATGGGTAGGTGACTTACTTATGTAGTAGCTTTGGTGAGGCCTTTGGCTTTGTGTGATGGCATCTTGGCACCTTTGGTGAAGTGACCCATCTCACGTTGAGTGGGTGGGCACACAGCAGATCTTAGGAAGCCACCAACAGAGATTGGCTGTCCCTGAGGGACTCCTGGCACTTGGTGCCACCCTGCTGATTCTATGTGATAGGTTTCAGGGCTCTTTGGCTTGTTTGCTCCTTGAGGGTGATCCCTGGAGGGCTCTGTATCCTTACTGCAGGCACCGGTGCTTCTCTCAGGTTCTTAGGATGCAGAGGGTCAAGATGGGGGTTCCGAGAAGCATGTCAGGACCCTGGGGCCTCAGATGCTCTTTCCTTGCTCGCCCAGGTGCAACCCTGACTTTCAAGTGTCTCTGAGCTGCTTGGCCTAAGTGGGGAAAATCCCTGACTCCCGTCTTTCCTCTGTAGGATTCAAGGCTCTAAGAAAAGTCCTGAGGGTCCTGTCTCCAAGGTGGGCGCCACTCTTCCTAGTCGGCCTAAGGTCATTCCAGATCACCCCAAGAAGAGCCCCGGCAATGGGGTCATGTCCTCCCCGCTGATGGCAAAGGTACTGTGTAAGTGGAAGAGCCAGCCTGGCCACCCTTCTAGCTCCTGCTTTGAGTATTTCAGAGTTTCAGGGGGTCTCCTCTGTGGGTCCTTGCAGTGAGAGAGGCACATGTAGACTGTGGCAGTGTACCAACCATATTATTTCTTAAGTTGGTTATCAGCTGCCTTGGGAAGAGAAAGGTGGGACTGTGGGTGCTCAGCCGCTGCACAGAGTGTTGGGCAAGTTTGGCAGGCTGACTGAACACAGGCTTCTGGGGAGACACCCCTTTGTGCTATCTCTTAAAGCTGGTGTCATGACCTCTTGTTTCTTTACAGTTCTTTGGTGCTAGACATACCTGTGCAATGTCTGCATTCTAATGCAGATGATTCTGAATAGAAACATACATATGTCTATATGCACATAAACACACAGCTATGTCTACATGCACATAAACACACACACACACACACACAGAGCAATAAAACTTAGTCGTCTATGGACTTCTAGATTTTGTTTTCTTCTGGTTTTTTGAGACAAGATTTCCCTGTGTAGCCCTGGCTGTCCTGGAACTCACTCTGTAGACCAGGCTGGCCTCGAACCCAGAGACCATCTTTGAGGGATCTGCATCCTGAGTGTTGGGATTAAAGGTGTGCCCAGCTTAGACTTTTAGAAGTCATTGCAGCCCTTCAGGAGGCTGACAGCTTCACATGCAGAGGTGCCCCTGATGGAAGGAGGCAGACCTGGTCACCCAGAGGCCATGAGACAGCTATAGCAGGAGAGCAAGGCTGCTTTCCTGGCAAGGCCTTGTTCAGCACACAACTTCCTACACTGCCCATGTGTAACGCCACTTTTGGAGGGAAGAGAACAGGCCACTCTGTAGCCCAGGCTGGGTTTGACCTTGAAGTGATCCTTCTGCCTCAGCTTGCTGGCTGCTGGTTACAGATGTGAACTGTCACACCTACCCAGTGTCATTTCACTTTGAGTCCCTGGTATATGTGATTTTCAACAAATGTCCAGGTTTTGCAGAGTGAGAGATGTGTTCCTGTCAGGAAACAGTCTCTAAAAGTAAGCCAGGGGGCTGAAGCAATGGCTCAGTGGTTAAGAGCACTGACTGCTCTTCCAGAGGTCCTGAGTTCAATCCCCAGCAACCACACGGTGGCTCACAACCATCTGTAATGGGATCAGATGCCCTCTTCTGGTGTGTCTGAAGACAGCTACAATGTACTCACATACATAAAATAAATAAACCTTAAAAAATAAAGGTAAGCCATTCTAAAACTCAGAAGAAAGTAGAAGTCATTAAAACTATGGAATAAGACTTCATACCCTAGCCGGGCAGTGGTGGTGCACGCCTTTAATCCCAGCACTTAGGAGGCAGAGGTAGGTGGATTTCTGAGTTCGAGGACAGCTTGGTCTACAGAGTGAGTTCCAGGACAGCCAGGGCTACACAGAGAAACCCTGTCTCGAAAAACAAACAAACAAACAAACAAACAAACAAAATCAAAGACTTCATACCCTTTCAAATAGGTTGGAGACATGGCAGTTGGCTAAAGTAAAATGTAAAGTTTCATAAAAATTACTGGACAGTGGTGTGGCAGGCCTTTAATCCCAGGACTCAGGAGGCAGAGGGAGGAGGATCTCTGTGAGTTTTGAGACCAGCCTGGTCTAGAAAGTGAGTTCCAGGACAGCCAGGGATACACAGAGAAACTCTCTCCTGAAAAACCAAAAAAGTAAAATTTTAAAAAATGTTTGCCGCAGGGGACTGGGAGAGGTAGTTCAGTGGTCAGTGTATGCTTAGCCTGTGAGGCCCTAGGTTCCAACTCGGTTTTCCCCTCCCTTCTCCTCACCCCCAAAGAAGAACTGTAGCAAGTACATGGAAGCTGGCATCTGTAGCAAACAAAGCACACTGGGGTGATGGCTGTGGAGGGTAGGACTGACGGAGTGACTGCACACAGGACTCTACCATAGCAGTGTCCAGAAATATACATGTGTTGCCAGGAAAGAGGAAGTTCCTTTTGACCACATGAGTTGAAGTTCACGAAGTAATCCACAGCCCAGAATACGCTTTCTGGAATTGTTAACATGGCTGCTAAGTACAGAAAAGACTGAAATCTTTTTTTTTTGTAATTGATCAAACAAACAAAAAAAAGTACTGACTGTGTGTGAGGCCTTGCATGAGCCACAAGGACTGTGGTAACTGGGGATCTCAAGCAGGAGGGTGGCCATCATGAAAGGTTTATAGACAGTGGATTCTTTGCGTATGGCCTTGGTTTGTGGGGGTTTTGTTTGTTTGTTTGTTTGTTTTTTTGTATTTTTGAGACAGGGTTTCTTTGTGTAGCCCTGGCTGTCCTGGAACTCACTCTGTAGACCAGGCTGGCCTTCAACTCAGAAATCCGCTTGTCTCTGCCTCCCGAGTGCTGGGATTAAAGGCATGCGCCACCACTGCCCAGCTGGCCTTGGTTTTTAAAGATTTATTTTTATGTGTATGTACATGCATTGCCCACAGAGGCCAGAAGAGGGCTGCATTCTTTGGTACTGGTGTTACAGATGGCTGTGAACCACCTATGTATGCTTGGAATTGAACTCCGGCCCTCCAGAAGAGCAGCCAGTGCTCTTAACCGCTGAGCCATCTCTCCAGCCTCCAAAACTTACTCCTTTTGCCTTCTATATCATTTATTTACTTTTTTTTGGGGGGGGGGGGAATATAAGCTTAGAAAAAATTTAGGTTTTGTTGTTTGTTGATTGTTTTTAATTAAGGCATGGGGAATAATGCAAGCTTATGTAAACAATCAAGAGATGTGTAACTGCCAGGGAGACACTAAAGACCTGAAGGGCATCTCCTTCCTGTGTGGAGGGTTTAGCTGGGACAGGGTGATGACACTTGTGTGGACATCCCGTGTAAGACCTAGTGGCGGATGGTTACATGATGGGGCTTCTCTTTCTCCCTCTGCATCCTCTCAAATCTTGTCAGACCCTGTCACTTTCATAGTAAGGACAGTCATAATCTGCAGCCTGTTTTGTATACAAGTCTTGAAGCACCAAAAGTCTTCATTAGCCAGAATCTAGTTTGTTCCCAAAAGGTGCCTGGATGGGGAAGTTAGCTATGTCCCCTGCGCGGTGCTCCTCTGGGCTCTGATGGCTTCCTGCCTTACTCCTTTTTAGCGACAAGACTCTGTAATGATGAGAAAGCTGCAGGCCCCTGAGGAGGTTGGTGTGCCTGTGTCCAGAAATGGCTCCGTTCCTAGTCTGAAGTTACAGAACGGTTGTGCTCCTGCAAAGACACCTGCTGGGTCCCCCTCCCCAAGACTCACTCCAACACCCACACACATGCCCACCATTCTGGACGAGTCTGGAAAGAAGGTGAAGAAGTCAGCCCCACCGCAGTCTCTCACCTCATCTCCAACCACTTCTCAGGGCTCTCCTGAGACTGGCGAATCCAGAAGCCAACGGCCTGGCTCCTGGGCAAGCAGAGACACCATCTTCTCTACCTCACCGAAGCTCCTGGCCAAAGCCATTACTAACGGGCACAGGCTGAAGGGGGAAGGCAGTGGTGTGGACCTGGAGAAGGGGGACTCCAGCAGCTCAAGCCCCGAGCACTCTGCCAGCAGTGACCCAGCCAAGGCTCCTCAGACCTCAGAGGGCAGAGCTGCACGTGTCTGTGATTCTCAGGGAACAAACTGTCCCACCACTGGCCATCCCAAAGCACTGTTGAATGGAGTAGATACCAAGATGGTGAAGTTGAAGCCCCCTGCCCTGAGCAGCACCACCACGGAGCCCACAAGCCTCATGTCTCCTCCACCAGCCAAAAAACTGGCTCTGTCGGCCAAGAAGGTGGGTCTGTGGGCGTCTCCTCTCTTAAAGTGCCCTGGGGCTGGAGATGTGAGGGAAGGAGAGGAAATCACCTAGGGCTGTGGCCTCCTTTGCAACTTCAGACCTTGGGACCAGAGTGCTGTTAGTGTTCCCAGCAGTTTGCAAGCTGAGAAGGGGCTGTTTAAGGCAGAGACTGTTTTGAGGGGACCCCAATTATTCAGTACCTCAGGTTGCTGGTAGTGGTGGCTTAGAGGACTAACCAGTTTTCTATGATGGAGTCTCCTAGTTGAGCCACTGGGGGCCACAGGGTACTCAGTGGGAAGGACAGCTGCCCTAGCTGGAGGAGGGGACATAGGGAGGCTGAGGAGGAGCCTCCCCTCAGCTTGTATGGAAGTGTATGGGAGTGGGCGGTGTGTGGGCGTGGGCGGTGTGTGGGCGTGTGGGTGTGCTGGGGTGCTTGTGTGGGTGTGGGCATGGGTGTGGGTGTGCTGGGGTGCTTGTGTGTGTGTGTGTGTGTGTGTGTGTGTGTGTGTGTGTGTGTGTGCTGGGGTGCTTGAAGAAGTGTCCTTTCCTTTTCCTTTTTATTTCTAACCAACAACACTCTCTGGTTCTTCTTCTGCTGTCCCCTCTCTCCACCAACCCCACCCCACCCCTTTTTTTTCTTCTGTTCCTTCATTCATCTTTTTGGGCTCATTTTATTTTATTTTATTTTCTATTTTGTTTTCCCTCTTCACTCACGGACTCCTTTTTTAGACCACCAAGTTTTTATTTATGTCAATAACTACAGGCCAGCACCCTGCGGAGGGCGACCGGCAATGACATCGGTTCACCTTCCCCCTCAGCACTCTGCGACCTCACCTCCCCCATGAAAGCCACCCACCCCGTCGTTGCCTCCACTGGGCCTGTCAGTAAAACCAGGTGAGCTTGGGGACAAGCCCTGGGTGCCGACTCCTTCCCTCCTGTGGTTCTGGTCACCTGGCTGATGAAGAGCCATGGTCATCGAGGACAGAGGCCTCTCCTATCCATCCCTGTCTGGAAAAAGAGTGGCAGTGGGGCAGAGTTGTTAGTCTTCAGAATCTTGAATTTTCGCCTGCCTGCCCCAGCACATTGTAACCTGGAGCACTGCACTGTCCTGGCTACTAGCCCCCCAGGCACTCAAACCCCCTGTGACCCTGGGAGCTCCTGCAGGGACATCTTTCCTGCCCGCATCATCCCACATCTCTTGGCTGCTGGCTGCATGCCAGGCCTGGAGAAGGGGCACTGGGTTCTCGAGTGCTATAGAATTGTCTAGGGTCCTTTAATCCCATCTGTGGGATGGGATCTGCCCCAGTAAGGCGCTGGACTTCATGGTGCCTGCATCCCTTAGGAATGCTGAGTGGCAAGATGTGAGGACTCTGACACTCGGTCACCTGAGTTCATGGGTTCCAAGTGCTATGGCAACTGGGACACAGGAACTACGAGGGGGCACGAGGAGGCTCTGCGGCACTGTGGGCTCCTCTTCTCACTCCTGAGTCAAGCCTGTCCCAGAATGCTGTGACATCCATCACTGCCCTTACCCGCACCATAAACATGCATGCATCCCATCTCTAGCATAGCATTTGTGGGGTGTCCTTAAGTGTTAAGGTCCCCAGATGTTGGGACATTAGGGGGAGTTGTTTACTTCTCTGTCATGTTTTAGTCATTTGAGACAGGATGGCCTCAGGCTTGGAGATGCCCCACCTGCCTCCTGAGTGCTCAGGTTAAAGCTGTGTGCCACCACACCTCGAACAACTAGTCTGTTTTAATTATGTTTTAGGTCTGTGTGTAGGAATGTTTTACCTGCATGTATTCTGTGCACCATGTGTGTGCCTAGTGCACACAGAAGTCAGAAGAGGGAGTTGGAGACAGGTGGATATGAACCACCAGATAGGGGCTGGGAACTGAACCTGACTTTTCAGCAAGAGCAGCAACTGCTCTTAACTGCTGAGCCATCTTTCAAGGCCAAGTGTAAATGTGTTTCTTGGGGTTTTGTGTGTGGGTTGGGGTTGGGGGGGGGTGTCGAGACAGGCTTTTTCTGTATAACAGCCCTGGCTGTCCTAGAACCCAATGAGTAGACCAGGCTAGCCTCTTAAACTCAGAGATTCACTCGAGTCCTGGGACTAAAGGTGCGTGCGCTCCACTCCCCCGACTGGTGTAAAGGGTTGTTAAGCTCCAGCAGATGGTCTGGTGTGGGTGATGGCAAGGGCAGGCTCCACGAATTCACCAAACAGCTGAGGTGACCACGCAGGCGTGCCTTGTGTGCTCGGCCCTGCCTAACTCCTGCAGTATTTGTCTCTGTGAAATCGGGTTTCCACTCTGCCACCCAAATTCAGAGGAACATCATTGTGTATGATGCTTGGCTCCCTTTGTTGTTCCTGTGGTGTTCTGTCCCCAAGGGAACCGCTGCAGCCTCAGGAGAGTAAAAGATAAATCTCACAAGGTGCTAGGTTTTGTTTTGTTTGGTTGGTGTTTTGCCTACTGACATTTCCCCTTAACACACTTGAGGTGGAAATCTGAAACATTCGGGTTTGCGTTTTGATTTTTGCTGTTACTCTTTCCTTGTTTTAAAGGGAGGGCTTTGGGTTTGGTTTTGAGACAAAGTATCAACTCAATCACCCTGGCTGGCCAGGGATTCACGAACTCCGCCTGTCTGCCTCCCTCCCAAGTTCTGGCATTGAAGCTGTGTCTGGTGGCCCCAGGCTTGTTCACTGTAGCCCAGGAGGAACTCATGTTTGCTCTGTTGGAGGATAGCCTCGACCTTCTGACCCTCGCCTCTTCCCTAGTTCTGGGATCCAGAGCAAGTGCCTCCACACTCATTTTTATGCTGAGCTTCGTTCACCTTAGACAAGTGTTTTAGATTGTTTGTCTGTGTTAAGACAAGCTGTCCTGTGGGTCAGACTTCAGCTCATTTAGTAGTAAAGGCCAGCCTTGAGTGCCTGATTGTCTCGCCCACAATTGCCAGGATTGCTAGGATTACAGGTGCGTACCAACATGCCTGGATGAAAAGCTAGAATTTCTCATCCTCAGACCTGTGCTGGAGCCTCCCTGTGCCACTGTGCTTACTTGGCAAAGCCAAGGTTTTGGGTTCCATTTTCAGCACTACTTCAAAAAAAAAGCTTTGTAACAAGAAACTGAGACGTGTTGCTTTTATTAACTTTGATTTTAGGTAGACTTTATTTCTTTAGCCTGCCTTCAAAAAACATGGAATATTTGTGTGTGTGTGTGTGTCTAAGGATTACAGAGACAAAGTAACCTTTTAAAATTCTAGGGTGAGTCTGGCATGCTAGAGCTCACCTTTAATCCCAGCACTCTGGAGGCAGAGGCGGGTAGGTCTCTCTGTGTTCGAGGCCAGCCTGTTCTATGGAGCTAGTTCCATCCAGGACAACCAGGACTGCACAAACCCCACGTCCACACCAAACTCTTAAGGTGTAAAGGGAAGTGGATGAGGTCAGGAGAGGTGTGGTGTGTGGGCAGATCCTCTCAGTGATCCTCTCTATCCACTGTCTACAGGGCTGCTGCACCTGCTCCCCGACCGTCTACCCACCCCCACTCTGCATCACTGTCCAGTAGTAGCGCCAAGCCCTTAGGGACATCAGAGCCACAGAGCTGCTGCCCCTCTGCCTGGACGCCCCTGCCTCAGGTCAATGGACACTTCACGTCCCACTTACACCAACTGCCAGAGGCCAGTGAGGCCCTACATAGCCCCTCTAGAAAGAGGAAAAAGACCCCTGATGGAGAGCCACAGAGACTGGGCATAGACACACTCCTCCCACAGTGCCTCAGGGGAGCACCTACAGCATCTCGCAAGAAGAGAAGAAAGAAGAGCCTGGAGGGTGTGGGTGCCACAGCTCCCCGGCAGGAAAGCCAATCTCAGGACCAGTCTTGGAGTCCCAGGGGCCGGAAGGAAGAGGGTACCCAGCCCCAGGTAAATGGCCATCAAGTGAGTCACATCCTGGACAGTTACCATATGAGCAGCAGGAAAAAGAGGAAGAGGAAAAGATCAGAAGTACTCAGCCAAGAAGCCACCCTGTCCCAGGACCTACTTCAGCATAGGTAAGGGCGTGGCTGGGATGTGCCCGAGGCCTTCCCAAGTGGTGTGGGTTAATATAGTGCCGGCCTGGGCACGGGGTGGAATATGTCCTGTGTCAGTGAGGGCCTGTTCCCTACATGGGTGGAAGAGAATGGCCACAGCATGAGGTGGCCCCAGGCCAGGTAAGGTGGCCCAGTGCCATTTGGTAAGGTTGCAGCAGCATCCTGTGGGTGCAGTGTACCTGCTGTGGATAGAGCAAGAGGACCACGTGGCATCTCTAACATGCTCAAGTGTGTCACCGTGGACAACAGCCGGCATGCGGCACAGCCAATCAGTGTGGAGTGAATCACCACCACCCAGCACTGCAGGCAGTCCTCCCTCAGGGATGCTAGGGTGGAGCAGTTTGTTTGTCTGTTTGTCTGTCTTATGTACACTGGTGTGAGAGTGTCGTATCCTCTGGAACTGGAGGTATAGACAGTTGTGTGCAGCCATGTCAGTGCTGGGAATTGAACCTGAGTCCTCTGGAAGCGCAGCCAGTGCTCTTGGCCAGAGCCGCGTCTCCAGCGCTGTGGCTTTATTCTAAGTGCTTACCTTTTTTTTTTTTTTCTTTTCTCTCTTTCATTCATTCGTGTGTGCGTGTGTGTGTGTGTGCGCGCATGCGCACACGCTCGCATACTTGCACACCATTGAAGAAGTGGACAGTTTGAGGTCAGCAGGCTTGCTGCCAAGTGCCTTTATTAGCTGAGCTATCTCACACACTCTCAGGGTGGAGCTGCCACTGCAGGAGCACTGCTCTTGCCTGCAATGTATCTCAAGGGCTGATCTGTTCCCTCCTCTGGCTCCCCACAGCTGCTCCCCTGCAGACCACAGTGAGCCTGAGGCCAGGACAGAGTTACGGAAGAAGAAGAAAAGAAGAAAAAGAAAGCCTGAGCCACAGCAGGAAGAAGACAGTGAACAACCAGAACACCAGAGGAGCCCAAGGCCTAATGTCACCCCAGTCTCTGGGTTGAGCGTGAATGGCCATCTTCCTAATGACCGCCTAGGTAGGGTCCTACTGATAGCTGCAGAGGTGGCTAAAACAATCAGCCATTTTAGAGAAAAGGCATGGTAGGGCATAGTGGCCAAAGTGTATAATCCCAGAGCTCAGGCGGGAGGCAGGCAGGCAGGCTCTAGTCTGTTCTGCGCACCCTGCATTCTGGGCCTGTGCTCCAGCTCATCTCAGTGGTTCATAGCAGAGAAAAGCTGCTCACTTACAGTCTGGAAGCCAGAGAGAGCAAAAGGTCCCAGCTGTAGCATGCTTTTGTGTCAGACAGAGGCTGGAGGTCTCTCTTCTGGCTTTCTGTCATTTTCTTTTCTCACGAATGGACTTGGGTAAGATTATCACTAGAGAGTGAGCATCTGCTGGCGCCAGATTCTGCAATGCCAGTTGTTTTTTCAATGATTTGGTCCTCCCATGTCCTGTGATTTCAGGGCTGGGACAAGCACCTCTCGTTACCTGGAACAGAGATCAAGAACCCGATGTGGTCCAGGCGTTACTTCAGGACTCATCTGATAAGGCTTATGGGAAAAAAGGTGTGGTCTGCAGCTGGGTGGCACTTCCTGAAGACTGGCTCATGGAGGTTGTGGGAGGCGGTGGTGTGGGCACGCTATGAGATAAGGTTTAAAGACTCGAGACAGTTGTTGAATATGCTCTGACCTGACCCCTGCTGTGGCACGGAGGCAGATTCTATTCAGATCCAAAAGGCCCGAGAACAGGACAGTGTGGGGAGCACAGGCCAGCTGAGTAGAGTGTCCAGTGCCCAAGTCAGAAGGGCAGGATGATGAAGCCCCTGCAGCACTAGTGTTGGCCATCCTGACTTTTGCCATGTTTACAAGGCAGACTTGGAACGTGAGCAAAAGAGCCTTCTTCTAAAGTGAGAGCACATAGGTTACAGAGAGGGGTTTGCAGTTGGGGTACATAGTGGTCCCACCTGTAGGTCATGTGACCCCCCCTTCGTGTTTCTTCTGTTGAGAGACAGTCAGAAACCTGGAGTGGTTAGAATAGATGGGCCCTGGTAGAAAGTGAGTGGTGAGGAGTGTGCAGGTGACTGGGACTCAACGGATGCTGACATATGTCCTGTACAGTTCTGACCTGGGATGGCGAGCCTTCAGCCATCAGTCAGGATGCCATCAAAGACAGCAGACTGGCCCGGACCCAGACCGTGGTTGATGACTGGGATGAAGAGTTTGATCGCGGGAAGGTATGCTGTGCGGCTGTGACCCTGAGCTGTGGCAGCAGGCAGTCATGGGTCAGCCTGAGCTCTGAGAGCAGCTTGTAGTGCAGTCCTGCAGAAAGCAGTTGAGGCCCAGCCAGTTGTGCATCCAGTGCACTGGGCAGGCGTGGGAAAGTAGGGATGGTGAGACCTCCATCAGAGCGTGCCATACCAGAGGGTGGCGAGGCATCTATATCTATGCCCAGGAGGTATGCCATGTGTGCAATAAGCCTCCAAGGCTTGGAAATGTCCTCTCTGGGAACTGACACTGTGATTCTTGATTTAGGAAAAGAAAATTAAAAAGTTCAAGAGAGAAAAGAAGAGAAACTTCAATGCCTTCCAGAAGCTTCAGAGTAGACGCAACTTTTGGTCTGTGACTCATCCTGCTAAGGTGGCCAGCCTCAGCTATCGACGCTGAACTTGCTTCAGTTGTTAGAGGTCAGCTTGGGTGTGTGTCTGTCTGCTGTGTATAGAAGTGGTCTGTGGTGTGTGTGTTGGTGTGTACTTCTGTATTGTATATCTGTCTCTGTTAGCTCATGTGTATATCTGGTGTGCATGTAGCATGTATGTCTCTGGTGGTATTTGAATGTGTGTGTGTGGGGGGTGTATAACTGTCTATGGTATGTGTATCTGGTATGTATGCAACATGTGCAGCCTGTGGTATGTATGGTGTCTGGCCATTTGGTATATGCGGTCTGTCTGGTGTGTATGTAGTGTGTTTGGTGTCACGTGTGTTTGGTGTCACGTGTGTTTGGTGCATGCGTTTTTGGTGTGTGTCTTGTGTCTGTGGTGTGTTCTAGTTATTTGTAGATGTAACTATGTCTTTTGAAGGTCCCAGGGATGTAATAAGATTGTCACATCTCTGTTCTCACCAGGAAGGCCAGTGTGCCTGTGCCACAGTATCCAGATCTGTTACATCACATCCTTGAGACTGTCTTACTTGGATCTGAGGAGCGGCCTTGTGCAGTCTCCACTGCACTGAGTCTGCCATATGGAGGCTCCTGGTCCCACCATTCACAGATGATCCAGTGTAGAGCTCAGCTCAGGGCCTCTGGTGATTTCATGTTGAACCTTACAAGAGAAAACCTGGCCTGTGGTGTCATGCTGACAGTAACCTTGGAGACCTCTGGAAAGGTTGAGCATCTTCCTCATAGACTCTGGGGTCTAGGTAGGAAAGCTGTTCTGGTCTGGGGCTGTCAAACAAGGAAAGGAGGCTAGCATCTCCCAGCATGTCCTTCACTCCAAATGGTGGCATTTGGTGGTGCCTTTTCTGGTGAGCCCCCCTTTGCTCTCTGAAGCTGGGGCTGTCTCATGGCTCTCCTCTCAGAGGGGCCTCTGTATGACTGACTGTCAGCTGCAGCAAGAGCAAGCCCTGCTGACTGCGCTGCCCCACCCCCACCCCACCCCTAAAGTGCATCTCCTTGAAAGAGCGCCACGCCTTCTAGAAAGCTGCAGTTGCTGGGCATGGGAGAACCTTGAAATACGTGCCAGCTCCTTTGCTTCTGAGGCTGCCAGTCCTGCGGGAGACTGTTGAGCTCCTACATCTGCCATAACCTGTGGGTCTCTGTCAAGGTGGTGATCTTTGGAGACGAATTCTCCATTATTTTACTACTTAATGATAAAGCCTTTATTTTTGACCAGGCCTGTGGCTACCAGTAGCAATATGTTTCCCTGATATGCAGACACTGGCTTTGTTTGCTCAATTTTGTGAGTGCTTTAAAATTGACATGATTGCCTTCCCTGTCTTGCTCAAGCTGCCCCTGTGGACTTAGGGTTAACAAACAAGACTCCTCAGTGAGGGAAGACAGCACCCAAGAGATGGAAGGTGCCAGAAGGTTCCTCCTCATGGAGTGCATCTCTTCCTTCTCAGAGTCCCAGCCTGCTCCGGGCTGGGCTCCTTAGCCTGGACCTCTTGGGAGGGGCAGGGTTGCTTTCTCATTCCCACGTGTAGCATTCTGTTCAGCTGCCGGCTCAGGGTCTCACTTGCTGCAGATGTGGGAAAAAAAGAGTTGTGTTCTCCATGGCCCAGAGGTGAGGTCATGTTTCTATGTAGGTATGTCCTTCTTGTTTTTTAGAAAAAAGGAAAGAGCAGTACTCCATGGTGAGTCTGCTGGGTGAGTCTTCCAGCCAAATGTGATTGTCTTTGTGTGGCCGCTGTTCCGGATATCGAGTCCAGGAGTGCTGTGGGCTCCGTCTTATCTCAGAGGGACGCAGGCACCTCCAGGGGCAGGGATTGTCCCTTCTCCTGAGGTACTGCCATCCTTCCTGTCGAAGCTGCTTCCTGGGTCCATTTGTTTTCTTTACAGCATTCTCTAGAATAACGTTGTAGAGCTGCCAGCACAGAACTGATCTGTCTCCCGTGTCTCCTCCAGATTTGGTTCCTTCCTTTGTGCACTAGATTACACAGTGTAAAGTCTCCTCCAGGGGCATATAGTCTGCTGCCTCTTAGGCAGTCATGATCCCCCATCTGCCGCCCTGACTTCTGGCAGTATGTGTTGCTGTCAGTGAAGGCAAGTCCTTTTCTTCCTTAGAAGCCATTAGGAACAGGCCATGGGCAGAATGAGTTCTTGGTGACGTACTGACATAAATAACTGAAGCTTTTCTAAAAGTAGTCATTTTGTTGGATCAAATCAGTTTGAACTTTGTGCTTGGCGTTAGATGTGGCTTAGGCCCATTTGCAGAGGCCACCTCCCTGGTGTTTCTGTCCTTGCTCACCTGCCTTTTAGGGGCTCTTTCCATCCAGCACCCTGTATGGCTGCGTCTCTGTGTGCAGGAATCCTGTACTTTTCCGTTTCCTCTTCAGGGGCCCCCAGATATTGCCAAGATCTTGGTGCAATAAAGTAAATGCATTTTTTTTGTGATTCCTTTCTGTGTCTTTCTTGTCCTTTCATTTTTAAAAAGGTGCGTCCCAGCAGTGGCCAGGCTGCATCCCCAGGTCAGGTGGACGTGTTTCTATGCTGCTCTTTCAGGTGACCATCCGTACTGATGGGGAGCGCCACTGCTTGAACCTAGGCGGTAAGGACCGTCTTGGACAAAGAGATCTATTTAAGTTTATCCCAAAACTGTATTTGTGTAGATTTAAGAGTGAAGACAACCACTGGTTCTATAAACCTTGGGAGTTTTAAATGAATAGTGGAGAGCACAAACAAAGCAGCGTAGGTCTTCCACCGCTCTGTTGTGCGCAGGAAGTGACATCATTCCAACGCTGCAATGGAGTGCTCAGGACGTGAGATTACCTCACCGCAGCAGGGTGGGATGTGGATTTGGATCTGAGTTTGACCTACACACCGGTGGAGAATGTTGTCTCCAACTGTTGTGGGACACCCTGCAGAGACATAAACAAGGACACTGGTGACAAACTAGAACAACTCCACCGGAGTCCAGCAGTAGGGGCCAGTTAACTTACTGGGTCTATCTACAGAATATGAGCGATTCCCAGGCAGCCACACCACGGGCATGGGTGGTGATTTCCCACCCTTTTGGCAACCCTCTATAGTGTATATACTCTGGCAGCTCCTGAGACTACAGTAATGACAAGATGCCAGCTGCCTGGGGAGGAGCAGCAGGAAGTGGTGGGTAGATGAGAGTGCAGTGAGTCCTCCCAACTCTTCCCTCAGTGGGGATTGCAGCTCTCAACTGACCCGATTCTGCCTGTCTTTTGCAAGTCGCCCCAGTACTTGACAGCGGCTTATGTTCCAAGGATCGTGCAGTATAATACCGAATGGCTCAGTAGCATAGGCCCAGCTGACCGAGTGACACAGTCTTCTCAGAGCTTCTCCAGCCACAGGCTGGAGGCCTGGTGAGAAGACACTTGTGTTTTGTGTGGTCTGGGGTTTCTTCATTGGCACGGGATTTTGTCAAGTGTGCATGGAAATGGCTGGGCCCTCAATATCCATCCCAGACTCAGTGGTTTTGCCCAGCAGAGAATGTATCCTGAAAGTTGGGGTCAGACAAGTCCCTCCAAGGGTGCCTATGAGCAGGAGGGTTCAGTTAGGAAAGCCACCCCTCTGAACTCATGGCTCAGGTCTGAACAGGTGCTGGGCAGAAGAGGCTTCTTGTTTAGTGGCTTCGCTCCAAGTGCTACTCTGCTGTCCATTTTGTCATGGTACCTCTGTGCCTCCTTCTTTAGGAGCTTCTGGTCTACCAGACACAGGGAGTTTGGCCTTTGGCTTAGTCTTCTCAGCTGTTTATCCAGACAAGATGAAAACAGAAAAGTAAATGTGGGTGAGATAAAGCCACTATTGGCCATAAACCGGAGGAGCGCACAGTGCCTGCCCTCAGCAACCACACTGCCAGGGCACAGTGCTGACAGTGCCAAGAACACCTTTCTGTTGCCATTTCTCCAAACCCTGGTGTCCTTGGTGCAAATGAGAATCCAAGCAAATGACTTGCTGGCAGCGAGGATCCCACAGACAGAGCTCAGGGCTCCCGTGTAGATTGAGTGCTTTTAGGACACAGAACCACAGAGATGGAGAAAGGTGTGGCCAGTTCCACCGGAACTGCCTGGGAGGGCAATGTGAGAGTGCTGACATGGGGTCAGCCTAAGCTCCTGGGATAACTCCAGGCAGAGATAAAGGTGACCTAGGCAGGTGAGACTGGCTAACCTGGTCTGACTGGCCTTAGACACCTGAGCTGACAGTGTCTGCACCTGGAAAGGGGTGGAGTCTGGAGGATACAAGTAAAGGTGACCATGCCTGCGGAAGGCCAAGAGGGCTCCAGTCCAGAGCTCAGGCAGAGATGCACAGGTTGTGTATTCATTACTTTTCTTGTAACAAAGTACTAACAAACGCAACTTAAAAAAGGAAGGGTTTGTTCTGGCTCACTGAGCTTACAGTCCAGTCTGACAGGAAAGTCATGGTGGTAAGAGCACGAGGCAGCTGGTCCCATCGAATCTCCACTCAGAAGCAGAGGTCAACATGGGTGCTCTCCTATTTCTTTTTATGCAATCCTGAGTCCTCAGCCTAAGGAATGGTGCCACCCAGAGTAGATCTTCCTGCCTCAATAAACCCAACTAGAAACTTCCATCATTAGCCTGCCCAGAGATGTGGCTCCTAGGTGACCTTAGATTTTCTGTCAAGCTGGCACAGTTGACTGGGTGAACCAGTGCTGTGGAAACCGTTCTCCATCCTCTCTCAAAGTCTGCTGTGACCACCGGAACAGGTACCTCTCTGGGGTAATTTGGGCCCACGCTTTGTCTTCCATTCAGGATGGACTTTGTTCCCTTGTCCTGCTGCCTCCTGGGTCTGGCTCTCTACTATGCTCAGAAGCTCCCTGTCTTAGCGTGTCACATTGTCCCTCCACACAGCTTCCTTGCTTCAGCTTCTGGCGGGCTGCTTTCCCTTTCCATCGCCCTCTGCACTCCATTCATGGCCCCGTTCAGTTCCCATAGGTGATGTGTGTCTGCCTCAGGCTTCTCAGGATCGCCTGTCATCACTCCTGCCCAGGGTTTTTCTCATCCACCGCTCAGGGCGAGAGAGTAGGCACTCAAACATGCATTTCACACAGGTCAAGCGACTCTTTGGGAATATCCTGCTTGCAGGTTTATGGGCTGCCCCTTTGATCTGTTTGCTCCTGCAGTTGGCCACGAACCCTGACTTCAGCCAGGGGCTCCTCCCGTTTGTGCTCACATCTGCACACATCTGTCATGAACATCTGATCAAACCACCTACTGCCTTGAAGTGCCTTCCCTCCACCAGACAGCCTGGAATGCTGTCATTCCCCTGACTTCGTCTCCTACCCTGCTCTCCAATTTCTCTGTCTCCTAAAACAGGAAACCCTGGCCTGAAGGGTGGGACAGACAAGTGCCTGTGAGAGAGTACACTCAGATGATGTACCATGGCTCTTAGCCAAGACATCTCTTCGAGTTCCCAATGACCTTGGAGATTCTATCTGGGAGGTCCACCTCTACCAGGTACCTTAGGTAATGGACCAGCTGACCAACCGGAGGCAGTTGTTTGGTTCAATGCTTCGAGAACAGCTGCTTCGACTGGTTCCAGCTGTGTCAAGGTCGAGGTCAGATAGGACTGAGGTTTTGTTTTCTCTGTGTAGCCCAGGAACTCGCCCTGTGGACTAGGCTGGCCCAAGACCTTGCCCTGTAGCCCAGGCTGGCCTGGAACTCAGAGATACTCCACCTGCTTCTGCCTCCCTAGTTAGTGCTGGGTTGTAGACATGCACTGCCCAGCTGGAATGAGATTTTCAATCATGTCTTGCTATCAGAAGGACAGGAGTCCAGACCCTGGTGTTATGGAGTCTCACGGGAGTCAGTGCTGCCAATTACATCACCTGCTCCTCTAAAGGGCAGGGGTGGAGTCACAGGACTGTGGCTGTGGGGTATCATTGTCCCCCTAGGTCTTTTTTTTTTTTTTTTTTAAGATTTATTTATCTATTTTATGTATGTGAGTACACTGTCATTGTCTTCAGACACACCACAAGAGGGCATCAGATCCCACTATGGTTGTGAGCCACCACGTGGTTGCTGGGAATTGAACTCAGGACCTCTGGAAGAGCCATCTCTCCAGCCTCCTTCCCCCTAGATCTTGTGTGCTTATTTTCTGTGCTTTTCCCCTTCCTTAGGAGGACAGTCTCTGCAGCCAATAGAAGCATCAGGTGTATGAGAAGTGCAGCCAGGCTCTGGGTGTCTCCTAACAGTGTCTAGCTACATAACAAATACTGGCTGCGAAACACATGGGACAGCACTATTTTCTTAGCTGTACATCTTTGCTTTTTTTTTTTTTCGGTTTTTCAAGACAGGGTTTCTCTGTGTAGCCCTGGCTGTCCTGGAACTCACTCTGTAGACCAGGTTGGCCTCAAACTCAGAAATCCTCCTGCCTCTACCTCCCAAGTGATGGGATTAAAGGCATGCGCCACCATGGCCCAGCCCCATCTTTGCTTTTGTTTGTTTATCTGAGATAGGGCTACTTTGGCTGGCTTGGAACTCAGAGGCCAGAAGTGGGTATCAGATTCCCCTGGAAATGGAATTACCAGCAGTTGTGAGCCTCCATAGTGGTGCTGAGAATTAAACCCAGGTCCTCTGCGAGAGTAGCCAGTGCTCTTAGCTGCTATACTATCTCTCCAGCCTCTTAAGACTGTATTGTCAAATGAATCTAAACCTTAATCACCCCATGCCAAGAGTGGACGTTGTTAAACTATACCTTACATGACTTAGTTTTTATTTTTAAATGGTGTGTATTTTGTGGGGTGCACACATAAAGGTCGGACAGCATGTGAGAGTCAGTTCTTTCCTATCCTATGGTTCTGGGGACGGAACTCAGAGCCACCTCACTCCTGCATGAGATCCTTTTGTTCTTATGAAATCAGAAGCAACCCCTCTTAAGCGTATCCCCCCCACACACACACACACCCCTTGATGTATTATTCTGACATTTTCTGTCATACGTGGTTACAGTTAAATAGTTCCCACTGTCAGGGACCAGGGTCATTGCCTGTAGCCAGGGCCTAGCTGGGAATAATTGTTGAGTGGATGAACTGGGAGAGCTAGTGTGAGAAGCATGACTGGGACCCTGGTTTACACTGCTCAGGAGGCAGGCAGCCCCGCCCCCAGCACTCACATGCGCACAGGCACACACAAAGTCAGGGCTCAAACTCCACCCATTTGGCTTTCCTGGGCCTTCTGAGGGCCCCACCCACCCTTTTGTCTTTTTCGTACTTGAAAATATTTTGGTGAAGTGGAGCTGGAACCAGAGTGGTAATTCCTCTATTTGAAGTGAACGCCCCGATGTGGCACATGGCCAGCTGCCTTCTGGGTGGCACAGGAACAGTTGGTGGCAGCTGGATACAATCAAGTTCCATTACAAACACATTTTAAGTGCCATTCATACACACAAGAAACTGCACGCTTTAGCAAAGTAAAATCTGGGGATTTTCAAAGCAAGACAACACCCCCATCTGAGCCTGTGCTGCCTTCTCTTTCGTAAGCACAATCTTCAGAGCCTCCAGACTCTCCAAGGCCCACAGCAGGCAAGTGCAGGCCACTGTGGCTCCTGACTGAGCTCTGGGGTCTCTAGACCTGAATCAAAGGCCTAACCACACTTTTCCCCCTCGGTGGGAGAGGCCAAAGGCTGGCCTCCTCCGGAGGAGCTTGTTCTGCCTCAGCTCATTTGCTTCCTCTTTTGGGTCTTGGGGATCATGGAGGAGCCTGACAGGGCCAGGCACAGTACTTGTTCATTTGAGTATGAAGCAGGTATCTGGGTCTATTTTTCAGGCCTTGCCAGCCCTCTCCCAAACCTCTGGTAGTGTACCGTGGACTGCTGCCCAGTAGGCACTGGTTGGTCACACTGTGTGAACACAGCCATCTGGCTTCCTTGGCCAGACTCCACTGGCACCTGCATATACCTCCACACACATGCACATAGTTAAAAAAGATATATGTATTCATTTATGCACATGTGTGAGTATGCCCTCATGAGTTCACGTGTGTACAAGAATCCATGTCAGAGTCACTGGAACTAGAGTCACAGGCAGTTGAGAATAGCCTGTGACTAATAGTTGAGATGTGAATGCTGGGCTTAACCACTCAGCCATGTTTCCAGCTCCCAAATGAATCGTAAAACAACAGAAACATGGGGAGCATGCCCAAAACTGGATGGCTTAAAACAATAGGAATGTATTCTCACGTTCTGGAGGGCAGGTATGGGCCTGCAGGGCTGTGCTCCCTCCATAGTGACCCAGGGAGGATCCTTCCTGCCTCTTCCAGTTGTTCCAGGTGGGGGCTGGCATCCCTCCGGTCACTGTGCCTCTTTATATTTTCTCTTGGCTGCTCTGTCCCACAGTCCCACAGAACTAGGGTCCATTCTAACGACCCTCTCTCGATCACATCTACAAGGACATTGTTTCCAAATAAGGTTGTGTTCTCAGACCATGGGGTTTGGAGGGAGCCAACTTGAGAGACACAACTCAAGCCATGACCACGTAAAAAGTCTCTGTTAGTGAACTCACAGGGCAGGGCTACCAGAAACTGCTGATGTCCAGCTGTGTCCCCATCATGAGCCTAGAAGGAGCCTATGTGCAATGACTGGATACACAAGGTACAAGGACAGACGGATGTGACTTCTGTGCATTCTAATGATGAATGTCTGAACTCTGTTCTGGATTTTTTTTTAATTAATGTATTTATTTTTTTATATGTGAGTACACTGTAGCTGTCTTCAGACACCCCAGAAGAGGGCATCAGATCCCATTACAGATGGTTGTGAGCCACCATGTGGTTGCTGGGAATTGAACTCAGGACCTCTGGAAGAACAGTCAGTGCTCTTAACCGCTGAGCCATCTCTCCAGCGCCCCCACCCCAACGCTGTTCTGTTTTGATTGTTTCCACTTCCTACAGCTTAGAACCAGCTTGTATCAGGAAACAGAAATCAGCCTCAATTTTTTTTTTTTAATATAAACACAGTAAATCCACTTAGTGTTCTTACTCTTTAAAAAAATGATATTTATTTATTTAATATGCATATATGTGTATCTGAGTGTGTCTGACCACCATGTGCATATGGGTGTCAAAAGAGGGTGTCAGATCTCCTGAGTCTAGAGTAACAGGCAGCTGCGGACTGCCTGATGTAGGTGCTGGGAACTGAGTCCGGTTCCTCTGCATGAGCAGCAAATGCTCTTGACAGCTAAGCCATTCCTCCAGGACCCTTACTTATTTCAGGGTGGTTGCTACAGACTTCATGTGGAAGTCAGAGGACAACTTGGGAGTTGTTTCTTTCCTTCCGTTTCCTGGGACCCCTGGGATAGAAGTCGGGTGGGCAGAATGGGCAGCGGGCACCTTCACCCACTGGGCCTTCTCACTGACTCAGTATTTTTTTTTTTTAATTTGTTTTTTTGAGACAGGGTTTCTCTGTGTAGCCCTGGCTGTCCTGGAACTCACTCTGTAGACCAGGCTGGCCTCGAACTCACAGAGATCCGCCTGCCTCTGCCTCCCAAGTATTTTCAAAGCCCTCTGGCATTCTCTGTACAAAGCAATCACCAGATATTCCACTTGTCCCCTCTTGATTGTCTCTGAAGATGCTTTACTACCACAAGGATCTTCTGGGTTATTTCTTTTTCTTTTCTTTTCTTTTTTTTTATTGGTTTTTCGAGACAGGGTTTCTCTGCGTAGCCCTGGCTGTCCTGGAACTCACTCTGTAGACCAGGCTGACCTCAAACTCACAGAGATCTGTCTGCCTCTGCCTCTTGTGTGCTGAGCTTAAAGGTGTGTGCCACCCCCACCTCTATTCCCACCCCAGAAAGATGCATGCATTCCTTAATATAATGGGTTTTGGTGGCTGCTGCTGCTTCTCCTCCTTCTCCTTCTCCTTCTCCTCCTTCTCCTTCCTCTTCCTCTTCCTCTTCCTCCTCCTCCTCCTCTTCTTCTTCTGTTTTGTCTAATGTTCCTAGGATAAGCAAATAAACTCCTCAGAGGCAATTCACTTCTCCTTACTGAGAGAATGAGATGCACAGGAGCCAAAAGTGTGACTCACACACCACCAAGGTAGTGAACAGCAGAGATGGAGGTTGCAGAAGATCGTGTATGTGGGATAATCAGGGATCAAGGACCAGGAGCAGGGCTTGAACCTGGGGAAAGAGTGAGGCAGGCATGGGAGGTAGAATGCAGACTGGCAGAGCGAGCGAGGGAGACTTGCAAACTGCAGCACTTTGTATAATCATATGGTAGAGTGTGCAAAATGCTAAGAATCCCATAGACACACAGACACACAGACAGACAAATTACATGTTGTCGGTGATCAACTAGCAAAGAGCACCCCAAGGTGAGAGGACCAAGGAGGCCAGACTTACTTAATATAATTTTCGTATTTTCTGTGTGGGCGTTTTGTGTGCATGTATGGCTGTGCACAACATGCATGCAGTACCCTGGAGTCCAGAAGAGGGCGCTGGATCCCCTGGAACTGGAGTTAGACAGTTGTGAGCCACCATGTGGGTGCTAGGAATTGAACTGGGTCTTTTTGCAAGAATAAGTGCTCTTAATGGCTACACCATCTCTCCAGCCTCACCAAAGGAATTTTAGTGTACTCAAAAAAAATAAAAAAAGAAAAGAAAGAAAGAAGGAAAGGAAGGAAGAAAGAAAAATTGTTTATTTTTATTTTATGTCTGTCTGTCTGTCTGTGTACCACATACTTGCCTGGTGCCTTTGGAGGCCAGAAAAAGGTGTCTGATCTCCTGGAACCAGAGTTATGGTAGCTGTGAGCTGCCACATGTGTGCTGTGCACTGAATGTGGATCCTCAGCAAGAACAGCAAGCATTCTTAACTGCTGAGCCATCTCTCCAACACCAGCCTTTTCTTCTGTTGATATTTAATTTGTGTATGCAAGTGCATCCATTTCTGATGGCTTACAACAATCCGAATCTCCAGCTCCAGGGGATCTGATGCCCTCTTCTGGACTCCATGGGTACCTTCACACACATATGTTTGCACACAGAGGTATTCACACGAATACACAGACACACACATATAAAAAATGTTCACATCTTTATAGAAAAAATAAGTCCTGCTTTCTCCACCTCCCCTTCCATTTCTGTCAGTTTTCCTCATATATCCTTCTCAAAAGATGTGTATATACCCACTGCAGCATGTCTGCCACAGGGCAGGTATAAGGGGGTCTATTGGGGGACTTAAATGCATTAAAGTTGCACAGAGATTTTGAGCAATTACAGACTAGGCTGTTGCCCCTGGGGGGAGGAAGGATAGCTGCAGCCCACCCAGCAAAGAGAAGGACCCAAAGGAAAGACCCGACTCTCCTTCTTCCATCTGTGGATGGCCTGGTCTCTTCACTCCCTGGAGAAGCCCAAAGATTCCTACGACCTGCTCCAGGCAGTGATTTGCAGAAAGAGGAAGTTGTGGAGGGAGAAGGCTGGTTCTAGGGCTGCCCTTCTGCAGCACCAGGTTCAAGTCTTTGTTTCAAATTGGAAGACCCTCCCCAAAACTTCCCAGTGTCTCTTTTGCTGTATTCTTGGGTTTTTTAGTTGGTTTTTTTTTTTTTTTTTTATTTGTTTTTGAAGTGGAGTTTCACTATATTGTCCTCCTGCCTCAGCTTCCAGGAAAGCTGGACTAACAACAGGCATGCAACAGGCGGGCACCACTACCCCAGTTCTTTCTGGGGTAAGAAGGGTTTGCACTGTGTAGTGGGGACATCCTGGACAAGGATCTAGCACCTGGTGATGCCCCAGCCCACATATGAGAGACCCTCTGAGCCTTTGGGAATCAGTTTTCTCCTTTTCCCTAGTCTCTGGGATGCAATCTAGGGCCTCTCACATGTCAGGAAAGTGCTCCGTCACTGAGCTGCACTCTCTGCACTTGTCTAGAGTTCACAGGACAGGATGTTCCCTAAGGGCCTTTTCAGATCATTAGTTGGTTCTTCCACTGATTAATTCTGCAGAGACCTCCTGCTGCATAAATGCTTTCACCTCCACAGAAGCAGCCCCTGGCCACCCTGCAAAAGAGGATCAATTGGTCCTCCCAAAGAAAGCAGCAGAGCCTGTGAATTGAGGCCTCTAAGGTAGTAATGCAGGGAGTTACATCCTGTGAAACTTGGTGCCGGTAGGAAGTATAAGCAACGAACTCAGATGAGCTTAGGTAATTTCCTCCTCGACCTGCTGGAGTCCGAGGTGGATTCAACCAGGACTACCTTCGATGACACTGGTGGTGACCTTGAGTCTGTTTAACCAGCCTAGTAGCTGGACACCAGCCCTGGCTAGTAAGCCACGCCCGCCGCCTACGCACGCTTGTGAAACTTGAAACCCGAAACTGCTCCGCCCCGCGGAGAGTGAGGGGGCGGTACCAAAAGAGCGAGGTCGTCGTTTAGGGCGGAGTCATACATAGGCAGAGCCTAGGTGCCGCGCGTGCGTAAACGCAAACTAAAGAGGTCGGCAAGCGACTGGGGCCTAGAGGGCGTTCACGCACGCGCTCTGGCTGTGGGCGGGACCTTGTGCCGGGGGCGGTGCCTCGGGCGGCGCGTGCGCAGGCGCGTGCTGGGCAGTGCGGGCGCGGTGCGGGGGGCGGGGCTCCGCGGCTCGGAGCTGGCCTGTGGCGAGCTGGTGTCTGGCAGGACGCGGGCTGCGGGAGGTCAGTGGTGGTCGGGCGCCGGAGCCGGTCGCCGGCACCATGGAGGACGATGACAGCTACGGTGAGTGGGGCCGGTCCGCTGCCCCTTCGTGCGCTTCCGCCTGCGCCGGTATCCCTGGGACGGGGTGCGTAGTGCTGGGTGGCGGCAGTGCGAGGGCCCGGGGGTGTCTGCCCAGGAGCTCGAGGGCTTGAGGGTCGCCGGGGCGGAGGGTCGCCTGGACCTTAGAGTCTCCGTGAACTGAGAATCACCCGGGCCTGGGGGTCGCCGGGAACCGAGTGTCACTCCGGCCTGAGGGTCGCCGGAGCTGGGGGGGTCACCCAGGCCTGGAGGGTTACCGGCAGGGGTCGCCCGAACCTGAGGTCGCTGTGGGGGGCGGGTGTTAAACCGGGGCTTTCGGGCTCCGGGAATGGGGTTACTCGGGCCTGAGGGTCGCTGGGGCTGTGGTTTGCGAGTCTGGGGGCCCCGGGAGGGGAGTCACCGGGGTTAGAGGGTCTCCGCGGCCGGGGGTAACCGGAGCGCTGAGGGTCGTGAGGATGCTGAGGAGCCCCGGGGCGTAGAGGGGCGTCAGGGCCAGGTGACCGGGGTCAGAGTCTCCGAGGCGAGTCGCCTGCTGCTTGTCACCCGGTTGGCAGACGCCGCGAGCGGCCGCGGGACTAACACGCCCGGCCTGTGTTCCCTAGTAGTTTCCGGTTCTCCGGGGTGTTAGAAGTTATGTGCCCCATCTAGCTCTTTGTTCTGAGATGAACACAAGTGGCCTGACCCGGGCCTCTGAGATGGGGACTTCGGTCAGGTTCGTGCTAACCGTCGCATTGTGAATTAGCCCCTGGTCTCCACGTCTGTCAGGCAGGGCCTGACCACACTGGGCAAGGAGATCAAGTTTGAGCTGTTGCCTGAAGGTAGACTGGTAATGATACCAATACACATCCTCCAACAGGGCAGAAGCGATTTAGACTATCCTGGCTAACCTTGCTGCTTGTTGGCGTTCAGCCAGGGCTCTGGTCCCTCGGAGGCTGTGCAATCTCTGGAGTTGTAGGTTACTTGAAATGCTTTACACGGTTGTTAGCATTGTTTCCAAGAGGAATGGAGGAAGGAATGGCAGGTAGGGCGAGTGGCGAACTTTACTGGTTTGGCAGGGAAGTATGGATCAGGAACTTAACGTGCTTACGGGGCTTAATGGAGCCAAACTCTGGTGTGTTGCCTCACAGGCAGCATTGCCTCCTCACACTCTGGTGAGTGGTATTAAAATACCAAAGGAGAAGCGTGTTAGGTCTTTGCAGGTAAGCCCTTAGAGAACTCTGACCCGGTGAAGCCATGAGGGTTATGGCTAACAACTCCCTGAGCTTCAGTCAGATGTGTTTGTTTCCCTGAATGTTAGAGGTCTGTACCTGCCTGTTCAGTGGAAGAAGCCAGCCTTTGCTGCCTTCCAGGTAAAAGTAGTGTGTGTCTTCCTTTGTGATAGAAGCAGTCACCTGCAGGCAGGCCCCTTTGGACCCTCAGGGTTTTTTCTTCTGCTGGAAAGCTTCACCGGGCTTCCCCATTGCTCTTTTCTTTCCCTCTTGTCCTTTGTTGCCTCCTGGGTGCCAGGGTTCTGCCAAGCTTTGTTCTGACCCTCCCCTGGTTATTGCTTGCTGGGTGAGGCAAGAGGCTGCTGTTCTGGTTGGCTTTAATAGTGACTGCTTTGACTCAGGCATGGCTTGTCCCAGGAAAGGAAAAATGGAAGCCTTTTGGTTCCTGTTACTGCCAAGAACTGAGGAGTCAAACCCAAATTTACTCTGTAGTTCTGGGGGTCAGAAAGTCCAAATTAGGTCACACTGGGCTGATAGCAAGGTTTTGTTAGAGCAGTGTTCCTTCCAGAGATTGGAGGAAAGAGTTGCCCTCTTTCCTTTCCTAGCTCTAGAGGATGCTTTGCTTCCCTTGGTATCTATCTCTAAAGCCAGTGGATAACATCTCTCTATTTTGTCTAATTGCTACCCTTTCACGAGGACACTTGTGTGTCACACCTACCTAGATAACCCAGGGTAAGTATCATAGCCATCAACAAATTCAGCTTCCCTTTTGCCATGTGAGTAAACACTTTTAAAGATTTGAGGATTGGGATGTTCACATCTTTAACTTTTTAAAATATTTATTTATTCATTTATTATTGCACATGGAGATCAGAGGACATACTTACAGAAATTGGTTCTCTGCTTCCACTTTGCCGGTCCTGGGCTGAAACTCAGGTTGCTAGACTTATCACCAAGTGCCTTTTAACCCACTGGGACATCTCACCATCCCAGATGTGGGCATGCGTGCGTGCAAGCCTCCAAGAGAGCTGCACGGAAGGATGAAAAGGAAGCGTATTGCCCCTTTATACACTTTTACATCTTTTTATTTGGGAGGAACCAGAGGGATTAAATACAAGAAGACGCCTCAAGAATCACATAGCATAAAATGACCATGTGGAGGCTGAGACCAGCTTCCCTCTCTCCATCCCTCCTTCCTTTTTTCCTTCCCTCCCTCCCTTTCCTTGTCTTCTCTCTTTTCAGTCTTCTCTTGGTCTCCTCTTTCCATTTTGAGTTGGGGGAGCATCTCCCTATGATGCCACGGGGCTGGCCTCAAACTCCTAGGTTTAAGTGATCTTCCTGCCTCAGCCTTTTGAGTCGCCAGCACTACGGGTGTGTTGATTCTGTGTCTGGCTGAGCCGCCCCATTTGGTTTGTTATAGCATCAGACTATATGGAGAGTTTACTTGGATCAGTTTCCACATGTTAAGAGGAAACGTGTGCTGGGGATTTGTGAAGCATGCATCCATTGTTTTCTTCCAGATGAACTTCTTAAGCTGTAATATTTGGTTTTTTAAACTAATAAGAAACTGTTTCTTGTGGCTTTGACGTTTTTACATACAAACTTTTTAGCCAAGTTTGTCAGGAATTGCTCCTGTTTGCCTTTGTGTTGGCCTTGGACCTTTATCACTGTTCTCTGAAGAAATACATTTGGATTACAGAGCTATCAGTTCAGTATTAAAAAGAAGATCTTTGGCGTACAACTCATGTATAGCATGCTGAAGACAGAGCACATGTCTTGGAGGTTTGCTGTTCAGCTAAAAGGGCTTTCAAAAGCAAACAGTGAGGCCTGCCTCCCCTGCAGGCCTCTTTAGTATTTACCAGGCAGAGATCATTTGGACTATACCTATGCAGGCTGTGGCTTTCCTGGTGGCACTGTGGTGTTCTCCCAGACAGTACTGTTGGCTTTTATGTTCAACTGTTTGTGTTCAGGAAGAAAAGAAAAAGTGAAAACTTAGATGACACTGGGCCTGACTGGACTCAGGTAGGGTTCTATGTAATACTGCACAGGGTTGTGACCACAGGTCCATGTGAGGACCTCCCCAGAGTGGATCTTCACCCTGCTGCCCAGTAATGGTTGTCAGGTTAGGGCTCATTCCTAGATTCAATTTTTTTAAAAAAATTGAGACAAGGTGTCAGGTAGTCCATGCTTACCAAAACTCATCATGTCACCCAGGACATCCTTAACTCCTGATGTTCCTGCTACCACGTCTAAGGGCTGGATTACAGATGTTCCTGCTACCACGTCCTAAAGGCTGGATTACAGATGTGCACCGGACCCAGCTTACCCTCTCTTCTAAGGATCATGTCCATCAAAATTTATTTATTTTTTTATTTTATGAGTGTTTTGTCTTCATGTATGGTCAGAGGAGGGGTCAGATCTCCTGGAACTGGAGTTACAGAAGGTTACAAGCCTCCATGTGTGTGCTCCCCGGAACAACAGCCGGTGCTCTTAACCATTGAGCCAGCTCTTCACTACCAGTTTTTTCTTTTTCTCTTCTTTTCTTTTTTTTTTTAAACAGGTTTTACTCTATAGCTCTGGCTAGCCCAGAACTTGTTACATAGACCATGCTGGCCTTGAAATACAAAAATCCATCTGTCTCTGCTTCTCCAGCATTGAGATTAAAGGTGTGTACCACCATGCCTGTCTTCCCCACATACAAATTTAAAGGGAGAACCCTTGGAATCTACCATTTCCCATACCAAAGGCGTTCTGGACACCTTGTTTCTGCTCCTTTCCGATTGCATAGGCAAACTGTCAACAGGTAATTGATCTTAATGTTTAGGAAAGCTTTCAAATGAACTGGAATGCTCTCTCACAGAAGAGACCTGCCAGAGCTCCTGCACCCACCTTGCTCCTGAAATGCTTGTGATGTAACCTTCACATTGAGCTCCTAGACCCAATGCAAGCAAAGTAGAAGCAATTTTAATTAGATTATCAGTATTTAAGAAGAGTTGAGAAAATCTAGGTTTCAGTTTCTTGGTAGACTGTGAGCAGTGAGGTAGGACATACAGGAAAATAGTTGATTTGCATAGCATGTGGGGACTACTGAAGCACAGCTGCACGCTTGGTGTCTCATGAGGGAAGTGTACAGAGGGTACTCAGGGCCGGGGTGCTGAGATTAAAAACAGACGTGGCACCCAAGGCCTTAACTCTCATCTGTCTCCTGTCGCAATGATCGCTGAAGACTGCCAGGATCTGACCTGGTTTCTGTGCATGGTTAAGTGTGGTGCCTAAGGCCCTGGAGTGCCCCAGGAGAAGAGCTCTGTGGTCTGTGGACACAGAGCTGTCCTAAACTGTGGTTACTGTGGGAGTCTTGCCACAGAAGGTGCATGGGTGAGGAGGGCAGGTGTGGAGGGTGCAGGTGGTACCTGCTGGGGGAAGCAGGGCCTCTGGCCAATTGCAGCCTAGTTTTATGAACTCAGGACTCTTGTAGGTTCTTTAGGGAATGGACTAAAAAGAGAGTGGTCTCTGGTCTTGGTGGGAAAGGTTGGAGAGTAGAAATAATCACTCTTCACAACACCACGGGATCCATGTGTTGTACTAGAGCCGAAAGGGGCCGGTTATGTCGGATAGAGGTAGACCTGACTGTGCTGTGTATACAGTGAGCCACGGGGACCCATGGGTGTGGGTATCAAGAAGACTGAAAAAGTATAATTTATATAGTTTAGATTTCTTTTTTATGCGTTAGAGTTTTGCCTAAGTGTGTTTGTGTGTACCACGTGAGTGCCTAGTACACCTGGAGGCCAGAAAAGAGCATTGTGTCCTCTGAAACTGGAGTGACAGAGGGCTGTGAGCCACCATGTGGGTGCTGGGAGATCAAACCCAGGTCCTCTACAAAAGCAGCCAGTGCTCTTAACCACTGAGCCGTCTCTCCAGTCTCAAGAGTAATTTTAAAGTTGGTTTTAAAGATCAGCTTTAAGAGAGACAGGATTCGTGATTTTCTACAATGCTGATGTTTCAAGCATGGTGTTCATGTTTCTCAGCACCGGTTGGTCTCCTGGTCTCTGCACTCTCAGGTGATCAGCTCTCTCTACTCAGGCCTTGCTACATCTTTACTGATCAGTGTACGTCCTACTTCCCAGTTGTCAGCTCTGAAAGCAAGAGTCATTTCTACATAGTGCATCCTACACAAGAGAGGACTGACTTGGAGATCTTGTTTCTTCTTCTCAGCTTCTTACCTCAAGCCTGGTAACCTGATTTCCTGTGCCCAGGGTTGTTCACAGAGGGGTTGGCCTCTTTCCAGGACTGGGAACTCTCAGAGACTGTGCGGGTTTTGCCAGTATCTTAGCTAACTTGGGATCACTCCATACTCCTCTTGGGATAGGCTTTGAGGTAGTGACGGGGCTATTCAGGGTGACTTCCCAGTAGTAATGATTTTGCATCAGATCCCTGGCAGGACGAGCACCTTCTATTAGCTGGTCCTTGGGACAAGCGTGGTATCCCTGCCACCATCACTGGGAGAAGCTCCTACTGGAGCTGTTTCTCATTGGCTTCAAACTTTTCTTTGTTTGCATAAGAGGGAAGAAATGGACCTTAGAAGGTCAGTCTGGGGGTGAATGAGTGGAGATAGGATCTCCATGGCTTGTCTTTCCTCTCTGCAGACAGTGAAGTGTATGCAGTGTTCTGGACAGGACAGGAGTACGGCATTGGAAGAGAGCTGCTTTATTAATTTTTGGGCATCTAGAGCAAGCTGTGGGGCCTGGGGTCCCACAGAGGCAGCCTAGCAGCCTTGGGAATCGGGTTTGCTTTCCTTCTCCATCCCCAGCAGGAGCAATGACTCTCCTGGGTGTGTTCGACCATATAGAGAACCACTTTTCTTTGTTCTTCTGTGATCTGGATGACTTTGTTTGTTTTCAAATTTAGTTACACACTTAATGACTTGGCTTGAAAAGAACACACTTATGTGAACCCAGAGCAGTCTTCGAGGCATAAGGCATAAGCCATAGTTACATCCTAGGTGATGTTAGCATGTCCAGGAGTGGGTACACGTACACATAAGTGCAAATAAGCCTGGTGGGAGGGTTAGCAGCTAAGAGCTTTTCAATAAGAATTGATGTCCTGGTCATCAAAGGATACCTCAGTAAATCCGTTGATTCCTAGCCAGGTTAGAAATACTTGTTTTGCATGCTTGTGTATCATGGGCTGGCTATAGGATGGTGGTGCCTTAACCAAGATGAACCCTTTCTAATGGCCTCTGTCAAATCAACTGATTTACACAGCTTGCTCATTCTGATATTTTAAGCACGGGAAAGTAGATGTCAGTTTTGATGGGAGCTTGAGGTAGATTTTGGTCAATTTTAGTTGCTTTGAATCTGACACTGATTTCACTCCTAGAATTAAAAATTTTCTATTTTATGTTATTTTGTAAAATCGTTAAGGAACCTTCCTTTAGGGCAGTGGTTCTCAACCTGGAGGTCACAACCCTTTTGTGATTTGACCAGCCCTTCCATGGAGTCGTTCTATTGGTCATTTTTTTTCTCTCTTCTCACTGTGGCCCTGCTCACTCTGGCCCTATTCGTCATTTTTGTTCACCAGAAAGCATAGATATTTACATTACAGTTCATAACAGTAGCAAAGTTACAGTTATGAAGTAACAATGAGAACAATTTTTTATGATTGGGGCTCGCCACAACATGAGAAACTGTGTTGAAGGGTCACAGCTTTAGGAGGGTTGAGAACTGCTCTAGAGGAAACATCGCAGGTTAAATGGACAGTTAGTCTGGCTTGTGCTGACAGACAGCCCTGTGAGGGTGTGGAGGTACTGACTCTCTCCTTTCTGAATGCTGCATGTGTCCAGGGAGACCCTTTTGTTACCTGAGTTTTGTCTTTTCTGTTTGAAGCTCCCATGACCAGTAGAATACTTACCCTCCAGTATAAACCAGATGGTTGGCTTTTTGTTTCAAGGGTACAGAACCAGATTAGTGGTCACTTAGAGGTAGGGCAGTCCTAAGCTGCAGGCTCAGAGGTTGGAGAACTTGAGTTGAAGATCCTTGCTGATAGATCTCTGCCTTGTGCCCCTGACCAGGCTTCCTGCCACACCCAGGCTCTAAGATGAAAGTCCTTCAGAGTGGGCTTCCAAAGGAAAGCTCTTGCCTGAACCTGTCTGCACTTCATCCCCAGCCATGGCTTGGTTGTCTGTCTAATTATTGTTGCGTAGTTTCACTTGCAATAACAGAGGCCTGGAGGGGATGGAGAAACGTTTAGAACTGTTCAAGAGGTGAATCCACATCCTTTCAAACTGCTGGCGATGGTGTTTTTGCTTCTTTTGCCCCAGGAGATGAGGGGGAGGGGAGTGGGGACTTTACTAGGTTATTGTTCAGGGAGGGTGATGCCAGTCTTCCTGCCGTGGTTGACTGTGACCTGCAGCATGGACCGGGACAGCAGCCTCCTGCTTGCCCTGCTCTAGAACGCACCCCTTTTCCTTAGTGTTGGTGTGTAAGGACCCTGTTGTCCTTGGTGCTGTTACTGTGAAGGGTGCATTGAGAACCTTTCCTGGAGACATCACTGGCCTAGTTTCCAGGAGCTGGCCTTAACTACTTACTCAGCCAGCAAGCGCAGGTGTCAGGAGGGGTTTGGACTTCAGAGGACATGGGCATGAAGGCAGGCCATGAAGGAACATGTCAGAGTGGGTGTGACAGGCACTGCAATGGGAAGGGGAACCGTCATGGAGGAGCTGGCGCTGGGACTGCTTTGGAGAGGTCAGGGAGTTAAGTCGTGAATGCAGCAAGTGCACAGCAGGCAGAAGGGGAGCTAGGCCAGGAGGCCGAAGCTGTAGGTGTGTCTTGGGCTTGGCAGGGGTGGAGGGAAGAGGCTTCAGTGGCTAAGAAGCAGGAACTCTGTGTGTAGTGGACATACTGCAGGAGTCTTTGGAGCTTTAGAGATATCTGGATCTGAATGGAGCTGAGACAGTCCGTGATGGGAGGTGATGCGAGGAGCTGACTGAGGAGAGGGCCAACAGTGGCAGCAGGCACAGGCCTGCTGAAGGGCTGGAGAGAGCAGAGGTCTGAAAGGGCTGAGGAAAAGGCACATCCCTCTTCGAGCAACTAGACAGTAAGTGGAGAGAGAGTGAGGACACCAGGAGCGAACTTAGCAAGCGGATAGTGCAGGATGGAAAAGATTTGGCTTGCAATTTGTAGTCCGGGTGGCCTTGAGCCCCCTCTGTGGCCAGGGGTGATCTTGAGCCTCTGCCTCTACGTCCTAAGTGCTAGAGTTACAGGTGAGAACCACTCCGCTGGTTTATGTGGTGCCGGGATGGAACCTAGGGCTTTGTTTACACCAGGCAAGCACTCAAGCAACTGAGCCACAGCCCCCGCCATAATAGAATTAAAAATACCCATTTGGTAGTTATCCCAGACCGGTCTTGAGTTAAACAGTGTTCCTTTGTGCTGGGCAGTGACTCTCCTGTAGGAGTGGGCCCAGATTTCATTTCTCCTCCTGTGTCCTGTGTGTGGCAGCTGCAGACGGCACATGCTTTAGGAATCTGTTCAGCATAAGCTACTTGCTTTTGAGTGCTGAGACCCTGAAACAGAACCTCCAACAGCCCCATGACTGAAGTAGGAGCACATGTTGAGTTTTAGCAAATTCTGGTGGTTTCAGCCCTGAGCAGACACCCTTGTCATCCAAAGTCATCATGGCAGCTCACGCCCCTCCATTCTGCAGTCGCCTCACACATACTAACAGCTTTCCTTTTGTCACCGTTCATTGACCGTCTCAGGCTTGAAATCATGAGTCTCTCTCTCTCTCTCTCTCTCTCTCTCTGTGTGTCTCTGTCTCTGTCTCTGTCTCTCTTCTCTTCTCTCTCTCTCATTCTCTCTTTTCCTTGCTCTCTCTTCCTCTGTCTTCCTCTCTTCCTCTCCCCCCCCCCCCGTATCATCTTCAATGCCATTTATCCCCCTCCTTTGAGATAGAGGGGGTCTCCCATTGATCTGGAGCTCACCAATTAGGCTAGGCTGGCTGGCTAGTGAGCCCCAAAGATTTGCCTGCCTCTGCCTCTCAGCCCTGGGATTACAAGTGCATACTGCTATTCCCAACATTTCTATGTGGGGGCTGTGGATCAAATTGAGGCTCTCATGCTTCAAGACAAGCATTTATGACAGAGCTGTCTCCAACCTCCTCTTGTGAGTTTATTTATTTGTTTTGTTTTGTTTGTTTTTGAGACAGGGTTTCTCTGTGTAGCCCTGGCTGTCCTGGAACTAGCTCTGTAGACCAGGCTGGCCTTGAACTCACAGAGATCCACCTGCCTATGCCCCCTGAGTGCTGGGATTAAAGATGTGCATCACCCCCCCCCCGAAAATTAATATTTTATTATTATATATGTATGGTGTTTTGTGTACATGTATGTGGAAGCCAGAAGAAGGAGACAGATCTCCTGGAATCTGTAGCTGGAGTTTCAGATGGTTGTGAGCTGCCATGCAGGCACTGAACCCAGGTGCTTTAGAAGAGCAGCCGGAGCCAGTGCTCTTAACCCTGAGCCAGGTCTTCACTAGCCTTTTTTTTTTTTTTTTTGGTCTAAATTATTAACTGTCTATTCACTTGTCTGTATAGTCAACTTAAAAGAAACAAACAGATCTCTCTTCTCTGTCCTAGAGTACTTGTTTTGAGAACTTAACAATACAGGTCCTACTTTCACAAAGCTGGTAGCAGAGGGCCGTGGTGAGCTGGGTGTTTTGGGGACTGTTGGAGTGCTGTGATGGCAGCAGAACAAGGCTGTGGGGCCTGCAGGCACTGGTTCCATCTTGCTCTATATTGAGTGAGAGCATTCCTGATCAGAGGTCACCTTGTGAGCGGCTTCCACCTTGGTAAACGGCTGGCACTTTGCACTTGCTGTTTAACCCCTACTGTGATGGATGGATTGTTGTCAGTGAAGTGACAGGGCCCCCTCCTCCTCTTCTTCCTCCTTTTCTTCTTCCTCCTCCACCTCTTCCTCCTCTTCTTCCTCCTCCTTCCCACCCCTCTCTCCTTTTCCCCCTGGCATCCCCAGGACCTCCTTTCTTCACCTCGAGCTGCTCTTCCAGCGGACTAGCTCTGTTATCATCATCATATCATCATCATCATCATCATCATCATCAAGCTCCTTCTTATTGCCCTGCCCATTAGTACACATCTTTCTTATTCTCCTATGCTGTATATACTTTTTATCCATGTTTTAAGCTTCTTGTCTCTCCCTCGTAGTTGGGCATAGTTCCATGTCTCGGTGTGGCCTGTGTTGCAGGTTACTGAATCATTTATATTGAAAGAGTTGTGACTCTTAGGGCTGTGGTGTTTCTGGAGATCCTGGGTAAAAGTAGTGTCTGTCTCCTAAGCTTGCTGGGTAATAGTAATATGGTCAAGCCCACGTCCTCTCAAGGTCTCTGGTGTACACTTGGCTGGTGTACATGCAGCCTGGTCTTTGATTCCCTAGAGCCCAGACACTCCAGGTTGGTGGTTGGGCAGCCAGAACTTAGGAGAGATGCAGCTGCCTAGGTCTGCATTGGTGATCCTGCCTCCAGCATGTCTGAACGCACTGCCTCCCAGCCACCTAGAGCTTTGTCAAGGCTGAAGACAGAGGCTGCCTGTGGGAAGTCCACATTCAGTGGAGGAAAAGAACCAGAGCCAGGTAGTTACAGTCCACAGTCTGTGTCCCTGACTGAGTGTTCTCCAGAGGAGGAGCAGATTTCGGTCAAGGTGGTCCACAGGCCAGAGAGCTCAAGCATTGCAGGTTAAGAGTGATCGTGGGGCTCAGGTTCAGAACTTACGGAAGAATGCTGACTGTCTTTGAGAGACTTCTGCAAAATCGGGTTCGTGTCACCCAGCATCCTAAGTGCGGGCCGTGGGTCTCAGGTGCACATCCAGGGGCCCTGGCAATGCTGATGACATCCTGTTCTAATGCCTCCTGCTGGACTGTCTCTCTCGTGAGGATGACTACTTGACGACTGAACTGAGTGGGCAGAGCCTTGGAGTCCCTTCTGGTGCTGTAACAGCCGTCTCCTGCTACACCGATTTCTTCTTTCTGTTGTTTCTAACTACCACCTAGATATCTTACAGGTTCTCTCTCTCCTCAGATTGCAGTCACAAAGGGTGGAGGAGGTGTGATTTCTCCAGGATTGATGGCTAGGCTTAAGCTGGGGAGGTTTCTGGATGCAGTATAGCAACTCTGGACTCCCATCCGAGTCTCTCCTTCCGGAGGAAACAGCACTTTAGGAGTGTACCACAGGACAGCAGGAAAGCTCCTCTATATCTGGGCTGTCTCACAGAGGCCTGGGGGTTCCTGCTGCAGTGACTTCTGACCCTGTTAGTTCCACTCAATAGACAGGACTTCCTTTCTTGTTATCTGATCCAACCTACATGCTTAGCAAGTCTCTGCACCTTGGCTCTAAGTTTGTTGACTGAGTCCTAAAATCTGATTCAACATAGGAGCCAAAGTCATAGGCTTGCTCATAGCAGTTGTGAGTCCCACTTGGAAGCAGAGCCTTGTAGCTCATGTGGCTTGCTTTCCTGTTCAGTAGGTCTGTGGCCTGCCTGGAGGTCTGGCTCCTGATGTGGCAGCTGTGGAGTAAAGCAGTCTAGTCTCTCCCTGTTGGCCTGCTGGAGAGTGAGGGGACATTTTATGCCTTTGATTAGTTTTTCTCTTTCTTTCTTTTCTTTTTCTTTTGGACAGACTCTAACACTGTAGCCTCTGCTTGGCCTGAACGTTACCACGGAGGCCAGGATGGTCTTGAACTCACAGAGATCTGATTCCCTTTGCCTTCTGAGTGCTGAGATTAAAGGTGTGTGTCCCCAGATCACTTTGTGCCTTTGAGATTTCAGTACAGTTTATTTTTGAAATGGACGTTTGCTTGGAAACTGTACTTATTCTATGCTGTAAAGATGAGGGTGCCAGTGTGTACTGTTAAAGGGGCTACTGTATCCTCTAGGACGCTGGATTAATTAGTGTTTAAAAAGGATGAAGAGTGATAGTTGAGCTGTTGTGTGTTTGATTTTTAAAACCTCAAGAACACAGCCAGAGGGACAGATACCTGGTAGAAAACTACTTTACCTTGAGGGTCTTTAGGACGTGTAGAAAGAAAAAGAAGACACTCCATTAGCTGTGTTAGCTTCTTGCTGCTGCTGTCAAAAGTGATGACAGTGACTTGCCATCTTATGGCTTTGGAGGCAGAAGTCTAGTCAAATAGGATAAAATAGCAGCCCAGCATGTCCTGGTCTTTTCTCCTCCAGGAGGCCAGTACCTGGTAAAGGCTGCAGCACTCTGGCTCTCAGCCCCTCCCCCCACCTCAGAGCCTGCAGTGGCCAGTGGAATCTTCCTCACACCCCACAATGACATGGACTTTTCTTCGTCTCTCTTCCCCACCTATGAGACTTGTGCCCACCTAGATGATTGAAGATCACCTTCCTCTTCTATGAGCAATGCCAAGTCTCCCTGCTGCCTTTGTAGGCTCCAGGGATTAGGTTGCAGACACCTGTGGGTCTTGTTCTGTCTGCCTGTGTGTCCTGGTGGTTTTGTCCTGGGTGTTACCTGAGGACAGGCAGCACCACAGGGACACTGAGTGTTGTTGGGACTGATCTTGTCTAATTTCTAGTTAGACATGTCTCCTTTTAGAGCCACGCTCCCAACTGAAGAGGAAGAGTAGCTGTGACCCTTACAGCCTGCACTCTGCTCTCGGCTCATCAGAGTACAGGGTCAGAAGGCTGTGTTGTTACTGTTTCTTCCAGAATACAGTTAGTTCTCTTATGTTTTCAGGCAGCGGAAGTGTGTCTGAACAACGGGCTTGATAGGAAAGGAGTTCCTTCTTCTGGAACACTCTGGAACTTCTGTCTGTTGGTAGGACATTGTTTGGTGATTGTTTCCACATTACGTGGACACATTGGAGAGGAGGCGGGGAGTGCTGTCGGTCTTTCGTGGGTTGTTTTAAAGGCTCACTGGGTTTAATTTGTGCTCTGAATAGATTTAAAGCCAAATTTCTGGCTAGATGCTGTTGTCTTTCCCTTTCTGGCCATGTGTTAGCCTTCCATTTTCTTAAACATACAAGCTTGTGTGCATAGCATTGTAATAAGGGGAGTTTAAACATGTGCTGTTAAAAGGTTTGTAACAAACCTTCAAAAGTCAACAGAGAAAAATGTGTTTGCAGCAATGTGCTTCTGAAAGGGCATTAGTGAGTTTGAGGGAGTCACAGTGATTTTAGTTTCTTATGTTATTATATCCCTAGGTCAGCTGATTTCCATACCAAAGCAGGTCAGGAAGGGCAGAAGGAAAAGGAGCAGATCCTAGGAGAATTTGTCTCTCTTGAAGAAAACAATGATCTCAGTAGTTTGGATTCCAAAGTAGGAAGTACTCAAGCTTGCTGGAATATATACCTGGAGTGGCCATCCCAGGCTAGCCCAGGTCCATGCTGGAGAGTGCCGGTGCGTTCTGGAGCATGTGTTACTGAGCGGAAAGCAATCCATAAAGTTCCACCCATCGAGGTAATGGCCATATCTACTCATACTCATGTCCTGCGCTCAAACATTTCTCTTTAAAATATACTAGGTACTGGGTGTGGTATTGCACACTTTAATCCCAGCACCTGGGAAGCAGAAGCAGGTGCATCTCTGTGAGTTCAAGGCCAGCCTGGTCTATAATGTGAGTTCTGGGACAGCCCAGGGGGTTATGCCACAGAGAAACTCTGTCTTGAAAAACAAACAAAGCAATACACATATATGTATATGTATATATGTCAACCAGAGTATATCACTCTTTAAAAAAAAAAAATAGCCAGGTGTGGCAGCACATGCTTCTAATCCCAGCATTTGGGAGACAGAGGCAGGTAGATGTCCTGAGTTCTAGAACAGTCTGGCATATATGGCAAATTTCAGGACAACCATGGCTGCATAGAGAGACCCTGCCTCAAAAAACAAAACAAAAACAGGGGAGGGAGCAATGTAGGTGCTGGAGAGTCAGCTAAATGACTGAAAGCACATCCTGCTTTTGCAGAGAACCCAACTTTGGTTCCCAGCACCCTCATCTGGCAGGACCACGTCTGGCAGGACACAGCTCCCTGTAACTTCAGCTCTAGTGGGCACCATAGCTTCTTCTGGCCTCCTTGGGTACCCATGCTCATGTGCACATAGCCATAAACAAGTACACTCATATACACATAATTAAAAATTCTATCTATCTATCTAAATTCATCCTGGCTTTCTAATCTACTTATATCTAATGAACCAAGTTACCACAGGCTGAGACCTAGGAATGACTAAACACATACAAATACACATAGATAGAAATACATGTGTATAGTTATTTATTTTTAAGTCTTGAAATTTTGGGGACTCTGGATATAGACCACCCAGCCCTCAAGAGTATTCTCTTCAAGGTCCTGTGGCAAGCTGCACAGGCTGGTGATGGTGTGGGCTGACCAGCAGGGTAGTTACCTTCATTGCCCACATAGATTGTGTTGAATGAAGGCAGGAGGGCTTTTGTACCCGTTGATGTTGCATGGTGTCGGCACACTTCTCCATCTGTAAACTTTCCAGTCTGATTTCTGTGGTTTTGCTCTGAGCCATTCGGAGTTCCCCATAGAGAGCTTTAAGTGTTCAGTGGTTCTTAAGAAGAGATTCAGCAGATCAAAGAAGTAAAAAAAAAGTACCCAAGCCTGGCTGCTTTTACTCCGTTATTATAATTACCAAGTTCAGCTGCCCACCTCCTTTAGCTTCCTGAGTGCCTCTTTGTGGTTTTCTGTTGTCTCTTTGAAGAGATAGCCTCTCCTTATGTGACTGCTGTTGCTGGGCAGCGCCTACACCAGTGCCAGCTGTGCTAGGCAAGGGCCGTGGTCGGTGCAGCAGAGGGCATGTGCCCCCCCCAGTACCCCTCTACTTGTCCTATTGGCTAAGGGAAGGACTTAACACTGGTGCCAGACACAGGAGACCCTCAGAAGACTGAGGCAGGTAGTTTGCCCCGAGGGTCTTCTGGAGGGCCATTTGTGTCTGTGGGGTTAGGCAGGTGGTAGGCCTTACTTGTCAGCAATTGCGCTCTTTTACTTTCCCTGCTGTAGCGCTTGGGAAATTTTGAAAAGTTACTATAGAAATAGCCAAACATAAGCAAAACAGAAGTGTGTGGCCTTCTGCAGCCGTCTCGGTTCGCTTTGCGTATGTCATCTTTCAGGTTTTCTCTTGTGCACATTCCTACCTGTTTACTCTCTTCTTTTCAAGGAAATATGGACTGTTTTGTGGCTTGCTCTTTAAATAAATAAATAAATACATATTGCTTGTGTGTGTGTGTAATAAACTGTGTCCTTTGGAAGAACAGTGCTCTTAACCTGAGTCCATTCCCCAACACCCACTTTTAAAATAGAATATTTGTTTATTTTAAGAATTACCTTGCTGTAGCTCTTTTAAAAAAATTTTTTTAAAAAATCTCAGCGTTGGTGGGGATTAACTTTGTTCTATAAATCTTGCTTTGTGTCTCTCAGTCAAAATTATAGCTGCTCTTTTCCAAGTTGGATGTGTCTATGTGACATGTGTGTGTGTGAATGCAGGGGTGTGTGTGTGTCTGTCTGTCTGTATGCAAGAATGTAGAGGTCAGGGATTGATGCTTGATGTCATTCCCTCTTTTTTTCTCTACCTCTGTTGTGTTGTTGTTTTGTTTTTGTTGTTGTGAGACAGGGCCTCTCACTATGTGGCCCTGGCTGACCTTAGAACTTGTTATTTAAATGAGGTTGGCATCAAAGAGCTCCATCTGCCTCAGGCTCCCAAGGGCTGGACTTGACATTGTTTGCCACCATTCCCAGCTTCACCTCATCTTTCCAGACAGGGTCTTTCACTGAACCTTGCCAGCCAGCCTAACCCAGACAATGAACTCCAGGAATTAACTGTCTCCTCCCCAGTGCTCATGCTGCTCAGCAGACTCATGCTGCTGTGCTGGCTTTTCACATGGGTGCCAGGGATCCTAACTCGGGTCCTCATACTTGAGTGACAAGCACATTACTGACTGAGCCATTTCCCTAGCCATACCAGGTCAGTTTTTCAGTTCACTTACCAAACAGGTATCTCTTAGACGCCTTGTTACTGGGCCCTTTTCCCTGAGGTGACTTAAGTAAAGGTCTACCCCCTCCTTATAGGTGATGAACCAAAGCATAAATCCACCAAAATTCAACCTAGGGAACCTATGAGTTTACAGAGCAAACATGCATGACCCAAAAGTGGCCAAAGCACTCATAAAGTCTTACCCAGCATGGACAACTTCTCCATGGCTACCTAGGGAGTCCTCCCTTCGGCTAATCTTCTGCCTTCTGCTTACTTTAGGACCTACCAAGACCATGAGGCCATGGGAGCTAGTTCTGAATTATGTACAGATGTCTGGGGTATGCAGGGGAGCAGCCAGAATCTCAGGCCACGTTCCAGTGGCCTTCTCTACCCTTCCCTCGGTGAGGGAACATCAGTGGTCAGCAAGCCAGTTTTGGTGTCTCTTGCAAGGAGTCACAGATGCTAAGATGAAGATGACAGCTATTCTGCTCAGAGGACCATGCTTCATAGGCTTCAGACTGAATAGTTTTTAGAGAGGCTGCACTCTAATTAGAGAAAGGAGCAGGTACTGAGGCCTTCCACAGCTCAGGGGTTTGGGGAACCAGGGAAACAAGGGGATGAAGAAAGGACAAATACACAGAAAAGCTGGGGTTGGGTGGGCTGGGCTTCCTGATGGAAACGCCTGGCTCTGTAGATGCTCAGCATATTTATAATACATAATTGAGCAAGGAGATGGGGCTATTGTGTACAGCTGAACAGGGAGTCAAGTTTAGCTGGATAGGAAGAGACTTTAGGCTATAAACATCTGGCGGGGAGAGCATTACAGTGGACATTTTGTTGGACAACAGTTGGACACGCTATCAGCATCTGCACTTCGACTGGGAAGGAAGGCTTTGCCATTTTCCCATGGGTCTGAGGCATGAGCTTTCATATGGCCAGCTCATACCAACTCCATACACATCCACTCAGGACTTGAAACACTCGGGGTTCCTGGGCCCCCCATAGCTAGGGACATTTGGCCAAGGAAACCTGCTGATTCCATAGAGGGGAATGTTTCAGCAGCAGCTTATGGAGTTGTTGAGCTCAGATGGGGGTTTCTTAATAGTTAAAACCACAGTGACATGGTGTCTGTCTGCTTTGCTACCCCTGTGACTAATCCTCATCTGTGTTTTGCTGGGTTTGTTGAGCACAGCAGGCCTGTGGTTGAGCTTTGCCTACCTTCTCAGCTTTCTTATATCCCTCTGTGACTGACAAGGCATCTTTTCTAGAGGCCTCTGCTCCCAAATATGGTAAAAGCTTTTGAAAGTAAATCCACTAAAATAATTGTTTTATGTTTGGTAAGCAAAACATAGCCTGTTCGGGTACAGCCAGTTGAGAGAAGCTCAGGGAGCTGGGATTGTAGCCTAGTGGTAGAGCCTGACACACACGGAGACCTAGGTGTCATCTTCAGCTTCATGAAAATAAATGACATCTTTGTGGTAGTTATGTGTCCATGACATTTATGACACAACACAGCATAGCTTCTGATGGTCACTTGACCCTTCACTTATACCTAAGGAATATAGAATCCCCTCCTGTCATCAGGGAGCATTGTCCACCTACAGACCACACAGTTACCACTCAGTTATTACTCTTTAAAAGTGTGCGTGTGTGTGTTCGTGTGTGTGTATGTGTGTGTGTGCTCGTACGTGTGTGTGTGTGTGTGTGTGCTCGTGCGTGTGTGTGTGTGTGCTCGTGCGTGTGTGTTTATGGCTCTGGGGATAGAACCTGAGGTTTCAGGCATGCTAAGCAATTGCTCTAACATAGCTCTGCCCCAGCCCTAGAGGGGTTCTTTCTAAAACTTATTTGAGAACAGCTCTATTATTTAGGGGATTATTTAGAGTTAGAACTGCCAGGTAGATGGATGATCTTCTGCTTTGGAACTAAGTTTTTAATTATAGGTTATTCCGAGAGTTAGTGATTTGTGTCCCTGATGAATTGGATGGCAATAATTATATTTAAGTAATTATACTAATTTAAAATTTGGAGAGATTGGTTCTTTAATAACTGCTATATGGCAGATTATCATTATGTGCTGTTTTCTGTTCTGATTGTTATTACTGATTAATTGATGTTGTGATCTGTTAGGTTCCCCAACGTCAGTTTGTAAGCACTTTGGTTAACTAGGGGTGCTGGTAGCCATCTGACCCCTCATTTTGAGTCCACCAGCTTCATTCTCATGTTCTTGATGGCTCCCAGTGTCCTCTGTTTCAAATACATACTTGAAAGCTCTGGGAAGCAGAATGTGGTGACACATACCTCTAGTTCCAGTGCTTGAGAGATCAAGGCCGGAGGATCTCGAGGCCAGCCTGAGCTTCACAGTAAGACTGGGTTTCAAACAAAGAGGGCTTAGGTTGTGGCTCAGTGGCAGAACACTTTTCTATCATGCGCAGGCTCTGGGTCCTTTCTCCAGCACTAAAACTCTAGGATACTTCCCTTCATAGCAAGAGAGAACAAGAGTTCCATCCCAGGTTCTGACTTGCTGGAAACCTAGAACAAAGGAGGCAGACAAAGGCAATCAAACCATCATCCCTTGACTGTGAGGAAGGGAGAAGACATTCCACCTAGTTTCAAGCATCTGGGAAACAAATTTGTAAATTTCTTCCTGCTTTTTCCCAAGAGATAATCTTTGAGGCAGATACTTTAGCATTAAATAACTGGTAGGCTGGCAAGAAGGCTTAGTAGGTAAATGTGCTAGCTGCTGAGACCAAGACCTGAGCTCAGTCCTCAGGACCCAAGTGGTGGAATGAGAAGATAATGTCCCCAAGTTGTCTTCTGCTCTGTGCATGGGCACCATGGCATGTGCTTAGTGACACTTGGATGCGCACACATGCGCATGCACACATGCACACATGCACACAAAGTTTGTTTAGTGTAAAATCGAGTAAGTTAGGATGAAATACTGATAGTCACAATGCTGCCTGCGCCTGCTGTCTCCGGAGCCCTGATGTAGGGTGAAGTGAGCTCCTGCAGCCGTTCCTGGATGGATACAAAGCAGTGAAGAAACAAGATGGCAGAGTTCAGCTGTCACCCCATACATCTTTATGTAACCGAATAGAATTGCATTTTTTGACATTTTTTTTGTAGATGTTTAAGTGGTTTGCCAACAAGTGCTAAATTGCTCTAGAGGTATGTGCTAAAGCATGGCACTGTTGGGACAATACATGGACGGTGCTTGTTACTTTGGCCAGCTGTTGCATCTCTGATTTGCTTCTAGCCTTGGTGGGCATGCTTTGGAGCTAGAAGGCTTTTGTTCCTGCTGCTGTCTACTGTTTGTTTTAAACAAGCGTTTAAACATCAGCCTAAGTAGACTGTTATGAATAGTCATTTAAATAATAGATTTAGAGGTGTTTTATTTAATTTTTATTCTTGAACCAGTCCTTGTTTTCTAACGCAACGGTTAGAGCTAGCAGGGCTCTCCTCTGTTTAACATCCATGGCCAGTGTCAAGGAGCTGTTGGCCTACTTGACCTCAGTGAAACTGACAGGAGCTCCGGGTCACAGGCACAGCTCCACTGATCCGCTGCTTGTCAGCTGACTGGGAGGATGGGTGGAGTGCATCATTTTGTAACACTGATGCTGTGGTTTTACAACGAAGGGGCTGTGTGATCAGACCAAGGAAAGGGGAGGAAACAAGAAGGGGATGTGTGCTGCTCCAGTCGGAAGCAAGCGGCCACAGCAGAGACCCCACCCACCCACCCACCCTGCTCTGAGTTGCCAGCAAACCTCTTTCATAAGTGAACTTAAATTTTGTACTAAGTTTGGCTTTTTTGATGAAAGCTAAAAATTTTGTCGTAAAACTCTTAATTGAATTTGGTTTAGACATGCAGAGAAAAATAAGAAGTAATTTAATAATCTCTCTCATAAGCATCCCTGTAGCAACTGCCATGTTGAAACATCTGTTCATTCCCTAGTGGGAAGGTCAGCACTTAATGTACACTAACCTGATGGTACACTTACTGGGTGCCGCCTAAAGTCACAGCCGCTGTTCAGAGGACATGTTCAGTGGAGAACAGTGCTTGTAGGTCGTTAAATCAAAGTGCATAGAGAGGAACTCAGAAATCTGTCCCAGCACTCTGTTTCCTTTGTGTGGTCACAGTTGACAGACAGCTGAGAGAGGCTCTGGAATCAACTTTGAAAGATGGTAGGATCCAGAAAAGCAGAAAACACTGATCAGAGCACTAGATGCTGTTCTTTAAGATGATGAACCATATGGAGACATTGAGTGCTCATGACAACACCAGTCAGAAGAGCCAAAACGTGCACATAGCCTAGATGCCCATCACAGGTCAGAGGGAAACAGAGCAGTGTAGCATCTAGTGAACATTATTGAGCCCTTATAGGGGTGAGCCTTGACAACTGGGCACAAAAGGCCACATGACACAGCAGGCCTGGCCAAACAGGAAGGACAATTGGTGGTTTCCATAGCTGGGGTGGCAGGAGTGTACATGGGGCTTTCTTTTAGGGGAATTTGGTGTTGGGGACCAAGCCTGGGTCCTCTGTAAGAGCAGCTGTGTGCTAAGGGCTGAGCCATCCCCCAGTCCCTCAGTTTTAAATGTTACTCTAAGGAGGTTCAACACTGATACAATTCTTAGGTTAAAGTCATCTTCAAAGCACTGTTAAATCTTTGCATAGGGGTAACTACAGCATTCATTTCAGAACTCCTCCCCCTCCCCGATACAATAGGAGGTGACCAGAACCAGGCAGTCTCTGTCTCTCCTCTAAGCCCTTTCCTAGAAGACTGATTGCATCAGTTTGACATTTCCTTGGTTTTCTTTGAAAGTATCAGGTTTGGTGTTTGTCACCACCTTCTCTACCCAGCTGCAGTATCTGCTACCTGCTCCCCACCTCCAGGCAGGCTGTTCTTTTGGATGATCCCGTAGCCTTTCTTCTCAGGACTGACTGTGCTGGGGACTTTTGTATTCTGACTTCCCTCCTGACTTGTCCTGGAAGCACCATGTCACTTTCACTGCGGGATTACCTTTAGCGGCTGAAGACCCTGTCTTTGCTGTTTTACGTATCAGTGATGTTCTCAGAACTCTTCTAGAAGTTCCTCAGCAAAGGCCATGTGGGAGGTGTGCTCAAGTTTCCAGGTTAGAAAATGCCTTTGTGAATCTGTGGTCGTTTTGTATTTAGTAAGAATTCTTCTGTTTTGAAGGCATATGCCTGTGTGTGTGTGTGTGTGAGTGTGTGAGTGTGTGTGTGTGTGTGAGTGTGTGAGTGTGTGTGTGTGTGTGAATATAATGCTCAGGAGGCTTTTAATTCTGTGTTTTTGTTTGCCAACATGTAATAATATCCCATAATTTAGAAACATCGGCTGAGAGTTTCCAGTGCTGCCGTGAACGCTCCATAACTGTTTACACGCCTGTCTGCCAGTGTGCGTGTGACACTGCATCCCTGCAGCATTTGTGCTGACACAGATTCTTTTGCCTCCACTCACACACCAGTGTTGAGAATTTTTCTCTGGAGAGAGATTTCTGAGCTCCATGTCCTGTGTCAGCACCATGACATCCCAAACCCCTAGATCACTGAGTAACAGCTTATGGGTTATGGTTTGCAGTAGCACTGAGCCTGGAGTTCACTGAGGGACTTGCCTCTTCAGTGTGCTGAGTCTTTCTATGTGTGGGTTCAGCTCCTCTCAGCTTCTTTACAAAGTCTTTCAATAAAATTTTAGATTTTTTTCCTTGTAAAAGTTTGTCTCATTGTGGTAAGTTCAGTTCTGGGCACTTGAGTTGGCCAGTGTGTGGATTTATAGTGAGCAGCCTCGTTAAGCTCTGTAATGAGTCTAGCACTTCATCCCTAGATTCTTTCACCTTGTGTGGTCACTGGAACAACTGCCCAGCCCTCACAGCACTGGTTTTCCTGTTCTATTTAATTGGCTGCTACATGAGAACTTAATCCTTCCAGGGATTTCTGCTAGAGGAGAATTAGGGTAGAAAATTAAATCATTGATGGTGTGCAGTCTTCATTTTCTCCATTTTTTAAAAAGAAAGATTTATTTATTTATGTATATGGGTGTTTTGCCTGCATATGCATTACATGAGGGCATCGGGATCCCATGGGACTACAGTGGGTGCTGGGAATCGAACTCAGGACCTTAAAGAGCATCCAGTACTCTTAACCACTGAACCATCTCTCTAGCCCCCATTTTCTTTAGTCTTAAAATGAAAGTTTGTACCAATGTTCTACAATAATATATATACATATACATCTATACATATATTATGCATATATATAATACACACATACATAACTGTTTATTATAATAATAAATCCTTGGTTTTGGCTTTCCAAGAGATTTTTCTCAATAGTAGATATTCAGCTTTTTAAATATTTTTCCATCTGTACATACATGATCTATCAAAAAAAATACAACTAAACGGATGAGATAGTCTGGTATGCCCTATCTTGTGTGACAGATATTAAGCACTTGAAGTATATATATAAATATACCTCATACATATGTGAAACACTGTTATAATTTTTATATTGGTTAGATGTTGAAGTGCTGTTTCAGCTATATTTGGTTAAATAAAGTATAGTCTTAAAATTAATGTAACCTATTATCTGCTTTCCCTTCTTCCCTCCTTCTCCCCTCTTCCTCCTTTTCTTGCTTCACAGACCCTCTCTATATAGCCCAGGTCCTCAAATTCAGGACCCCCCTACCTTAGCTAGAATTACAGGCATGGACCGCATACCTGGCTGTGAAGTATAAAAATGTATTTTCTAGATGAGAAAATTCTCATATGGAGAGAGCAGGTGACTTCTGTCTAACCCAGGCCCAAGCAGCTGACTCCTGGGATTTTCTGATCCTGGTGACATTTGTGCAGATGTTGATGATAGTTAACTATCCATTCAGAAAGAAATTTAGATCCATTTGTTGTTTTGTACATTAATCAACTGCAGATGAGTTTAGGTTAAAAGATAGATAGATAGAGATAAGTGGATGGATGGATGGACAGACAGACACACAGATCTAAATTTGGTGATAATTTTAGTTTTATTGGGAACACTAACTCCTAAGTCACTCTCCTCTAAACCCAGAAGTCATAAAGACTAGTTTGACAGACTAGACTATAGATAAGTGAATTTTTGTGGAGCAAAAGCCCTTAAGAAGACAGTTAAGAGGGACAATGGAGTTGGGAATGTGTATAGTACATAGATCAATAGGATCGCTATCCATGTACATGTAGAGCATCTGCAACCAGCAATAAAAACTCAACCAGTAGAGCATGGTGCGTGTGTGCTGGGATCACCCAGTGGGAAGGAGAGAGGGTGGCTTCACAGTTACAGTTGTTCATTCAGTGCACTCAAGAACCCTGATCTTGGTTTTCAACTACCATCTATGGTTCAAAAGATTCCACAGTCCTTGGCAAGATAGTTGATGCCATGGCCTAACGTGACAAATAACGAAATGAGCCAGCCTGGAAGTTCTTGTGATGGCAGAAAACAGTGGAGTTTAGACATGACAGAGCCACCTTAAGAACACTGGTAGTGAAATTACCACTCACAAGAAGATGCTGAGGAGCAAGAGTCTCTCCAGTAAGAGACTAGTCTGGGGGTCAGAGCGGGGATAAGGATGACCTCACAGAAGCCCAGCTTACTCACCTTTACCCAGTGTTCAGGGTTATTGATGCTGACAAAAAGATTGATTGGCTTCACATACCTCTGACCCAGAGGCAACCTCATTTTATGTGTTATTCTGATCTAAATTGTGTGACCTCAGTGCATCTGAAGAAAACGCCTGACAAATGGAAGCTGAGGGACTGAAGAGGTTCTTGCTCATGTGTCAAGCCTGAAACCTGGAGTGCTGAGGGACCGCCATGGGCTGAAAGTGACTGAAGAGACTTGACAGTTAAATGCAGTGGAAGCCTCTTGTGACGGTGTACGCCTGTAGTCCTAGCATGTGTGTGATGGAGGGGAGGAGTTCAAGGTCATCCATCCTCAGTTACATAGTGAGGTGAGGCTCATCTGGGTTAGAGACCCTGTCTTAACAAAAGAAGACAAATAATAATATTTAATTTTTTAGCAATGAAATCAGGTGAGGTATTCTGAGGTTTGAACAGAAAGGGCATTTAGTGGAAGGTGACCGGCTGAGTAAGCTCATTGCATTCACAGTTCCTGGCAGTAGTCACATAAGATGTGACCACAGGGGAAGTAGGGTGATGGGTTCATGGAAACGTCACAGCCTCTTCTGCCCATTCAGAAATCTTCAGATAACAGTGAAGAGATGTTTCAGTTAACTGGAATTCAGCTCTGAATCTACCTCACAATTCCTACAGGAACGGGCAGCGGACGATGGATGGTAGAGAATGCTCTCTGTTCACACTGACTCTCTTGTGGAGCGTGGAGCGCACCCATGGTTAGAGCCTGAGGTGCAGCCTCACGCTGGGACACCTCATGGAAAGTGCTGTTGCTAGTGTGCCGCATGCCACCCTCCCCACAGGCCAGCCATGTGGTCGGTTGTTGAAGGACGGATGGAGGCTTCCTGTTGGGCCGAGTGGGCTCAGGATTTTTCCCTCTGTGTTTTATGTCCTGTGCGTGCCCTGGCACCACAGGAGCACAGTCATCACGTATTCCTTATGCAGTCTAGACTAGGAGGAAGGAAGTGCAGGAAGGTATGCCATCAGTGAAATATTTTAAAAATCTCATTGTGTTTATAAAACAACTCAGGCTGTTTATTCAATGTCTATGCTTTATTTAATAGCGCGGGGGGGGGGTTGTTTTTTTGTTTTGGACTGGCATTTAGCCTCTCAGATACACTCCTTGTTGTCCATAAAGGTTTGTTTGTTCATTTTTGTTGTTGTTGTTGTTGTTGTTCTGTTTTGAGACAGGGTTTCTCTGTGTAGCCCTGGCTGTCCTGGATTCGCTTTGTAGACCAGGCTGGTCTCAAAAATCACAGAGATCCACCCATCTCTGCCTCCTGAGTACAGGAATTAAAGGCCACTACTGCTGGCCTGTGAAGTTTTAGTAGCAAGGAGCTGCCATTTAGGAGTTTCAGAATTTAAGCAAACTGTGCCTCTGGTACCATGGGATGAGATACAAGAGAAAGCAGGGTGGGAGGGGTGAGGTGGGAGGGTGCTCAAAGAAGGGCCAGGGTGGGTGGCTGTCACCCCCTTCACCCCTAAGCAAACTTCATCTTTTTTTTTTTTTTTTTTTTTGGTTTTTCGAGACAGGGTTTCTCTGTTTAGCCCTGGCTGTCCTGGAACTCACTCTGTAGACCAGGCTGTCCTCGAACTCAGAATCTGCCTGCCTCTGCCTCCTAAGTGCTGGGATTAAAGGCCTGCGCCACCACTGCCCGGCTGCACACTTCTTCTTGAGTTAGAGATGGTGGTGGTGGTGAGGATGAGGTGACTGGAGAATGCCTATTCTGCCTCAGTCAAATAGCTCAGAGAGATCAAGTAGTCCTGCAGACGTATCTCTGTATTACTTTGTGAACTGATTGATCCACACACTTAAAATTCACCCGGTGGCTTCTCAGACTGCAGCCTCTGGTCTCTTAGCTAGTGTAAAAGATCTTGCCAGCCCACCTGGCAGTGTGATGGCCCCGTTTCCTGATAGGACTCCCTCTCCTGTCTCTAGGTTTGCCTTTTCCCCATCCCTGCGTGTTGTAGGCCTCTCTCTGGAGTAGGTTCCTCGCCTGAGAGGAGAATGAGCTTTGCTGTGACTGGTCACACAGCTGTTTTCAAAGAGTCGAGTAACGAGGAGAGTGGGCGTGGAGGGCTGGGAGCCGGCCAGGTGTGCTGGGTCTTGGGGGGACTCCTGTTCTGCACAGCTCTATCTGAAACTGTCCTCCATTTCAGATGGGGCCTCCTCACCCCAAAGGTTATCTCTTTTGAGATGGTGACTTCTCTGCAGCATTTGTTATTTCTAGGTCACCATTAAAGTAAATGCCAGATGATGCCACCAAGTTCTTGGTTTTCTCAAAAAGCATTTTTTCTTTCTTTCTCCAATTGCTGCACTACTCCCATGGGGGAAATTTTCTTTGTATTCTTCCTCTGAGCTTGGAGCTCCTCAGCCTCAGAACCCTGTTCTTAGCTGCTTTGTGATCATCTGTTCCAGTGCTGCCACCCCTGTGTCCTTCAGTAAACCCCACACTTAACACTGGGGACAAAGTGCCAGACAGAATGGCTCGTGAAGGTTCCACAGTGCTTGCCAAATCAGTGTGGAGCATTCAGTACACACTTGACTGTAGTTACCCCTGCTGGACAGTGGGAGGCTAGCCTGGTAGTGTACGCCCGTGCCAGCACTGGAAGGCAGAGGCAGCAATGACTTGGAAGCTGTCCTGGTCTGTATAATAAATGTGAGATAAGCCAGGGCTACAAAGATGAGATCCAGTCTCAAAGCATCAACCCTAAGGGAGAGTGACGCTGAAAGTTGCCACATAACTACAAACTGTATTCCTACATTAGGGTTGTACCAAACACATTGAAAGGTAACTTAACAGCCGTGGCGAGCAACAGTGTATTCATTTAGCCAGCAGAGGGCAGCATAGACCCAGTCTCCGGATACAAGAGGTTTTTCTTTTTTAGTTTATTTTTTAAACTTTTTAATTAATTAAAGTAAATTTTTGTTTGCTTTACTTAAAATATATTTAAAGGTACCATAGTAGTCACATTGAAGTACATTAGCTTTATCATTCTTCCCTGTGTTCTCTGCCATGAAGGAAAGTGTCTCCCTGGCAGCAATAACATGTCAATGAAGTCTGTAAGATGGATCTTCCAACATCTCTGGACTATGGTCAGTTGGGACCTTATGTCATTGCTCCAGAGAGTCTCTTTAGCTGTGAGTCTTCTTGATACTCTGGACACCACTGCACCCTAGGAGGACTGTGGGTCTTCTCTAAGAGCGTCACGGCCGGGCTGTCCTCATTACAGACAGGGAACCTGAGCCACACAGTGCTCACTCTGGGATGGCACTGATAATCAATTTTCTTCACAAAGGAATAAGATCAATCTTTGTTGGTTTTATAATATTATACCTTTTCTGTGTCTTTTTTTTTTTCCTTGCAAATCTCAGTTGCCCTTCTTAGAAAAAATAAAATAAAACAAGAGATGTTCATGGCAACACACCCTTGTAATCCTAGCAGTTTAGGAGTTGAGCTTCCTTGGTTGCAAGTTCAAAGCCAGCCTAGACAATGAGAACCTGAAGAAGGGGGAGGGGCAGGCAGCATATAACATTGGCAAAGGCATGCATTAGGTCTGTGTTTGTTTTGACACCTTGTTAATGTTCACTCTTCATTTTGATAATAAAAGGGTTATCATTTTACCCCATACACACTTGTTCTGGCCAGCCATGAGAATGCCGTGGGTGTCCAGGTGCCAGAGAGGCTTGTCAGGGGATGGGAGCAGGCTTTGGGGTCGCAGCAATTTATCCTGGAGTCTTCTCTGGAAGGCACCTTTGAACACCGTGCTTGGTACACTTGACCCTGTTGGTACTGTTTTATGCTGTGGTAAAATTTGACAATCAGTGACAGATTTAAGACAAGAAATGTGACCTTTCATACCACTGTGCTAATTTCATTCATAGCATATTCTGTAGACAATATTTATTTACTTTTATTTTTGGTTGTGAACCTAGCCCTTAATGGCTGAGCCATCTCTCTAACCCATTTATTTATTTTAAAATGCTAAGTAGTTGTTTCGCCAAAAATATATGTGTGATTTTATTTGGTGGGTAGACATATGGAAAAGCTAGGCCATAACATCTGAGCGAGGCAGGAAGTGCTCTGGAGTTGGGGAGTAAGCATGGTAGTGAAGCACAGAATCCCGTAGGGACACTCACGCCATCCAGGTCACGGCCAGTCAGCCGTCTTTGTGTAGTCGCACCTCAGCCGTTGCGGATGGGTGGGAGGAAAGGGTTAAATGTGTTTAAATGTCTCAATTATTCGGAACCGTGAAACACCTTGAGTTTAGACTCCTGCATCAGCGTGTGAGGTGTAGGTCAGGAGAGCTAAAGCTCATTGAGAAGACCCGCCCGCTAAGCACTGAGCTGTGCTGGGGAACATGGAGGAGGAATAAAGCCTGTGCTCCTGCCGTGGGAACACAAGACTAAGTACAGAGCTGACAGGTGTGCTAACTTGCACTACATGCCTTCCAGAACATCATGTTGTATATCTTAGATATGCACAGTAAAATTTACTTTAAAACAAACTCGAGTAGGAATGCTGTGGCACATGATTTGAATGTGTGTAGCTTTCAAATGTCTTCTTCCTCTTGCCTGGTTTCGTGCTGGTGTCGGCCTCCCTCAGTTCCAGTGGAGCCTCAGCACCTGAAGCCTGCTCTGAGCCCTGGTCTGCTTTTGTTATTTCAAATGTAGTGGGGACATCCTAACAGTTCCTATTCAGGTAAATGCATAGTGACCTTTCTAGGAAACTCCATTTGGCACAGGCTGTAGATGTGCCTAGCGTGTGAGATGCTCACATATCCCAGTGTTCTGGGTAGCCCCTGTTTATGCTAACAAAATACTGTAAACTAGGGCTTTTTGTTTTGTTTTGTTTGTTTTTTCTTTTGAGACAGAGTCTCAATATGCAGCCTTAGCTCCTCAGAACTCACTGTGTAGACTGGGCTGGCCTTGAACTCATAGATATCCATTTGACTCTGCCTCCTGAGTGCTTAGATTGAAGATGTGTGCTACCACAGTCAGCTAGGATGCTGGAACTCTTAATATTGCCAGCTTTCAAGTTCTCAGTCCCAATCTGTAAGATAAAGCTAGATGAATGCTCTTTCGAGGACCTACCTCCTCTTTATGTAGAGTCCTGATAGTTACTTAGCCCGGCCTTGAATGTACTTTGAAGCGTGGGATTTAGGCTTGAGTCTGTAGTCCTCTGCCTCAGCCCTTTAAGTAGTTACTGTTAGAGGCCTGTGCCTAGGTCTCTGGATGTTGATGTTTAGACTTTGAGACAGATGGTCCTGCTGTGTAGTTCGGGTGGGCCTCTAGCTCGTGATTCCCCCACCCCAGGATCCTGAATGTTGGAATTACCTGGGTACACCACATGCTTGCCTAGTAAAGATGATAATTATGTAGTTACTTTCTCTGAGTCAAACATGGTACTTTGGGACTTACAACAGGTTTCTTTATTTCTTTCTTAGTTAACAGAGTTAGTGCTGCACTAGCTTTAGGAAGCAGAAATCAAGCGGCGGGCATTGTGACATGGTCAGGGGTTTCTGCTGCATTCCAGTTTGTAGGGCTCACAGAAGCTAAGACTCAGGCCTGCCCCCTGGACTGCCATGAAGTCTCATGATCAGCCCAATAGAGATAGTAGCTGCTGTATGAGCTTCCTTCCTTCCTTCCTTTCTTTAATGTTTTTTCCAAAGAATTATTTATTTATTTATTTTATGTATTTAAGTACACTGTAGCTGTCTTCAGACACACCAGAAGAGGGCATCTGATCATTTTACAGATGGTGGTGAGCCACCATGTGGTTGCTGGAAATTGAACTCAAGACCTCTGGAAGAGCAGTCAGTGTTCCTAACCTCTGATCTCTCCAGCCCCCTTTCTTTCTTTAATGTATATGAGCATATTGTTGCTGACACACCAGAAGAGAGCATCTGATCATTTTACAGATGGTTGTGAGCCACCATGTAGTTGCTGGGAATTGAACTCAGTACCTCTGGAAGAACAGCCAGTGCCCTTAACCACTGAGCCACCTCTCTAGTTCTTGATTCACTTTTTGAGAATTATACTAAGAATGGATCATTGAATAATGGAGGTGAGATTTGTGAAGGCCCAAAGCCAGGGGCTTTGGACAGGGCTTCAAGGAGCTATAGGGCAGGGACTGGGGGACAGGGCTGCGAAGTCCTGATTTGCAGAGGATGTGAGTCACAGAGACCCAAGGGAAGGGATAATACAGTGAGATCCTGAGGAGTAGGGGTGCAAGGGTTCATGGGATGGAGGGAAAGGACTGGGGAGCAGAAGCTATGGGGCTAGCCTGTGGTCTACCGCTCAGAAGATGGAGTTTCATATTTTTACCTCCTCAGGTCTTGACTCTTTGTGCCTCACATGGAGTCCGTCAGTAGGCCCCGGCTCTACCTTAGACATAAATAGAGGAGGGATTTGAGCCTTTGATTGCTTAGCTGCCCATCTCTCATAGCAGCTTCTCAGGTCATACAGCTCTGCCCAGGCTGTCCGCAGTCTACACTCTTACCAGCACCCCGGGTGGTGTGTCACAAAGGAAGTCAGATGTCTCTGATCTGCCCAGAATGTGGCAGTAGTCATTCATCTCACACAGAACAGAAACTGCTGTCCTTGAAACAGCCCAAGGCCCCCCACAGCCCTCCAACCTCACCTACTTACAGTCCTTCCAGCTCCCCACAGAACCCCACATGCTCCAGAGCCCCAGAGCACATGTCCAGGAGCGGCCCACTGTCTTCCTCATCCCACACAGGGGAAACACTGTGTCCATTTAGTCCTTGATGTCTCTGCACCCACACCCACTGTGCTCGGGGCCTTTACTGGGGGGAATGGTAGAAAGGAAAAAGGAAAGGCTGGTTTGATTGGTTTTTAAAAAGAAAGGTAGAATTGGAGTTAAAAATAAGTTGCAGATTGCATTACAGGTTCTAAACAGTCTCTTCAGTCTTACAAACCAGTAGGAAGGATGACAGTCAGTAGGAAAAAATCCCCACAAGGTGTGGACAGCGGCTCATGGAACAGAAGTGTTCTCACACTTCAGGGAAGGCAACCTTGATGGCAGTGAGGCCAGTGCAGAGACCAACACTGAGAATGTCCCCACCCGTCAGTGCAGTTCACTGTGGGCCTTTCTGGACAGATCAGACTCTGGAATCCAGACACGTGCTGTCTGTCCTACTGCCAGGAGATAGGAAACAGAAGTAACCTGTCCTTCCCAAGTCAATATCATCTGGGAATCAGATCTAATGCCAGAGGTAGAAATAGGGGTTAGGAACCATTAAACAGCTTTTGAATGCAGCTGAATGCAGTGATGCAGGATTCTTCAAGGGCAGGGGTCGAAGAGGACGCTCTACCCCACAGCGGGTTTCAGGACCAGACAAGGCAGACCACATCAGCAAGGCACAGAGAGAGAAGACTTAGTGAAAGTCACCAGTACTGCTTAGATTTAACTGTCAACTCTATACAACCTGGAATCACCTGGGATGGGGGTGAATTGAGAACTGCGGCTTGCCTAGATCAGGCTGGCCTCTGGGCATGTCTGTGGGGAACTCCTTGACGGATTGTTAATTGATGTAAGAGTTCATAGACCACTGTGAGCTCACCATTTCATGGGCTGGGCCCTAAAGCTAACTAAGACAAAATAAGTAAGCAGACAGTATGGGCATTTTCATTTTTCTCAGCTTTTGGCTGTGGATGTGCTGTGATTCACTGCTTAAAGTTCCTGCCTTGGCTTCCCCGAATTGAGGGACTGTGTCCTGGAGTTTTAAACCAAATAAACCCTCTCTCCCCAGAGTTGTATTCAACCAGGGCATCTGTCACATTAACAGTGTCACATTAACAGAAATGAAACTAGGACACCACCCAGTGATGTCATGGCATTACTCGGGTTGTTACAGCCAGTTTGCTAAGGAGCCTCACAGTCCACCCCAGGAGCACAGGAGAAGCTGTTCTGGATCAAGGAACTCCATTTACAAGAGAGTCTTATGGGGGAGAACTAGAGCTACGTCCAGAGCACATGCACAGGGCACTGAGATTGGGCCCTGCTTAAACGTTACAGGCTGTGAGTAATGAAAACACATGGCACCCTTTATAGTCCTGGGAAAAATAGGGCTAGGGGATGGCTCACTTGGTAAAGTGCCATATAAACATGACACTCTGACTCCCATCCCCACTCCCCTGTAAGTGTCAGGTGTGGAATTCCATTGCAGGAGGAGGTGGAGACAGGAGACTTTCTGGCCAGCAAGTCTAGCTGAATCAATGAGCTCCAACGAGCAGTCATTGAGAAACTCAGGTGAGGAGCTGGGCACACACCTTTAGTCCCAGCAGTTGAGAGGCAGAGGCAGGCAGATATCTGTGAGTTGAGGCCAGCTTCATCTACATAGTGAGTTCCAAGACAGCCAGGACTATAGAGAGAGACCCTGTTTCCAAAATAAATAATTAGATAGATAGATAGATAGATAGATAAATAGATAGAGTGAAAAGCAACTGAGGAAGCACTTGATGCACACACTTGTGAACACACCTGTAAACACACACATTTGCACACACACAAAGTAAAAATGAGGTGTTTATAAACAGCATGCAAAAACAGTTACTAACTTTGTGGTGTGTATACATATATGTGTATGGTGGTGTGAGAGACACATATAATGTACATTGCATGCAGAAGAAGCCAGACCAAACCCACAGCACCCTCAGTAGTTGTCCCAGGGCAGGGTCAGACTGCCTGCTTCTGTTCTCTACTTTCATCTGTGAATATGCCTCATGAACAGCATCAAAAACATGCAGAAAAGAACATCTTGATGTGCTGCATCAGAAACTAGGAAGGGGGTGCTATCCAGCGCAGTGTGCAGCTTCACTATGGTCATCATCAGAAAGAATAGCAAGGGGCTGATGTCCCCCAGAATCCTTGAGCAAGGCAGAGCAACCTGGCTCAGTGTTCAGGGTGACAGAGGACCAGTTGGTAAACTCAGGCAAGAGACCACTTTGAGCTTGTCTTCCTTGGGAGCGATTTGCTCTAGTTTTAGATTAGTATTGCTTGTCACAGTGCAGGCGTGGGAATAAATGTGCATCAAACAACAGATCTCTTCACAGATTCCCACAAAGTTCCTAATGATCATTGTAATCCTGAGCAGATGAGCACTGCTGGAGGGAGGGAGGAAGGGAGGGAAGGAGGGAGGGATCCACACCTGATGTCAGCACACACTACCGGGCAACAGCAGCCCACACAGCACGATACTGTCACACAGACACTGAAGCACAAGCGGGAACCCAGAAGTCACATGTCTGCAGCCAACTGACTTTCAACAAAAACACCAACATTGGTGCCAGAGAAACTGGGTGTTCACATATGAAAGAATGAAACCTGACCCTATCTCTCCATCTTAAACAATCAACTCCAGATGATCAAAGACCTGAATTAGAATAAAAAGTGCAAAACCAGTAGAAAACGTAGGACAGCACTGTAAGATGTTACAGATAATGAGACTGTGGCTCAGAACCCCAAACCAAGGCAGCAGCAACAGGCCAGTGCAGTTTTATCAAACTAAAAAGCTTTTGAGAAAAATATGTAAGCTGTGTAGAATATAGCCAATATACAAGGAACCACATAGAAGAAACCTAATTAAAAAACAAGCCAGTGGCTGGGCATGGTGGTGCATGTCTGCATCTTAGCGCTTGGGAGGTGGAGCAGGAAGACGAGAAATGAGGTCATCTTCAGCTACGGAGGGAGTTTGAGGCCAGCTCAGACTCCATGAGGCTGTCTAAAACAACAGATGTAGAGACAACAGAAGAACAAAAGGCAGGCGATTGAAATAGAAGCAATACAAATAACCACAGATGCACTGGGCATGGGGACATAGGCCTGTATGTAAATCTAGCACTTCACAAGCTTAGGTAGGGGCATCGTGAGTTCAAGGCCAGCCTGGGCTATAAGGCAAGGCTCTGTCTCAAGCAACCAAATAAACAAGCAAACAAATAAAAAGCCACAAAGCCTAGCAACAAAAATGACCAAATTATTTTAAATGTTCACCATCACTCGATCATCGGGGATGATGCCAGCAAAAAGCCCCAAGGACACAGGTGTGTGTGTAGTGCAGCGGATCCTGTGGCGGCTCCTTAAAGACCAAGGCAGTCTTGAATGTTGACTACTTTACCCGTGGAACCATCTGGGTAGCCTGGTTTATTACTACGTACTTACTTGGGTTTTTCAAGACAGAGTTTCTCTGTGTGGCCCTGGCTGTTCTGGAACTTCCTCTGTAGAGCAAACTGGCCTTGAACTCAGAGATCTAACTGCCTCTGCTTCCCAAGTGCGGGCATGCACCATCACACCCGGCTTCCTGATTTTTAAATTATTACTGTTATTACTATTGTTTACGCTTATGTATTTATTATGCTGAGGTATGTGGTGGACAGAAGACAACTTGTGGAAGTTGGTTGTCTCTTTCCACCTTTACTGGCATTCTGGGGGGGTCAAACGCTACCCACTGAACCATCTTGCCAGCCCCACATTTTAGGATGAGAAGACTTGGATGTTTCCCATACACATTGAAGGAAATACATTACTCACCCTAATTTTGGAGCTCAACATTGTACATATGGAATTATCGGACAGATTCTCATAAGCATACAGTTGTTATATGTGTATTAAAACTACAGAAGGCAGAAAGGGGTTAAAACCGGCCTTCTGTGGACTGGGAGCATGGCCATTGCTTTCTCATCCCCAGGCCTTGGGCTTGTGGCTGGGCTTTGATAGCTCGCTGTGGTGGTCACTGTCTTGTCGTTGTCTGTGGATGAGGATTGTGCAGCTTTCTAACTGGGGGATGACCAGGGAAGATTGAGGAGGTGAGGCAGAAAGAAGCAGCTGCTGCATCCTTGCTTGGGTGAATGAAGACGGGGTGGGCCGCTGCTGAGCTGGCAAGATGACTCAGTGCTGTTTAACATGCTAGACGGTGCCTGAGCTTGACCTGGGAACTGGGTGGTGACAGAGGCTGCAGTGGGCTAATTGGTCCCTGTGCCACTAGTCCTTCCTCTGGTAGTTCAGAAGCAGTTCTGAGCTGTGCTAGTGGCTGGACTGTTACCCTGTAGGAGTTTCCAGCTCCACCCAACCACAGCCCAGAAAATTGCTCTGGACACTTTGCTGAGTGAGTTAGGAGTTCTCCTTCGTGGCCAAGCCCAGCAAGCCTGTCCTGTCCTGAGAAGCCAAACAATGGTTCTTAAAGAAGGAGAAGGGGAAGATGGTGAGTCCCAGCCCCAACCTGGACCCACGTCAGGAGCCTGAGGTGGCTGGGGTGGAATTCTGAGGGTCTCTTTGGACCTGGGCACAGTTAGAGTATGGGTTTTATCCTGTCCCTTTCAGAAGAGCTTTGAGCTGCAGTGTGCTGAGTGAATAAGATTCTAGGGTGTGTATGTGTGTATGTGCGTGCGCGCACACAGAGAGAGTAGATAAATACGAGATTCTAGATGAGGTGACAATAATCACCCAGGCTTCTTCCAGCCTCGGCTTTACCTTGAGCTCTGTGGGAAGCAGTAGATGTTCCAGGTAGCATGCAGCCTTCTGCTTGTTCACTATCTGAGGAACAGTTGGGCCACAGCTCTTGGAACTGTGTACCACAGTGAAGCTGGGCTGGGAAGTAAAGGCATCCACTGGGCTATGCAGCCTAGGTTCAGCATCAACTGTTCTTGCTTTTCTTAAATGAAGTGTAGGTAAAGTAGAGGCTTCCTCTTTCTTCACCGGGGGAAGACTGAAGTCTCCTGGTGTCTGTTGCACTTCCCTCAACTGCCCTCCCACAGGCCGAACAGTGGAGCTGTGATCAGGAGACTCTGGGCAGTCTACTGCTGTGCCAGGCTTGGCTTCACCGCAGTGTTTCAGCCGTGAGTCAACAAAGGACAAGTGTTTGTCCAGCCTCACACAGTCAGTGTGGGTGCTAGAATAAACCTGGGGAGATAAGACCATTCTTCAAAAGCGATCCATTCCAGTCAATCTGGCTGTCCCCTTCACTTCCCTCTCCTGGTGTACTGAGCACACACTTGAAGTCTCAATACTAGAGAGCTCATCCTGGGCAAAACCCCTGGTGAGAAGACTGTGCCATCTTTGTTGTAGTGCCTTTGCTTTCAAAGAGGAGAACGGTAATGGGGGCTGACTCCAGGCCAGGAAGTGAGTCCGCCTTAGCCCAGGATTGAGCTCCAAGGGGACCAGTTTTGAGAGCAGAAGAGGACACAGAATAAAGTACTAGACTAATCAAAGTGAGACTGCATGGCCAGGCCAGCAGTGTCCACTGGCTACTCTGCTACATCTTCATGGTTACTGGCTGCTAGCCCTCTACACAGCTACACGCCCAGCTACACACCCGCTAGGAAGTGTGGTATAGCCACTTTGAGCCAGAGGAATCATTTGCCCAGAGGGTGGGTCCATGCCTAAATCCAGGGCTGGGATGATAGGCCTGGGGCAGGGCCTTAATCAGAGCTTAGGGCCAGGGCTTGAGGGATCAGCTCAGCTCTGCTTTGAATGAACAACCTTAAAGGCCACTACCTCCATTTCCCAGCCCCTCCTACTTGTGAAGGGAAGGGGCCTTTCAACCACTCCCAAAGCAGATTTTTGAGATGTAGCCACAAGCAGGGTGGCATTTAGGCAGGTATAAGGGGAAGGGAACGAGTGGAGTTTCTTGTGGATAATCCCAGAGGTCTCCAAGGAGGGCAGTGGGTGCTTCTCATGAAGCTACCTCCCCAGATTCACTATCCCAGGCTCGTGCCTGCTCAGTGACGAGAGCTTTGGTCAGCTGTTCAGAAGGCAGGTCCTTCCGGTACACACATCAGCCTTGCCCGTCACCTCCTTCTTTTAAAACATTGTCTGTATATGTGCATGAATGTTTTGCCTGCATGTATGTACATGCACCACATGTGTGCCTGGTATCCTGGGATGACAAAAGAGAGCTGAATGGTCGTGAGTCACCATGAGTGCTGGCGGGTCAAACCTAAGTCCTCTGATTGAGCAGCAAGTGCTCTAAACTGCTGAGCCATCTCTCCAGCCCCTCACCTCTTTCTTACCTGTACTTTAATCCACTTCTCTCCAGCACTGTGTGCTTATTTGCCTATGTGAGTTACTAATATAATTAAATGGGCACTGTTTTCTTAAGTGCCATAGGTTTGCCTCTAGATTAGTTATTTGAGCTGACCTGTTTATGTGTAGTCCCATTGATTTGCCACTGAGCCTTCCCTTAAGGATGGAATACAGACTCCTCAATGTGAGCCCATATCTCTCCCCTCCACAGGACGCAGAAGGGGTGTTTCCTGGGGCTATCTGGTCTCACTGTGCCCCAGGGCTTGACTTTTGGTATGTCTACCATCCTTAAGGCTTCATACCTCAATGGGAGTCACCATTCCCACAGCCTCTGCATTTGGGAGTTGTCATTAAGTCCTGGATCCAGCTGGCCCCTCTGCAGCATCTCAGCATGTCCTTGGCATGTACGGATGCTGTGCCAGGTCGCTGCTGCCACAGGCTTGCCCGCCTCTCCCCACTGGCAAGGCTGGGTCTGGAGCTATTTAAGTCCCAGCTCCAAGCACAGGCTGCGCCTGTGGCAGATGCTCAGCAAATGCTTAGCTAAATGAATCTGTAGGTTTCAGCAAGAGAGTAAATCGCTAAGGACTGGTCAGGGACCAGGACTGTGAACCGGGCTGTGGGTGTTGGATCTGTGCCTCATTCAAGAACTCTGAGGAACAGTTTTACCATCAGGGAGTCACTGTGACCTGAGCTGTCAAGTTAAAAAAAAAAAAAAAAAAAAAAAAAGGACTCAAAAATATCTGAAGCTGTAAGGCACTACAAGAGTGTATCAAATAGTATTATTTATAGGAAAGCACACCAAGTAGAGTTGCATATAGCATCTCTCCAATGGAACACTAGGCTAACAGTTCACCTTGGCCTCTGCCCTGGCCTTGCTCAGTTGCTTGCTGTATCTCTGGTGACCTGTGTCCTGGTTTTGGACAAGCTGCTTGCTAGGCGTTATAAGGAAGGCCTAAGGTGCTGGTGCTGTGGACAGACCCCTCAGGAACTTCTTAGAGTGGCTTGTGCTTCCATCTGATGGAACATGTTTACTTTGTACAAAGCATGCATCAAGCGGGAAGCTCCTGTCACTGTCTACCACAGCAGTGTTGAAGGGCTTTGAGCTTCACCGACCTCCCTCCGGGTTGAGCACAGCAGGGGTGACAGCACACAGCATACAGCACAGCAGGGGCAACAGCACACAGCAGCCATGCACTTTTTTCTTCTTAGTGAAGACGCTGAAGCAAGGCCTCAGACTTTGCCTCTGAAGGCAGTCAGCCTGGTCTACTGCGCCACCTGCCACACTTCCTCTGGTGAAGTATGAGAGCTGTGCTAGCCGCAGATGCCCAGGACCCACAGCCCAGTTAGAAAGGAGTCTGGGGAGGCAGGAAGTGGATTAGATTTTAAGACTCCAGCACTGGTGGGAAGAAAGGCAGGCTTGGGTCTAGGCTATCAGGAGCCCTGTTGGCTTGCAGAGTGGACAGCAAGGATGAAGCTAGAAACTACAGAGGGAATAGTCAGGGTAGCTTGGGGACATCATGCTCCAGTGTTTAGTCAGTCTTCACATGGTTTACAAAACTTGCTGAAATGGGGTAGGAGACTGTGTACAGTTTGCTGTTGGCTACATCAGAAAAGGAGAGTTAGATCTTCTAGAACTATCTGGGAATTTCCACCTTTCATTTTCTATTTGGACCTTGACAAGCTTCCAAAAGCAACTTCACTGAGCACAGTGTTCCGGTGTCTGCTCTCCCATCTGTCTCCTGCTCAGCTATGCTTTCCTCTTAGGAATGACTCTAGTGAATGTTGCTTCTCCTGCCCGCCCACCCTCCCCGGGTCTTCAGCCTCCAGGAGTTTATGTGGCTCCAGCAAAGAGCCGGGTATCAGTAGCAGCTGTACAGTCAGTCAGTCGTCCAGATCCAGCAAGAGCCTTTGCAGCTACCCAGCCAATCCCTGGTCAGCTCTACAACAGCCTCAGTTAAGCTAAGTTGCCCTACCCCTGCTGACTTGACCCTCTCCTGGCTGTGAAGGCCATCAGCTATCTTTTTGTTTCTCCTGCCTATGTGTGGCAGGGAGCTCTGGGGGAAGGAAATCAAGTCCTGCTACCCTGTAGGTGGGCTGGTGTGGAAGGACCCACCCAGCACGTCCCTTCCTTTCTTGGGAAAATAAGGAAGTCATATTTTGCCATAGCCTTCTGTTTCTTCACACTTTACAGAGGACTCGTGGAATCTCCACTTACCACCTCAGAGAGATCTGTAAGTTTCTCTCCAGAGTCAGTGGCTGCTCTGACCCCTTCTTCTTGTTGCTTGAGCCTCTTTCCCTGTCTTCCTCTGAGTCAGGATTCTAAGCAGTGCGTCCATATGAAAGGCACCAGAGCACCACGCAGGAGTGTCCCTGATAGTGAGCCAGCGCTCAAGAATGTCTCTAACACAGAAGAAGGGCTCAGGCTGTGTGTGGGCAAAGGAGCTAGTATCATTTCTGCATTTTTTTCTGAGAAGCCCCAGCAGTGAAGATTGCGTTTCCTGTGGACCCAACTTACAGAACAGTAGGAGAGGAGGAGTTGGAAACCCCTCCCCCCCTTCTCCATGAGCCCTGTACAGAGTGGCTGCTGATGGTGTGAGGCTCACATGTGTTCACCAAGCACACACAGTGCGTAAGGAGGAATGTGACAGTACTATCTGGTGAGGTGCCATCCTGTGTCCCTGCTGGCATCTACAGAGTACCTCACTCTCTAGTTACCACGTTCAGTACCCAACGTTTCAATTTTTACCATTTTGATGCTGTAGCCATTGGGTGAATTCTTATACACAAATTAAGAATCCAAATTTAGTTCAAGAATCAGACTCAGATTTTCTGATGGGAAGACCTGTGTGTTTGATGTGGTACAGAAAGCTATACCAGCCTGTCCACACTTCTGGGAGCAGGTGTGGGAAGGCATGTCACTGGTGCTTGTGTTCCCTCTGGTAGGGTAATTGAACTTGAACGGTCCTTCCATGTTTGGTTTACTGTGCCCCTTCTTGAATCTGCCTTTTATACCCCCCTTGGCTCTCAGAGACACAAGGCCCTGCTTCTTCCTACCCTTACCCCCACCCTCCCAGCTCTCTTGGGGCTCCCTTGCTGCATGCAGTTCCTTTTCTGCCAAGCTGCCTCCTCTGCATTGTGCAGGAGGCAGGGCCCATCTAAGAGCAGCCCCTGAGACATTTGCTGGTTGGGGCAGAGATGGAACATGCCCTCCTTACCCACCCCTGCCCTGCAGCAGAAGCCTGGGCCTGAGCCTCTCTGGGTATCCCTAGTCTTGGACTACTGCAAAATAGCAGTGACTGCCATGGGGCCAGCAGTTGGACTGCTCTGGACTCCACCCAGTGGCTTCAGTTGTTCCTGGGCTCTTTTCAGATTTTAGTGTTGCCACTGGGACTAGGGACAACTCTAGAGTGGCTATCTGGCACTCTACTGGGATGTGCTACTTAGTTTTTGTCACCTTGACACAAGCCAGGTCATCTGGGAAGAAGGGACCTCAACTGAGAAAGGTTGGCTGGTAGGCAAGTCTGTGGGACATTTTCTTGATTAATGATGGACGTGGGAAGGCCCACAGTAGTGCCGTCCCTGCACACGAGGCTCTGGGCGTATAAGAAAGTAAACCCCGCACCCCTGGCCGCAAACCAGTAAGGACATTTCCTCTATGGCCTGTGCATCCCGCCTGAGGTTCTTGCCAGGCTTCCCTTCAAGATAGACTATAGACTGCAGGTTGAAATAAACTTTTTCTCCCCAAGGTACTTTTGGTCAGGGTGTTTATCTCAGCAATAGAAACCTAAGACACATGAGGTAGAGACGCCCCTTTCAGCTTCTAGACCCTTATTGAGCAAGAGTTGGTGGGAGTTGGTGGCCTCTTAGAAAAAGCCTCTCCAAGACTGGAGAGATGGCGCAATGGTTAGGAGCACTGACTGCTCTTCCAGAGGTCCTGAGTTCAATTCCCAGCAACCACATGGTGGCTCACAACCATCTGTAATGGGGTCCGATGCACTCTTCTGGTGTGTCTGAAGACAGATACAGTGTACTCACATAAAATAAATAAACCTAAAAAAGAAAAGAAAAAGTATCTCATTGTTTCTCTAAGTACTAAAGCATCACAAAGCATTTTTAAGTATAAAGACTTTCAGAACCACCAGTATCAGGAGATTGAAGGTCATGCCTGGGCAGAGACTTTGTGTCCCTTGTGGCTCTGTAGTGCCTTGTATGTAGAGAGAGCCTGCAGGGAGCATTGAGCATCCACCAGTGAGCTGAGGGTACCACCAAAGGGTACCTTGATCTGTGCCTTTCCCATCAAATGTTACCACGGAAGTCAGGATGGTGCCCATCCCCCTTGCACTTTTGTCAGAGGCTTCTCTGCTCCACCTGAGGCAGGAGAGAGGGAGGAGGTTAGCGGGTGTTTTGGCTGGTTCGCTGTCAGGTAAGGATGGCACCTGAAGCACCAGCACCAGTGCCTGAGGAAGCACTTCCTCTCCACTACAGTTAACATCAGTCCCTGTTCTCCCCTCCTTAAGCTGGAAGGCCTCCAGGCCCTTTTCCCAGTGCCTCCTTGCTGCTTTTGCTCTTCCGGAGTGTTTCTCTCTCGTTACTTCAGCCCAGCAACAGTGGAACCAACTGTTTGAGTGGGAGTCGGACACCAGCCCCACTCCATCTTGCCTTCCAGACTTTTCCCGTTGGGCCGCCCTTCCCCGCCTTTGTCCTCCCCTCCCAGCTGGGGCACTCTTTCCTTCCTGGTGAATCCTACAGCTCAACATCTGTCTTGGCTCTTGTGTAGACTCAGTCTAGAGAATGTGTGCCACTGTTCTCTGTGGTCCAGCCCATAGCCTCTTCATAGTGCACTGTGTGCTGTCTGTTCTCATCGTAAGTAGTGGCGGCTGAGCTGTTTGAGGGTGGAGCCCGTCTTATCAGCTCTGTATCTTCCAGGGTCACTCATAGTCTCTGATTGGTGTGTTGAATTATTAGTAATTTCTAAAAACTTCCATTTTCCCTGTTGGGATTTCTGTTCTCCGAGCAGGTTTCCTCCACCCCTGGTTTTGTCCTGACCACTATGTCTTCATAAACTTGGTTGTATATTGATTTATTTTAGCATCTTCTTGTCCTTAGGTATGGGAGGGACTTGGTTTGCAGCCTTTCCCCCTAACTTCTGGTCTGCTGATTCCTTGTACTTTATTGTTTATGCCTAGAATTGTGTTCATACAGGTTTTTGCTACCAGCTTCCTTTAGCGTGGGTCTCAGCTTATGGTGACCAGTTCATGTGCTGTGAATAAAGTCAGCAGAAGATCCACTCAGTATGCATGTTACAAGTGGCCACATCTGGGAGAATCATGGTCAACAGTGCACATTATCTGTATGATCACTGGTGTATGTGGAAGGGATAGGTCAGGGTTCACCTGCCAGGGTCTTTCAGTCTCTGGAGTATGTATATACTTAAGAGTCAGCACTGTCACCTCAACAAGAAGGATGTCACCCTTGGGACTATGACAAGAAGTGCAGATATGTTCAATGTGAGGTACCACCTGAAGATGAATGGGGGCGGGGAGGGGAGGGAGGATGAGTGAGAGAGAGTGTGTCATGGCTTGTATAATGTAAACAGACCTGCAAACACCGAGCTATCAGGTGATGCTAACACACATGAGCTAAGCAAGGAGGTGGCTCAGGTAATCAGGGAGTCTCCCTGGAAGAAGTGGGGATGCACAGTGTGGGGATGAGCCTCCAAACAAGAGGAAACAAGGAAGCCTGGACCCATCAGATCTGGCAGAGCAGAGAAGGAGACTCTCCAGCTAGGAGAGGCAGGGAGACAGGAGATTGATTAATGCATCCAGCAGGATTCTCTGCCCTCATTTCGTTGAAAACCTGGAGGTTTTTGCAGCTGAAGGCAGGAATTTTGTAACTGATTTTAGGGTTCTTTTAAACAAGTACTAGCATCCTGGCACTAGCTGGTCGTGTTGTCATGGCTGTTTTTAGAAGGCGGGGTGGAATGGTGAGCACAGTGTTTGAGTCCAGTCTGGGAACACTGCCTTGATGATGAGGGTGTCTGTCAGCATTCTGACCACAATCTCCAGCTAGGCTGAACCCTGAAACCTGTGGAGAGAAGGGTGACCTCAACAGTGGCTCCCTAATGCAGCAGGCTACAATGAAGAGAGGTCTGGGCTGGGGTCCTCTTTGTTATATACCTGGAGTCATGGCTAGTGAGCAGTGTTGTCCCAGGGACTCTCAAGGATGTCTGGAGACATTTTGGTAGTCACACACCTGGCTGAGAGAGACTGGCTGTGGCACCTAGTGGGAAGAGAGTGCCTGCTCTTGCTCTTGATCTCAGCTTTTGTCTCCTCTGGTTGCCTTTAGTACCCTAGAAGCACACAGGAATGAGTCCCCACCACTGAGCCATGTGCTCTAAATGGCCACAGTTCTCACTGGGAATGCGTTTTCTGTTTTCTCTCCTTGCTCATGTGGTGCTTGTTTAAAGAGCCACCTCCTCCCTTCCCTTCATAGCCTCAAACAGTGCTTCTTGGTGTGTCAGCAATCAGTCACCTTCTAGACCTTCAATATCAGGCCTGGGCCTGTGGAATCTATGTCCTGGGTCCTGGGACTCCAGTTGGCTTGCCTAATAGGTATCTTTGTGACCCTTGTAGTCCTTTAAGAATCAGAGACACTGCTTGTGCCTAGGATGTAGCCATGTCTCTTGTCACCAGCCATCTTGCACAGTTACCCCCCAGAAGTTGTCTGCCCAGCCCTGCCCTGCTACCCAGCGCACTTAGCAAGCATGGTTCACCTCTGGCAAAGAACACATGGGCACCAGTATATGTGCACAGCAGAAGGTTAAAAGGCTGCAGTATCCCGTAAGAAGGCAGAGGGAGGAGATTCTCCAGGGGTGGGTCTTGTAGGATGCTGCCTCCTAAGACCCTCCCAGATGGTGTGTATGGGAGAGCAGGCTGGTTGATGTACGACTGACACAAGGACTGAGGTTATGCAACCACGTAGGTAATAGATGTTTGAGGCCCCCCACCCCATCTAGTCTCTTATTTGAGAAGACATCTTAAGTAAGGGTTACCCTCTTCCTGGAGAGAGCAACCATCAAGCTTTGCTTCTAAGGGGAAGAAGAAAGCAAGCACAGCCTATGAGCAAATGCTAGCAGTGCCTCCCCTCCCCCAGGAGGCCAGGAAGAGGGTAGTAGGAGGGGCGGTGTGATTACATTCATGGAAATGAGCCTGCTAGGAGAGGAGCCGTGCACACCGAGTGTCAGCTGCTGCAGCAGCTCCGTGCACGGTCCCCATCCCCGGGGCTGTGCCAGCCTTCCCCACCAGGCTCTGCTCACTCCCGCCCGCTGTTTGGCCATTCGGCTTTTGTCTCCTCTGGACGCCTCCTCCCCTGCCCTTGTGTGCTGGCACACAAATGCTGTCCTGGCTCCAGCTCTCCCTGCACCCAGAGCTGGGAGAGCTCCGGGGAGCCTGGGCCTGTGGGATTGCTGTACAGATCCACCATGGCCTCTGACGTGGAGAACTGCGGATCAGCTGAGGCTTTGATGTTGCTGCCCAGAGCTTGACAGGACACTGGGGCCACAGGAGAGGGGACACGCCGCCCGGTAAGAGCCTGGTGGATGGCGCATGGAGTGGGACTGCGGCTCCCCCTTGTTCTGCCTAGATGCAGCCTCTCCCACCCTGCACCCCATATCCTGCAGCAGGCAGCAGGAGCTGACATGCTCTGCTGACTCTGCATGTCTGTCCTTAGGTTTCCATCCCTTGCTTTCTCCTCTCAAGGATTTTCCCACTGTGCTCCTGGATAGGTACCCAGTCATTTGTTGTTTCTTCTTGTCCTGAGACTGAAGAGCAAGCCAATAACCAATTCCCAGTTCTGGCTTTGGGTAGGTTAAAAATAGGTTAGCAGAAAGCCAAGGGGCAGATTTACAGCCAGGCTCTCCCCTCTCGATCTGCCGACCACTTAGGGTTTTTGCTGACTCTGGGTCTTTGGACCTTACTGGTCAGGGGCAGCCAAGGTTCTAGCAGTATACACAAAGAAGAGCAAGATCCTTTCCAGGCGCTAGACAGAAAGAAGGTTTAAGTGTGCAGAAAAATTCAAGGTGTGTAAAGGACTCTTGTGCAAAGGATCTTTAGGGAGGAGGTAAAGTGATAAAGAAGTGACTTCTGAACACCCCCTCTCTGCTTCTGTTTGGGACACAAGGGGGTGTGGTGGCCCAGCTGTGCAGTGTGCCGGTGACTGCAGCTGGCAGGCACCAGAATGGCAGTGCTTCACTCAAAAGACTCAGTGTCCTCTGACCTCAGAGGAGGGTGAGCTGAGTGACCAGGGTTTCTGGTATTGGAAACTCTCCACCTGCTCCAAGAGCTAAGGACCCAGTGCTGTCTCAGAAGGGCTCCAGAGGTTCTTCCTCACCAAAGGGTCCCAGCTTTGTCCTGCATAGAGGATGCTGGAAGCATGGCTAGAGGATGCTGGAAGCATGGTGCTGAAGAGAAGCTGCTGTGCCTCCTGGCTGGGTCACTGGCCCTGCCAGGCGTTAAGAAAGGGTAAGGGTCTCAGTCCTTGTTTGTTTTAATAAAACCAGATAAAATTTGATGACTCAGTTCCTCTTACTGCCTCGAACTTTGACCTCATTTCTCTTTACTGAGCTGCTTAAATTGTAGCAAGCTCAGCTTTGAGTTCTAGCATCTATTCAATAAATTGTGTTGATTCTTTTCTCTAAACGATAGTAAGATACATTCTTTGAGCTTTTAAAAGTCACACTCCTAATCCATGTCTACTCATGAGGAAACGCGGTGAAGAGAAGTCAGTGAAGTCCTGGCTTGTCCTGGGCTTCCTCCCCACTCCCTCCCGTCCCTGGGCAGTGTCCCCTCTGAGTTCACCAGGCAAGACTGAGGCAGAGGCTGTTGTTAAGGTGTTCGTCAGAGGACCTGTTCCTAAGCCTTGAGACAAAATTCGAAGTTTGTAATGGATTTACTTGTAGCAGAGGCCTGGCCTGGGTGGGTTTGTCTGGAAGAATGTAAACTAGAGTAGATAAATCTTCACCTTAGCAGTGTGCCCACCACATGTATATGGAGGATCATTTGTGCCTGCTGCATGGGAATCGAACAGCTTTGGTCCAGTGAGTGTGGGACTTTCTTTAAAACTCTGATGCTGCGGGAGGGAGGTGAGACAAAGTCCGTTTTCAAGGGCCAGATGGTAGTAAAAAGGATCTGAAGTGGAGTCAAGAGGTTAGAATACTGCCAGTAAAATCTCTGTTTATTTTTAATTATGGCAAAATCCATATAACATAAAACTTACCATCTTCACCATTTGAAGTATACAGTTAATAGTGCTGAACATATTTAAACAGTGAGGTTCACATCTCCAGAAATGTTGAGCCATACAAAACTGCCACTCCATCCCTACCAATCTTCTCAACCACCCTCACCTCCCAAGCCCTCACCCCCCCCCCTCTCTCTCTCCAAGTGTGACCCAAGGACCCTTGAGTGGGGGAAACTCCACAGTGTCTATCTTGTCACTGGCTGGTTCACTGAGCATCTTCAGGGTTCATCCTGGGCTGTGGTGGCACTAGAACCTTCTTCTTTCTAAACCCCTGACAGTGTATAACACTTTAGGAAGGCCTTTGAAGGCTTTGATTCAGTAGGAAGGAAACGGGTTTGGTTCTCCAAAGGTGATGGATTCTGTAACGGTTTGATGAGAATGTGGCACACCGCCAGCAGCAAACGTGGCACCAGGTCTCTGACTGTGCTCACACCCCTTCCTGTGTCCACCTTCCCTCATCCTGGATCCTGAAGACTGGAAACAACTTCTGGCTTGGTGTGTGGCCTGAAGCATCACGCTTAGGGTTTTTCATGTTTGCTCTTATCTGAGAGATACCTGGACGGAAGGTTGCATCCTCAGCCCTTCTCAATGGCTCAGTCCCATCACTTGTGAACGGGGAGGACAGGCTCTCCCAGCCAGTGTAGCAGCGATCAGTGCGAACTTGGCCCTGCCTTTGAACCCGCAGTTGCTTGCTTCTGTGCCAGCCCCTCCTGTCCTGACCCCCTTCCCTACAGTTTCTGACTTAACACAAGGTACAGGCCTTAGGGCCATCACTTTCCCCTCTAGGATGTAAGAGCCATGCTCCACTTCAGAGTGTTCCTTCTGGAAGCAGCCTGTCAGCTTATTGTTCATGGAGGGACACACACTGATGAGATCGCTTCCCCAGGGTCACACAGCTGGTGACTATGGACTGTAGGTGATTGTAACCCAGCAGCCCTGGCCAGTCCCACAGGAGGGTACAGTGTCCTGGAGACATAGCCCCCGCTAACATGAACTCCTAAAGTTGCTCATGGTCTCCAGGTCTTCTCTCAGACTGCTGCATACCCAGGAAGGGAGAGTCTGCCACCCTGCTCGGAGGCAGCAGTGGCTGTAGGTTGGGTGAGCAACTGTGCTGGGTAGGCAGAGAGGAGGAGAGTGAGCTGGATCTGCAGGTGAAGGGACGTGGCTCAGGACACTGAGCAAGCTGGCCTGTCTCCTTTCCTGAATGTGACAGGTACAGTGATGGACATGGTAGTTCCATCCTACAGAGGTAACAGCTGCTATGAAACGGTGTAGCTGCAGACATTTGAGTTCTTTCTAGTAGTTTAAAGTTTTTCAAAGTATAAGTCACTGGGATTTCCTGGGAGACAACTTGATACAGGCCCCTGGAGGGGACAGACCCTGGCCTTGTTGCTAAGGTCACATTGGGCAGGTCTACTGGTGGGTTGGTGCCTGGCACTGTGGTGGTGCTGCTGGCCTTCAGGGCCCTTCACACTGTGGGCCCTGTGGGCCTCACAGAAAGTTCAAACAGCAGCTTCTGTATCTGTGCTCTTGGAATGAGGACAGTCAGTGTCCTCTCAGAGTAGGTGCCAGCTCTGTGGAGGTGTGGGGAAACTTGGCTCCATCTTACCACCTCTGCAATTCCGGGTGGGAGGAGAGAAAGGAAATGTCCATATGCATGTTCAGTGTTCAGGAAACTCTGTCCATGTAGAAAAGGGTGGAAAGGGTGTCTTAACAGGAGGACTGTGTTTGGAAATACAGAGGAGCCCTTAGGCCTGAGGTGGAGCTCTCCCCCATGCCCCCATAGTAGCTATGCTTTGTATGTTTATTTGCTTCACAGGGAGGAGAAGCTGCACTTGGTCACTCTTAAATATCTCCCTGTAGTACTGCATTAAATATAGACCCTCTTGTCCACTGCGAGGCTGGGGCTCTGTGGATATTGGTTAATAATTTAGGTAGGAAAAAGACAAGGCAGGTGGTATATTTTCAAGCCAGGCAGAGTTTTGTTTTTTGTTTTTTGTTTTTTTTGGGGGGGGGGGGACTACAAGATGACCTCAAAAAACAAGAAGAAAACCTGAGTTCGAAAGCATGGCAGACCCTCTGCTTTCACAGCACACAGCAGGATTGGGTGAGTGCCGTGCCGTTGAGAGCCGTGCCATTGAGCAGTGGCTGCTGAATAGAACCTGATATCACGGGTTGTGTCTGCAGTGGGACCTCAGGGCAGCTGTCATGGGACAGAGCAGGGACTGCAGGCTTTAGACTGCTGCCTGCCATCCTGTGCACGTTTTCTGCTTCTTGGCTGGAAAGAAGGCACCATCCCTTTAAGACAGCCCTCCTTTGTATGTGCTGGCTGGACCATGCTTCAGCTCTAGGTTTCTGCCTACAGTTGAAATCTGCAAAGCAACATTTAAATAAATAAAGGAAAGCGCCCCTTGTGTGGTTACTGCATTTACAACTGGGCACAACGGCTCCTTGTTGTTTGGCCTCTTTAATCCCCTTCATTAAACTGGAACCTGGGAAAGAATGGTGAGGAGACCAGTGCTAGCTGTTCCCATGCTTGCCAGCTGGACACCTTACACATTAACCTTAGAGCATGGGCGCCTGCCCTTCACCACAGGTGCTGTACGACAGAAGGGCTCCTCTGACCTGGCTCCATTGTGCTCAGACTCACTAGACAACCTGCTGCCCTGCTCAGTGGCCTTTCTTTTAGAGAAAAGGGTTTAGCTGCCTCCTGGCACAGAAGCGTGGCTGTAGCACGTGGCAGTGGGGGAAGGGGAGTTGTTTGTTGTTCTGCCATCTGGCCTGTCAGAGAATGTTCTTGTTCAGTTTAACCCTGGCTGTCCACTGGGTATAATAACCTTCTGAGCCGGTGCCCTCCAGGTCTAGTAGACCAGGTTACCCTAATGCCGGAGTCCTTCTGTCTCTTTTCCTCCCCAGCATGGTTCTGCTATTCATTGTATCTGTGTGGTCAGCCCAGGTCCTAGGGACCTTCACACCTCCAGCACCCTGGCAAAGTTTAGGTTCTTTGGGTTAAATGAAGCAACTGTTGAGATTTGTTTTTTCTCTGCAACAGGGTTGAACTAAAGATTTGGGGTTGAGTTGGTAAGGTTTGGTGTTATGTTGGTTGAGTTTCTGTAGAGGAAAGTACTCATTAAAATGTTAGATTTCCCTCATCTTAGAATAAATTCCAGGAGCATAAAAAGAGATTGAGATTGTTTTGGAGTCTTCTAAATTCTTAATTCTTCTTTGAACCAAAGAGGAAGAAGCATTGATTTCAGGTTACTAAGTATTTAAGAAGTACCTTAGAGATCATATAGTTAGTGTCAGGAGACTGGATCAAAATAAACAGCAACAAATGTCACGGCTTTTTGTGCTTTATTTTTACCATTTCTATTATAGCTGCAGACTAGCTAGAAGCCATGTGTGTCTAGCTGCAAGGACACGGAGGGCTTTTCCCTGGAAGCCCTGGGTTAGTGTGTCAGACATGTGACATGGGAATATTCATGGTAATCCCATCGCTCCATTCCCAGACCTGCTCCCCAAGGCAGCCGCAGCAGTGAGCTCCTCAGTCTTGGTGCCTGGGTCTTTAGTGGCTGGTTACTGTGTCAGAGCCAGGAATGAACCGCTGGCTTCCTCTGTGATGGGCAGAGGCTTCAGCTTGCCTTCTCTTCTGCTGAGGGGTTGGCTTTGCCCTTTAGTTCTTTCGTTTTTCACTTTTGCAAATCCCGTGAGCGTGTCTATACTATGGACTTCTCCTCCGTGGTCTGTACTCAGGCTCTTGCTTCCTTTGTCCTCCTGCCTCTGCAGTGGGAACCCTGCCTGATGGGTGATCCCATCCTGACACACCTGTTTCATCCTCCATGGTACCATTGTCACCCATGATAACGGCTGTTCATCCTTGGTGAGCATTTTATAAATGCTTTGCAAGTAGGGTGATTCCGAAAGCCGACCAGCAGCAAGTGGTTCAGGACAGGACTGCGGACACTGAGTGAGCTGCTCAGTGGGCGGCACCCAGACCTCTCACTCACCGCCTCCCGGGAGTTCTCCAGGAGTTTTTGAGATGAGATTCATTCGTTTGTTTGTTTCTTCATTTTGCAAGAACTTTCCATTTTGTTAAGAGAACGTGAAGTGGTGCCTTCCCATTTTCCCAGGATTCCCAAGACAGTCTTGGTATATAGCCCTTGCTGGCCTCAAGCTCAGGCTGCCCGTGCCTCAGCCTCAAGAGTGTTGAGATTGAGTCTTTTGCTCTTTGGGGTATCCTTCCCACAGTACACAGCTTGCGTGCCAACCTGCTCCACATGCTTTCTGCCCCATCCCCCAGCTGAGTTGTTTGCCATCTTCATGCTCCTGAGTTGGCCCTGCCCATTGTCCTACAATGTGCTCCCTTTGAAGTCACTTTAAAACATGTGGCCAGGAGACTGGCTCTCTGCTACTTGGCCATCTGATGACTCTGACTTGTCCCCGACTTGGCTGTGGTCATTTTCATTTAGAATCTTGAAGGCCTTCACAGTCTTCACTGGAGTGTGTGGATCTCTTCAGCTGTGGACTGATGAACTCCCCACTCCCTGCCATGTAGAGGTCTTTGCTTCTGTTGACTTCTCTGTAGGATTATAAGTTTTATTGTGCAATGCGCTGATGGCTGCTCATGTTCAAGTCTTTATCTGTTGCTCATGTTGTCCTTTAGCCTTTTTTGTTTGTTTATTTTACATGTTTGTGTATTTAGCCTACATATATGTTAGTGTACCTCATCCATAGTTAACAAAGGATCTAATCCAGCATGTGGGTGCTGGGAACCAAACCTGGGTCCTCTGGAAGCTCAGTCGGTGCTCTTCCCCTCCGAGACATCTCTCCACCCTCGACCTTTCTTGGCACTGTTTATTTAGACAGGAGGATTGAAGGGATGGGGGTTAATTTCCAAGAGTATGATTTTTTTCTCTCTAATCCTCCTCCTTTCAAGGGTCTGGGTCGTCTGAAGAACAGTTTTTCTTTGCTCTCTAGTGTCTGCCTGCTGCAGGGATGGTTTGTTTGGGGTCTTACTCTTTCCATTGTAGGTGTCAGTGTGGAAGGGAAACTTGATGGGGCAGGTGGAAGGTTCTGGGCAGGTTGGGTCTTAAGTTCTAGGGCTCTGCTTAGGATACTGGCAGGACATCGCCAAGGGTTCCCATCCCACCTGGGTCAGCTCCCCACTAGGTCGCTTGCTCTTCAGCACTAGTCCACTCTTGTTTCCTGGCTTGGGGATAAGTATATGTTCTCCTTCTTCAGCGCCCAGAGCCCAGTGGCTAGGTTGCAGAGATCCAGTGGCACCCAAGGCTCGGAGAAGGCCTGCGTTCTCCTGTCAGTGCCTTCTGCTTCCCACTTCCTCTGTCCAGGGAGACTTGCTGAAATCCTGGCTATAAAGGCCTACAGGAGTCTAGGTTTGTTTACTTTTAGAGTGTCTTCCGTATTTTTAAAGTGGCATCTTGTAGGCAGACAAAGAGAAGCACAATTTGAAGGTGAAATGTAGATAATGGGTCTTGACTGCCACATGCAAATGAAGGGTGGGCTCCGAGGAAACTTCAAGGGGTAAAAGTTGGCAGTCTGGAGACAAAGTTGTTTGTTTTTCTATCAGCTTTGTAGTAAGGACCTGGAATTCAGTCTTGCTTCTGCTCTGCTCCAATGGAGACTCAGTGATGATCTGATTAACCAGCTCTGTAGGCATCAGATCAGATTTTGATAGCCTCAGCTATTTGTAAAGTGAACTTCTGCCTCCAAGTCTCAAAGCCATGCCATGTCAAAATGAGTGTGTTTTCTGGATCCTCAGTGTGTGTCCATCTGTGCTGTAAACAGAGGCACATTCTTCCTCTGTGGGGTCAGCGAAGGGTCCTCCTTACTGCATCATTCCAGTGTGCCACCAGTGTGAGGTGTGAGCGCCTCCGAGGGCTGGGCTTCAAACCTCACAGGTGCACCTTGATTCAAGAGCAGAAGAAAGCTGTCCGTCCATGTTGAGGGTGTTGGTGCCCTACACCTACTGTGCTAGGAGGGACAGGAGCCAACACTTTGCCCACTAAACACCAGGCACGGCTTGAGGCACCTCAGTTACAACCATACCCACCGTCATCTGCAGCCAAACTACTAAATAGAATATTCCAGAATCTTACATGCTATTCTGAGTTACAGGATTCATTCTGTCCTGTTCTGCTCTCGACTTGCTGTAACACTAAGAAAATCTTAGCTCATTTTGCTACTGTTCCTCAGGCTACCAAAGGTTTGGCTACGGCGTGGGGTTGTGCCTGGGCCAGACACACAAGTCGTCTAGTGTGGATGTATGCGTAGAGACAACCCTTCTATCTGTGGGTCTAGAAGTCTGCTGGGGTTCTTGGAATGTGTCCCCTGAGGATAAGGGGACACACCTCTATTCCACTTCCTCCTCAGATCACTCATGAAGTTGGACAGCATGTGGCTGAATGGGTAATGTCTGGCGTGGTGGGGACATGGGGGGGTCTGCATGGGGGTGGGGACTGGAGACATGGGAACAGGGCCACTTTGCTGAATCTAGTGTTTGTTACTTGTGTAGCCACCTGCTTCTGACAGAGTGCTCAAATAAGAAGCCGGTCATGTGGGCCTGTGGCAATGTTCATGGTGAACATGTTTTGATGGGGGAAGCACACCATAAACACTCAAACCAGGCTGATAAGAGTCTCCCAATCCTAGCTCCTAGACTTAAATGCTGTTTTCAGTTTGCTGTGTGTCTTTCTGGATTTTCTTCTCTGTATGCAAGGAATTCTCACCCACATTTCTCCAAAATGGCACAAAGGCACTCAGGTTGCTTTGCAGTTCACCAGAGACAGGGGATGTAGTTCCACTGTGACCAGCAGGGAACTGAGGCCTGTCCTTGCCCAGCTGGTCTAAGAGCAGCAGGTTCTGCCTCTCTTCATAACCCTGCTGGAGTGACTCCCAGCAGTCCAGTATGTCCAAATTGGCTTCTGGCTTCTTTTGGTCACATTTTACCTGTGAGTCTTTGGGATTTTGTTATTTTGTGGGAGGAGTGCTTTGGTGACATTTCTGTCTTTGCAGTCCCCAGTGACCTGACTGCAGAAGAGCGTCAAGAACTGGAGAACATCCGGCGGAGGAAGCAGGAGCTGCTGGCCGACATCCAGGTTGGAGGGCACTCGGGAAGTGACAGAGGGATGCTTGGGTTGTGGCTGAGTGCATGTGTTCCAGGTGCACTTACAGCTTGCCACAGCTCCGACTAGAGGATGGTTACGTTTGGTTTCCCAGAAAGTAGAGCCTCAGAACAGCTCTCCTTACTGCCGTTTAAATGAGTTGAGGTGACTCTGAGCTAAGCTCTTCCAGCTGACACACCACAGAATGCAGCCTCAAGTTTGCTGGTACCTTCTCTACTACCTGACTCTACTACCTACCATCTGAGGGCATGGGATACAGCTCTGTTTGTTTGTTTTGTTTTGTTTTTTAACTTCTCTTCTTCTGGTCATGTGATGGAATGACAGCATCTTCACAATTCCTGTGAGGCTGGATGCACTGGTGTTTACAGGGCATGTCCCTAGAGACTAGGCTGTAGACAGGGATGTCACTGTCTTCCCAAGTTTCTTTTCATAACTGCAGGCTCTCTTGGGAAGAAGGAGCCATGCAGTGGGTTATTCTCACTTTGAGCAGTTGGATGTTGCTTTTCTAAAACCCTGTGTAAGATTCAAGGCTGAAAACCTCACAAGACCATGAAAGGACAGGCCTGCTTGCCACTGGCATTTGTAACTATTCTGATACTTTTCCCTGATTCTCTGATAACTGCTAGGAATGTGGAGAAACTTTTACCCCATCCTCTGGATGGACACAGTCACTCCCTTCCAAGACTGAGTGAAGGAGAAGGCAGTGGCTGGGAGTGAATGCTCATCAGATTTACTGGGGCATTCCCTTGTCCAGCATGAGGCCACAGTGTAGGCCCAGCACAGCCCCTGCTGGCCCAGACAACCAGACAACCATGTATGTGGGTGCCTGACACACTGTCACACCTCTGTTCTAAAAGACTATATATCAAGACTATGTTCTGCCTGCATGCCAGAAGACACCAGACCTCATTGTAGATGGTGTGAGCCTCCATGTGGTGGCTGGGAATTGAACTCAGGACCTCTGGAAGAGCAGTCAGTGCTCTTAACCTCTGAGCCATCTCTCCAGCCCTCATGACTACACCTTTTTAAACACAGTGCATGTACCTAAAAAAACTTCTTCCCTAGCCCAGGAACTGTGGGCCAAGTAGCTACCTCCCACCTTGCAGGCTCACTGCCTGGGGGGGGCCAAGTAGGTGTCGTTGAATGAACACACTCTTCTAGTTGACCTGATAGGTTTGTGCCTGCTCTGTTGTTCTGGTCTCCTCTTTTCTGATGTTGGCATGGAGGGAGTTGTGTGAAGGGCTTTGGAAGTATCGCTCTTGTCTGAAGCTCTCCTTCCGTTTACAGAGACTAAAGGAAGAGATAGCAGAAGTTGCTAATGAAATTGAAAGCCTGGGATCCACAGAGGAAAGGTGAGTTTGTCTTGCTACTGGGTAGGCCTCCTGGGTCTAGCTCCCAGTGCACCCAACCTTCCCCACATGCCCTGGCACATTCAAGCAGAAAGCAGGCTTTCTGCCTTTATAGTCCTAGCTGGTCTACAGACGCTTTCCTGTCCTGCCTCTGAGCCCTTACTGCAAGGATCTGAACATAGGAAACTATTTTTTTTGAGACATAGTCTTTCTACATATCTCTGGCTGTCCTGGAACTCACTGTGTAGACCAAGCTGACCTTGAACACAGAGATCTGCCTGCCTCTGCCTCCCAAGTGCTGGGATTAAAGGTGTGCACCGACATGCTAAGCCATAGGAAACCTTTTATGTGTACAAAAATGAGCCAGAAAGTTCAAAGGCACCAGAAAATCTTAAGTCAGTGGTTCTCAGCCTTTGGGCCATAACCAGTTTGGGGGTCAAGAGACTCTTTCACAAAGGTCTCATATCAGATCCTGCATATCAGATATTTATGATTCATAACAGTAGCAAAATCACAGTTATAAAGTAACAACGAAAAAGTTTTCCGGCCGGGGCTCTCGGCAACATGAGGAATTGCATTGAAGGATCATCAGGAGGGTTGAGGTCCACTGGCCCAAGTCCACATAAGTTGTGGGGGTTATTGTATTCTCTATACTGTCCAGTCTGTATACATTTGTTACGTTTCTGCTTTACTCTTGTGCAGTGGAAACGCTTAGTGAGCACCACTAATATGATTTCGCAGGCTGGTGTGCCTGGTGCAAGGTCAAGGTCATTTGTAGCTCCTTATGCTTGAGGGAGAAGAAGGTGGGAGCCATTGCAGTGGGAATGATAAGATGCCAGCCACTCTGGGTGGAGCTTCCAGGCCTTTTCTAACTGCCTCCCTCCATAACTGATCGGCTTCCCGTTCCCTCTCTGTCTGTGTTTGTCTAAGCTTGAGCCTCCCTGTCTGGCTTTGTAAGGCCCTTTGATTTGTTATTTTAAACTGATATGGGCAGTACCATTAGGGATGAAGGGGCTGCATCCTCCACAGAGAGCAGCTAGTCAGACACGGCCAGCCTCTGGTTGTCATTTAGAATTACAGCTGTCTCACTTTCTATTACATTTTTTTTTAGACTTTAAAATTTTTATGTATATGAGTGCTTTGCCTATAAGTGTGTCTGTGTTCTACATATATGTCTGGAGCCCATGCAAGTGTGTCTGTGCACTCTATGTGCGTCTGGTGCCCATGGAAGTGTGTCTGTGTTCTACGTGTGCCTGGTGCCCATGGAAGTCAAAAGAGCATATCAGATCCTTTGGAACTAATTATGGATGGTGTGAGCCACCACGTGGGTGTTGGGAATTGCACCCGGTCCTCTGCATGAGGAACAAGTGTTCTTAACTGCTGAGCCATCTCTGCAGCTCCTTACCTTCTGTCTAAAACAAACATGAAAATCAATAGGTTAAGGTTTAAAACTTCTGCTCTTAGAAAAGATAACAGGCTAGGCATGGTTGTGCTCACCTTTAATCCCAGCACTTGGAAGGCAGAGGCAGGTGGATCTCTGTGAGTTCAAGGCCAGCCTGGTCTACATAAAGAGTCCAGGATAGCCAGGGCTATAGCCATACCACATCTCAAACAACAACAACAAACCCTTAATAAAATAAAGCAAACAAAAACCAGGCTAGGGATGTGATTCAGTAGAGAACTTCCTGGGGTATGTGAGGCCCCAGATTCAGCACCCCCAGCAGCAGCCCTCCCTCCACGACAAGTAAGTAACTGCTAAATGAATAGACAAGAAGCAGGGTAGGAGAAAACAGCTGCAGGGTGTGTATCTGAGAAAGCCCTTGTCCAGAATAGAGTGCATGTGCTGCAGTAATGTGGAGACAGTTCACATAGATGGGCAGAAATGCTGAGCACGTCATTCACGCAAGCAGCAGGATATGTAGAAGTACACATGAAAGAGGCTTTGCACTGTGCCCTGTGAGTGTGAGCAGTGTAAACCTAGTGTGCAGTGCAGCCTCACATACCCAGGCTAGAGTCAAAGGCTGCTGGCACCTAGTGTTGGTAAGTATTAGCCAGAGTAATGTGTCAGCATGCAAGAAACCACTTGTCAGTTTAAGACATTAAATATGTGTCCAGTACTGATGCCCAGCTCACAGGCATTTACTCAGGAGAATGGAAATATGTCCACAAAACCTTTACCAAGGGTATCTACATCATTCTTACTAAAATGACCGATCTAGAAATTTCACAACTGTCCAGCAATAAGTGAGTGATAAGGAGATTGGAACAATAGGCCATTATTCAGTAGTGTCAGAGGAGTGCACTGGTCCAGTGCAAGTAGCATGTGCAGGCCCTACAAACTCAGAATAGAGAAGACCACATGGACGTACTACACACTTCTGTCATGAAGCTCTGAGATATACCATCAGCAGTGTCTGCTGACAGGTTTCAGACACAGACCTGACCAGAACATAGCAGGAAGATGGGACCAGGCCTCATCTGGAGTGGTGGTTGCCAGGGCATGCATACATGTCAGAACTGTGATTGGGGCACTTAGGATGTGAACATCACACTGAGTGAAAATTATCCCTGGACTAAAATGCAAATCATTGCTCCTTTCCTGGTTTTAGGTGGAGTCTTTTTAATTTTAAAAAATTATGTTTGTTTATTTATTTATTTATTAGAAGTAGACACACATACCACAGTGTACATGTGGAAATCAGAAGACAACTTTCTGGAGCTAGTTCTGTCCTACTGTGTGGGTCCAGGGGATTAAATTTAGATTGTCAGCTTGGCTCCAAGTCCCTTTATGCGTTGAGCCATCTCACTATCCAGGGATATATGTTTATTGCAGTAAATTGATAAAAGACGGAAAAGCATGAGAAAAATTTGTCATAATCAGCAATCCAGAGAGAGCCATGATTAATATCAGAGTGTACTTCCTTTTTGTGTCTTTTGGTGCCTGTAAACGTACTTGGAACTCAGGGTACTGTTTACTTAGTGTCCTGTGCATTATCATGGTCCCAGTGAACTGGAGAGTCCAGCAGTGTCAGCAGCCAGGCACTGAGAACACTCAGCTGGTGAATTTAAGAAAAACAGCTCTCTGCTTACCAGGGCTTAGTTCTTACCATGGAGTCCTGATCTGCCCATCATGAGCTACAGAATCAGGACTGGTCTGGAGAAGTCCTATCTGAGTAGACAACAGGACGCCTACCATGGTTTGACTAAACACGCAACACCGTCATCTGGTGAAACTTAAAACATAAATGTAAGGGCTGACAAGAAGCTCAGCCTGGAAAGGAGCTTGCCTGGCAAGCCTGTTATCGGAGTTCAGTCTCTGAACCCTGTGTGAAGGTGGAAATAGAGAACTGACTCCACAAAGCTGGCTTTTGACCTCCACACCCATTTTGTAGGTATATACATGCAATATCAATAAACAAAAAATTGCCAGGAGATGGTGGCACATACCTTTAATTCCAGCATGTTAGAGGCAGTGAGGTGGATCTCTGTGAGTTTAAGGCCAGCCTTGTCTACAGAATGAGTTCCAGGACAGCCAGGGCAACATAGAGTGACCCTGCCTTGAAAAACATGAATTAATTAATTAATTAATATTTGAAAAGGGGAACATAAAGAGAAATACCAACTTTCGTCAGTGTTTCTGGTGCTTCTGAGCACAAAAGCTGTGCGTCAGTTATTTATGGTTTAGCCCCTGGAGTTTAAACTGATATTCCAGAATTGAAGACTCTTAAAGGTGAGCTGTTGCATGGGTTCTGAGCATCTGTGTAGTCAGCATTTACCTCTGGCTTTTCCATAGGTGGGTGGTCATGTGTGTAGCCAAAGGCCTGATCCAACGTTCTGTAACAACCCCAAACATTGTGGAGGAAGCAAAGACAGCATAAGTACTGTAGGACTTAAAGCTTCCTCAAGATGACCCAGGTGACACAGCTGGTGTACAAGGGAGACTGTGCTGAAGTTGGGACAGGAGCTGACCCCTAAGCCAGGATGATGACTATCCCAGCAGTCATAGACAGAATGCTAGACAGGTAGAGACAGGAGCTGACTTATGGAGACCTGGGATTTTTAGCCAGCCACATCCTTTGAGTATGCCTAGCAGTCATAAGCTACAACACCGGATGGCTTGGAGTAGGAGCTGATTTATGAGAAACCAGTGAAGTTAGCCAGCCACTCCTATGAGCACCCAGGGCCTTCAGAACAGCAATTACAGCTGACAGAGATTTGGAAGTGTACTATTGAAGTCTGAGCTCTGGGTTCTGGGCTTGCCAGAGGCAGAGGAAGCTTCAGTAAGGGACTAAACCAAGGCAAAAAGATGCTGAGAGTCCTTGCGGGTTGTTATGTGCCTTGCCGATTGTGGGGCCTGCAAGTTGCACACTTGTATAGACAATTGTCCTGCAGCTTTTTGTTTGTTTGTTTTTAGTTTTTGATTTATGTCCAAGACAGGGTTTCTCTGTGTAGCCCTGGCTATCCTGGAACTCACTCTATAGAGCAGGCTGGCCCCAAACTCAGATCTGCCTGCCTCAGCCTCCCAAGTGTGTGATTAAAGGTGTACACCACTACCTCCCAGCTTACCCAGCAGCTTTTTCTTGTTTTTTTTTTTTTTTTTTTTGGAAATATAGATCAAAGTAGTATTCCTGGATTTGGAGGAAATGTGGTTAGATAGCCTGAGACTCATACCAGTCCCAAATCTCAAGTCAGTCTGGCCAACCATGACGGGCTCATATCTGTAATACCAGCATTTGGGAGGTGGAGGCAGGAGGATTGTTGTGAGTTTCAGGCCAGCCTGGCCTACATAGTGAACCCATGTCTCAACCTGGGAAAAAAAGAAAAAAGAAGAGCAAGGGACTCTGTAGCTTTGGGGGTTTGGCCAGTGCTGATGAGCTCCTAAGGGCAGTACATGAGTTCTTCCTGAGCAGCTCATTTGCTCAGGAACTGTAAAGCCGCTGCCACTGCCGCTGCTGCTGCTGCTGCTGCTGCTGCTGCGACAGAGGCAGTGGCAGAGGTTTCCAAATGCATACCAGACTTACAGGAGGTTTTAAAAATGTCACATAGACTCTACCCCTAAACTTCGCTCAGTGGCCCAGAACCTGTAATTCAGTTTGTCTGTGGGCTAGAAGAGCCCGGAGCCCTTCACAGACACACCGAGCCCTTCACAGACACACCAGATAAGCATTTGCTCTGACAGGGCCCAGGGGCATGTCCGTGAGTGAGAGCTGGCATTCTGCATGTGTAACTCCCTCCCTCAGCTGTTTGTGAGCCACACGGTCTGTGCCTGCTCTTGTTAGTCTGGTGCAGTTAAGAAAACTGCTGCTTGTTAATACAGCATCTTAAAAGCTAAATATAAAATACTACCTGACCCCTCTAGATACAACCTTGACCCTTCTGCCCAAAAGAAAGGAAAGCATATGCACATAAGGTGGACACGTGCTAACAGCACGTGTGTGTAATGACCCCCACATGGAAGGCAGACATGTAGAGGGACATTGCTGAGCAATTTCAGCCATAGAAAGGAGTGTTGTGCTGGTGAGCCTTGAAGGCAACATGCCAAGCAAAAGCATCCAGGAACGAAAGCCCAGCTAGTCCATGGCTCCACACACATGAAAGGTCCAGAATGTGGCAGATCTGTGCACAGAAGGTAGGCCCAGAGTTCCCCGGAGTTGAAAGAGGAATGTGGGTGAACTGGAAATGGGTATGGGGAATGTTGTTGGACTGATAAGGGTTCTCTAAAACTAGTTATGGTAATGGTTGCACAGTTTGGTGAGCTTACTAAAAGCCATTTAGGTTTACATTTAAAACGGGCAGATTCTACAATAGGTAGACAACAACGTTTAAGGAAAAACAAAACATTCTAAGAGAAACCATGAATCTAGAGCAGAGGAGGCAAATGAGCATGAGCCTGGACTACGGCGTCAGCTGCTTGCTTCATTGTAGCACATTTCTTCCATATTCTTTTAGACCAGCCTTCCCACACTGTCGGAGCTGCACATGGGGGCTGCTCCAGCCTCCCAGAACTTCCTGCTGCCAGAGCACTAATGGCTACACTTATCTTTCAGGAAAAACATGCAGAGGAACAAACAGGTAGCCATGGGCAGAAAGAAATTTAACATGGATCCTAAAAAGGTAAGCAGAAAGTGAAGTGACAGTGGCCAGAGTGTCACCAGTAGGGGCAGGGTAGGGGGGACCAGGGCTCCATGCTGCTGGTCTCTGGAGTATGTCAGGTGCTTACCCTGTGCTCTTGAGTCTGGGGCTCTGGTTTCTGACCTCAGTCCCCCCCATCCCTGTGTCCACTGGTGGGTGTTCACTGGCCCAGGCTCCAGGGTCTGCACTCATTTCCAGCCTCTGCAGGCCAGCATCACTGCTCTTTCTGACCTTTGTGCAGGGGATCCAGTTCTTAATCGAGAATGGCCTGCTGAAGAACACTTGTGAGGATATTGCCCAGTTCCTGTATAAAGGGGAAGGGCTCAACAAAACAGCCATCGGCGACTACCTTGGGGAGAGGTGAGGCCAGAGCTGGTGGTCAGAACCATGGGAAGAAATAAGCTCCCTGCTGCCTAAGTCCATGGGATGGGTGAATGTGGTACTAGGGCAGCAGGAACCACAATGGGGCTGAGTGGAAGGATTAACTTAGTTGTCCAGGGGCGTAGAGGTGCCTTGCTTGGTTAGTTAGCAAACAGAGCCAGGCCGACCGCCTCCTGACTGTGGATGACCAGGCTGAGAGGTCTGATGACCTGGGACTCTGGGATGCCATCTGCTTGGGATCAGGACGGGTGTTGGTCAGTGTCAGGGTCTGATGTGTGCTCCCTCCTGTCTCTTGTCTATCTCTGATAGAGATGAGTTCAGCATCCAGGTCCTGCATGCGTTTGTGGAGCTTCACGAGTTCACAGACCTGAACCTCGTCCAGGCCTTGCGGTGGGTGTTGTCAGCTGGGCCCCATGGGACAGGAGTATGTTCATCCTATGTGCTTTTCTATCCAAGCCTGTCACTGGGGGTTGCTGTGACTGTCCTGAAGTATTTTCCAGGGAGGCCATGGACATGCCTGAGTGGGACTGCATTTGCTAGGACTGTTTCTTGTCTTGGGAGTGGAGTTCAGTCCTTAAATACTGAAATTATTTCTACTCTTCAGAATAGAAAACCCTTTCATTTCTTACCCTAAACTAGGTAGCTGTGTATTTTATAAAAGAGAAAATTAAAAAAATCAACTTTAATTTTTTTCCCCCCCTTGGAGATGGGGTTTTTCTTTGTAGCTCTGGCTATCCAGGAACTCTGAAGACCAGGCTGGCCTCAAACTCAAGAGATCTGCCTGTTTCTGTTTCCCAAGTGCTGGGATTAAAGGTGTGCACCACTGCCACATGGCTTTAATTTTTTAACCAAGCTTGTTTTGTGCCTTTAAAGACATTTTTTTCCTGCCATGGGTATAAATCCTAAGATGATTCTTTGAACTATGATTTGTAATAATGCAGTATTGCAGAACTAAACTTGTGGCTGTGGGCTCCTGTGACTCACATGAGGGTGAGTCAGGCTTCCATAGTGAGTGCCCCGAGTGAAGCCTTCCCTTAGAGTTTATTTTAAATGACTAACATCTATATTTCACTTTTGCGTGTTAGTCTAAAGAGGGGCTGTTCTTCTCGGTTCAGTTAAGGCCACAGTGGTGGGCATTGGTTAAATTTGCTTCTGTTCAGTTTCTGTGACTTCTGTGGACTGAAGCCCCCCACTTCCTTCACCCTGTGATATTAAAGCCGTATTAAGCAGCAGAACAGGTCAAAGCAATGCTCCTGTCTTCACCCTCAGGCAGTTCCTGTGGAGCTTCAGGCTCCCTGGAGAGGCCCAGAAGATTGACCGGATGATGGAAGCCTTTGCCCAGCGGTACTGTCAGTGCAATACTGGGGTCTTCCAGTCTACAGGTGAGTGAGGGGCCTTTGTGTGAGTCGGGAAGGGGAGCTAGGACAAGAGGCTGAGTCTTTGCCAAGAACAGTTACTCAATGGTGTGTACAACTGTGAACAATTGGAAGCATCCAGAAAACCAGCACTGAGCTACAAGGAGCCCCTGCTGTGCTTAGTTGAGGAGTTCCTGCCTCATGTGCAGGACTGGGTTCAGAATTAAAAAACATAACTATTCCGATGTCTCAGCATTGGGCAGTGGTAGCCTTTGATCCCAGAGCTCAAGAGGCAGAGGCAGGCAGATCTCTGAGTGTAAGGTCAGCCTGGTCTACAGAGCAAGTTCCAGGACAGCCAGGGCTACACAGAGAAACCCTGTCTTAAAAGCAAATTTATGAATATACTTAGTGAGATTACTAAAGCAAGACCTTGCCTTAAAGAAAGAAAGAAAAATCATGTTCTTATGAAGATGTTAGCATGGGGAAATGATAAGATTAACAAAAAAGCATATGTATGTGTGTATATATATGTATGTGTGTATATGTATATACCTATCCCGTGTATGTGTCTATTTCATGCGTATGCTTGGGTGATAGTGCATTATAGTGTCCATAAAGTGGGTTTATAGGCACATTTATTCAGAAGAAATAAAGCATACCAAATTATTACTAAATGGAACTGCAGTTAATTTATACACACACACACACACACACACACACACACACACACTGTATTGGTCTGAGGTTTTGTTGTATAGCCCTAGCTGGCCTTTTATAGATCAGGCTGTTCTAGAACTCACAAGAGTATGGGGCCTAAAGTCATGCTCCACTGCTCCCTGCTGTCTTATTGTTTTCCAGTTCTTTTATATCTGAAAAAATGAGTGTCTTTAGTGAAGTCAAGAGCCTTCCCCCTTTCAGGAACGTAAGCCTGGGAACATGTGTACACTTGGTTCATCTTCCGCTCTTCCTGAAGTGCTTTTACTCCTGGTCTTATTTCGTGTCTCCTATCCTGGGTAGATGTCTCCTCTGTTCTCACAGCCTGTTCTCCTCTCTCTAGACACTTGCTATGTCCTGTCCTTTGCCATCATAATGCTGAACACCAGCCTACACAACCCAAATGTCAAAGACAAGCCTACAGTGGAGAGGTTCATCGCCATGAATCGAGGCATCAATGATGGAGGAGACCTGCCCGAGGAGCTGCTCCGGGTGAGCAGGGCCAGAGTGGCTTCATGTCAGCTGGCAAAGTGTGCACTTGGAACAGGGCCAGTTTTTTGTAGGAAAGGAGACAGAAGGAGAGCTTGCTGAGTGCCTGCTCACTTAATTCATTTAAATATGTGAATATCCCAAAAGCCAGCTGAGAATCAGGATGGGAGGTGGCCTCTAAATCTGAAACTGAAAACTAAAGGCTCGAGTAGGCCCCAGGCTGAGAGGCCCGAGTAGGCTCCAGGCTGAGAGGCCTGAGTAGGCTCCAGGCTGAGAGGCCTGAGTAGGCCCCAGGCTGAGAGGCCCGAGTAGGCTCCAGGCTGAGAGGCCCGAGTAGGCTCCAGGCTGAGAGGCCCGAGTAGGCTCCAGGCTGAGAGGCCTGAGTAGGCTCCAGGTAGCTATTTCTTTTTTCCTTAATTATCTTTAGGCATCTTATTTTTGTCCCTGTGAGCTGCTGAGTAGCAGAGAATGGCCACGTTGTTCTTCTCTAGCCTCTGTGCCTCCTCTAGGCTCAGAGAATGCCTGTGGACTGAGTAGAGAGGAAGGGAGGAGGAACAGACACTTCTTGAGTCAGACATGCAGTGTTGTTTTTATCCAGAATCTCTATGAGAGCATCAAAAATGAACCCTTTAAAATCCCAGAAGATGACGGGAATGATCTCACTCACACTTTCTTCAATCCAGACCGAGAGGGCTGGCTACTCAAGCTCGGTAAGTCCCCTTCCCCAGCTGGGCCTGCAACAGAGCCTAGGAGGGGCAGCTATGTGTACACAAGCTTGGGGGGTGGGAAAGGGAGCAGGTCACAGTAGTCCACCTCCAGCCCATTCTGGAGCTGTTGATAAGCAGTCACCACAGAACATAGACGCCTGGACACAGACTCTGCCCTTATAAACGCTGTCCATATGTATCTGGGCCCTGTGTGACCGCTCCTGAATAGCCAGGCATACTCTCGGAGGCACTTTCCAGGGACTTGGACCTTGGGTGGGTAAGCAGCCATATCCATCTCTATTCCCATCCCAGATTTACCCTGGCACTCCTGCCCACCCAGTGCATCATCACTTCCCTCTGCATCTGGCTCCCACAGGCAGCGTGCATGGCAAACCTAGCGCCTTGGCTGCAGCGCAATCCACAGCACTCTTCCTCATGCTCTGGCAGTGGGCCCCTTTGCAGTCCCAATCAGCCACATTAATGATTTGTCATTCAGAAAACTGCAGTGCGTTTTTCTTCCCTCTGCCAGAAGTGAGCCTGTACTGTTAAGATTTATGGTCATGCCTTGCTCGGAAGGTGACAGAGTAGCCAAATAGAAAATCAGTGGGTTCTCATGCACACCCATGTCCACCTCTGACGGCCTTGTTAATTGTCAGATGTAGAGAGGTCGCTGCACATGAAAATGTGGAGGCTTTTTTGACCACTAGAGAGCATATTCCAGTATCCTTCTGCCTTGGCCGTGGATGAGCTGAATCCCGTATTAGGAGGGCAGACGCCGTTAGAGACATGCTCCTTCCATTTTGGTTACCTGACCTGTGATAAGTAGTCCTCCTACTCTTGGCCATTACTGACAGCATCCAGTAGAGCCACTGGCACACCCTCTGTTGCTAACTTGTTCAGATAGCGTAGGGTTGACATTTCCTTTAAAAGGCCCAAAACCTGTGTTTATATATGGCGATTCATAAGTTCCCTTTAAGATAACTTCTCTGATTACAGAGCCTTGCAGTGTGTGGAAGTGGCCAGTAGAAATCTCTAAGCAGAAGGTGTGAAGTAAAGGCCCTGAATCGGTTAACCCACAGGCGGTCTTCTGCTCCACATTCTTCTTGTCTGACCGATAGAGTAAAGAGGAAATGTGCTGGAAAGTTCTAAAGTGTCCAGTTTAGATTTACTCCCCTCCAGGGGAATTTGTTTCCATGTGAATGCTAAGTGTTAGCTTTGACAGCTGAGATACTAAAAGTAGAACAGAGATTATCTTGGTTCTTGTACTGGGATGGCATGTAAATTCATGAGACATCCTATATTTTTAAAACTCAAAAATTTCAGCTGAGTGGAATGATGCACACCTGTAGTCCCAGACACACAGGGGACAGAGCAGGAGAATCCCTGGAGCCCAAGAAATTGAGGTGCTGGCTTGCTGGTAGTGCAAGACCTCACCCCAAAGAATAGAAATTTAACCGTGTGGGACTCATTCGTCGTGAGGTCGTTGCTTCACGTTTCTGACCTCTCGATGAGGTGTTTCCATGTGACACACTGAGGCTCGGTCGTGTGTCTGTGTGCTGCCCAGGGTAGACCTTCGTGCCGTCTGTAGTTGTCTGTATATGTCCCTGTATGCAGAGAGCCATAAGCATGTGTGTTCTTGTGTACACACATATGTACATGTATATCCAAGGGTGTATGTGTGTGCACCCTTGCACACATTTTGAAAAGTGTTGGGCATCTTAAGAAAGACACTTCTCTCAGAGTGCATATCACCCGCTTTGCTCTGGGTTGTTTAGGGTCTGGCAAACACTGGCCTTACAAAAATGGATATGTGGCACTGTTGGCCATGTGGGGAACACCTCCAGTCTTGCCTCACAGCATGGGTGGTCACTTACCACCGGTGTTTTCAGGTTGACCTCCCTCCCCAGGCATACATAGATGTGACTGGTACGCTGCACTTTAAGATTAAAAAATCGGGTTTGATTTCTTTGTTTTAATTTTCTTTTCTCCCTCATTTATATGTTTCCATGATTTTGGCTCTCCTTTTCCTTGCCCCAAACTCCAGGAGGTATGTAACCCTGCACCTGCTCGCTCACTCTGCCAGGCCACTGTCATTGCTGCAGCGTTTTGTTTTTTTTTTTTTTTTGTTTTTGTTTTTAATTTTCTTATTTTTGGTTATTTTGTTTTTTAATTGCTGATAGTAGTGTTAATGCTGCTTCTAACTTACTGTACAGTCCCTAGGGAACTGGCCAGGATCAGGGCTTTGGGGCAGTGTTCACAGAGGCAGTACTGCAGCTGCCAGGTCAGAGCTCCAAGAACTAACCGAGAGTAGTCAAGCAGTGCTAGCCCAGAGCCAGCCAAGGAAGGCAGAGAAACGTTGGCTGCGTGCTCATGGGAATTGCTGAATTCAAATTGCCATTCGTGCATCAACCTGATTTCTGGAGTGTGGAAGCAAAGAAGAGCTGTTACCTTGTAACTTCCCGAAGTCACGTGCTTCTGACACCATGGTTGGCAAAGTTAGGAAGAGATTAAACAGTTGACATATTGGGTCATTTGCCTTTCCATGAAAAAGACAAGTATTGTCTTCTAAACTCAGGAGGGGAGACCCTACCCATAGCCCTTTGATTCCATTTCTTGGGTATCAGGGAAGGACTCACAGCCTGGACCCTCTGTCTGTGTCTCCTCTGATGTGAACTGTCCTCTGTTTCAAAGAGTCATCCTCAGAACCCGAGTCGGCCTCATAGTTCTCTGGTTGCTGATATGGGGAGACATTTGGAGGGACCAGAATGCTCCTCGGTCTGTGCCTAAGCATGACCAGAGCAGAGCAACCAGAGAGCAACCACAGCAGCAGTTCTTCAGTGCTGGGACCAGGTGGCTGGACCGTTGGGACAGTATCAGTCCTTCTGTTTAAAGGAGGCCTGAAAAGCCCTGCAGGGGAGGGGTCCTGTGAGTTCCACAGGGACTGTCCTAGGCGCACATTGATCTGTCTGCTTGTCCCATGTCTGTTTTTCTTTCCACGTGGAAGTGTTCCCCGTGGGTCCGCAGCGATGCTTTGTGGTAGAGGGCTCTGTGGTGCAGCAAACTGTCCAGGGGACATAATGAAGCATTTACCAGACAGAACTTCCCAGCTTTGCTTTTTCTCCTTGATTTCCTGCCATCTTGTTTCTTTTGGTATCTAACTCACCCTCTTCATCATTTCCTGAGTCCATTGTCACCTGGGGTAGTCCTGTGACAGAGCGCGTGGGAGGTCAGCATGGGTGGACTGTCCTTGTGTATCAAGGCCCGGGGTGGGAAATGGTCTCCCCAAGAGGCTAGAAGACAGTTGCTCTCGAGCTCAGAAGTGGGAAAGGATCTGCTCTAAAACACATTGCCTTCAGATTTGAACACGTTCTCATTTGTGCAACTCTGCCCAGCCCTCCCTGTTATCAACATGCATGTCGTAGTGCTCCTGTGGCTTTCCCATTCATGCCACTTAACCATGAAACTTAGAGTCCCTCACTACCATAACCACACACACCCACAGTACATGATCGCTTGTGGCATACTCCATTGGGAACCTAGGTCTCAGTCATGTAGAATCATGTAGTTAACGATGGCTGCTTACATCTACGTACCCACTCCTTCAGCTCAGATACCCAGACAGAACTGTAAAATAGAATAGCCCAAAGAAGTCTAGGCCCTAACCTGTTCTGCTGGACCTCCTCCTTCACAGTTCAGGGATAAGCCTTCAGGCAGATGCTGGCATTGGAAAGAGTCTCTGTAAAGTTGCCAGGTCCTGCATGGCTCTTAGCAAAAGGGCAGAGAAGTAGGCATGGTAGGTGTGCCACTCCCCTGCCCTCCACAGAGACTAGAGAAAAGGTGTTCTTCGTAGTTGGGGCCTAGCAAAGGACAAGTGCTAAGGAACAGGGACAGAGTGTGTTTGTGTAATGCCACATGTGCTTCAGCATGGGAAGGCCCTGGGTAATTCTGAGTACTTCATGTCAAGACAGTCTTCCTTGATCCGAGGTAAGTGGGGGAAGTGGGGATCCTGAGCATGATGCAAGTGAGGATGTAGTTTCCTTCAAAGTGGGCCCAGTTAAGCACACCCTACCCTCCCTGTACCACTGCAGAACAGTCTCAAGGACCCCATACTTGATACTTCAATCTTCCTAGCATGGAGAAGGACTGAGGAAGGCTCTGAGCAGCAGTTAGTCACCACCTCCTTGATGCCAGGGCTGCCTCTTGTAGTCACTTAAGTTTTAAAGAGTCACATGAGTCTATAGTAGGAACAGCTCCTGAGCCCACCTCTTGTACAAGCCAGTACTTTCCTGGCGAAGGAATCCTGCTCTGATTCACACCCACAACTCTGGGACATGACTTTCAGGACACTAACTGTGGGGACTAGAATCAGTGTGGAACTTCATTATAGCCAGGTGGGTGATAGGAAGCCACAAGTTTGGTTTTAAAGGGCTCACAGTACCTCACTTTCTGTATCTTCTCTCCTGTCACTTCCACGGAACCCCTGAGGTGCCCATGCCTCCTGCGTCAGGGTGCTGATCCCTCTTTTCTCCTTTCTTTGTCACAGGCTGTGGCTGGCTTCTCCAGCCTCAGGTACATCTCTGTCACAGGCTGTGGCTGGCTTCTCCAGCCTCGGGTACATTTGCTTTGCACCATCATCACCCCAGGCCTCCTCCCCAACCAGTGCTCTCATCTTGCTGTCTAGAACATCTCAGGATGTCACCCAGACACGCTTGCTCTGCTCATACCATAGACTTTCACTCTGTGAAAGAGGCTTCTGTCTCAGCTATGTCTTGTCACTGATGTAAATTTTGCCATGATCTAAATGTTCTCCTGATACCCTGCTCCACCCCATACCCTCCCTGGGAAGAAAGCTTTGTGTGTAGGTGTGCGTGTACGTGTGTGTGTGTGTGTGTGTGTGTGCGCGCGCGCGCGCATGTGTACGTGTGTAGCGTGCACCTGTTTGGGTGTCTTTTGTCAAGAGTGTCTCCTTTTTCCTCAGGTGGCAGGGTAAAGACCTGGAAGAGGCGCTGGTTCATTCTGACTGACAACTGCCTTTACTACTTTGAATACACCACGGTGAGCATCTGCGGGTCCCCCTGGGGCAGGATGGGCCAATCCTTCACTTGCAAACCACTCTACTCAAACGCGGCTGGGAGGGCCCGGGGGACAGTCAGACCTGTCCTTCTACTTCCGTGGGGTCAGGGAGGAACTAAATCTCAGAGTAGAACACCTGAGCAAGGTGTGGAGGCTGTCCGGGAGGCTTGGCCCAGAGCCAGCACCCAGTTCTAGACATGCAGGAGGACAAGTCCCAGAACAGAGAGGGCGCCGTGGACACAGCGCTTGTTCTGAGCTGGGCTGGAAACATGGAACTGGGGTCAGTTGCAAAAACCTGGTAAAGGGGATAATAGTTGTGATTTGGTGAAGTCAGATTTTCTGTGGTCTCAGAAATGCTGAAGGATTTGATTCAGAAGACACAGTCTCAGTGTGAGAGACACAACAGAGGGAGAGGAGCAAGACAGAATGGGAGGGAACGGTTCATCTGAGGAAATCTGAGGCTTGGAAAAGTGACACTTCCTTATACCTTCAAAGTTCTGCTGGTGTCTGTTCACTGGGATAAGATCTCCCGGCAGGAGCCTGTCACTTGCAGGTGCCCTTTGTAGCTGGAGGAATAAAAAGTATGTAGTAAAATCCCTCCAGGCTTCCTGTGGGAGAGCACTCAGAAAGCCACAGGTTGCTGGTCCCAGGCCATGACTCCACACTGGTGACATGGCACTCTGGTGTTCTTGACATCCTCCTGGGCACCTGCAAGCACCGAGGTGGTTCTTCTTGCATACATACTGGACTTGGGTCTCCAACTGGGTCAGGATAGCTAACTTGGCTGTATCTTCACTGAGTGAAAGTCATTGATGCCACTGAAGAAACAGGGATAAAGGAAGCCTCCTCCATGGTAAAGGTGGAGCAATCAACAGGAGGATTGCCACTCTAAGTATGAGGGCAGCCTGGGCTACATAGTGAGTTCCAGGCTAGCTGCCTAGAGTTCCAGGTTCAATTCTCTCATTCATGTTGATGTGCTGTAGACATGACAGCAAACCGTTTCGAGGCCCTTCCTTCTCCCCAGGACCCCACTTGTGCCACCCAAGCTCTGCAGCTGGCCTTGCTCCTTTGTATTTAGTCTTCTCCAATACTAGGGGATACTCTGACACATAAAAATTATCAGAGTCTCCCTGTTTCATCCCCAGAGTACTGTGGACAAAGGCTCAGTAGGTTTCCCTCTAGGCCCCCACCCTCCCAAGCTCTCCTTATTTTGACTTTATATTCTAGGCAGCAAGGAGAGGTTTCCTTAACAAGGGCTGGGAAACACTGACACAGAATAACCCTTGTGAACCTGTGGGGGGGGGGGGTGAGGACAGCCAGACAGGAAAAGGCACAGCTGGTTTTGCCACCCTGCTCTCTGCAGTGGAGAGGACATTACAGCCGGAGTTGCAGAGTGGCTCTCCTGCAGCCTGCGCCTGAGGTCAGCCTACTTCGCCGTTGGCCTGAAGGGAGAGGCAGGCTGGTGTGAGGAAAGCAGAGCTGTAAGAGGAGGAAGGTCCTCTGTGGGTGCAAAGGCTGTGAGGAAGTGGGCATCTTTAGTCTCTGTGGTGGTGGGAGGCGGTGGGAGGCGGTGGGAGGCAGTGGGAGGCGGCCGCGGGATAGTGCATTCACCTGGGAAGCTGCTTTATGGGCTGCTGTGAGCCAACAGGTGGAGTCAGTTCCCCCCAGTTCTCTTAGTGCACTGTGGAAAGTCTAGAATGTCAAACCTCTGGGCCCCAGAGACTCCAGGAAGACAGTGTAGAGTCACTTGAATAATGACCAGAATGACCTGGCAGACAGAACAGGATTCAGCTCATAAGAGCCAAAGCCTCGCACTTCTGAATCACTATAGGAATGTGGGGTTGTGGCGCATTCTTTAGCCAGACTGTGTAGACTTTAAGGAGTGGGGCACATTGATTAGTGATGCCCTCACTGCCTGCAGGGAAGACATGTGTAACAAAACTAGAAGTGAGCTAACACATGCTGGGGACGGGAGACTATTTCAGTGCCAGGACAGTTGATACCTGCAAAATCAAAGTGTCGATGTGTCTGTCTACTGGGGGATTGTTCCCAGGATGTAGAAGGTGGGGGGGGGGGGGGGTGTGGGAGGGTGGATGCTGTTTTCTTTCACTTAAATCTGGAACAGAAGTGCTGAGCCCCGCAGGCCAAGTAGGCTGACATAAGGGTCAGTGCTGAAATGTACAGATGGGGGAACTGGCGAGGTGTTAAGCACTGAGTTGTGGGACAGAAGCAAGACTACTAAGCTGTGGCCTTGTGCCGAGGCTGCTGCCAGCCATACCGGAAGATGGGCCAGTGCTGACGTGCGCTTAAACAAAGACTTGTGAGACGCTCGGACAGAGCTGGGACTCAAGCACACTAGCTGTAGAGCTAACCCCCCAAGTACAGAAGCAGTATGGGGGTACAGGGTGGACAGTGAACTGTGCCAAGACCAGGAATGGAGTCCCTCCAGTGCTCAGTAGCTGGGCCCTGTGGCTGTAGGACAGGCTGGGGGAATTAGGAACTTGGAAAGTGTCAAGGAGTCAGTGACAACAAGGACCAGGCAGTAGGAAAAATACTGCATCTTTCAAACTGTTAAAGCTGACCCACGGAATGCTTTTCAAAACAAAATGACTGAGGCTTTACTAAGGCTGTTTAAAACTGGGCTTTTATGGCAGGAAACATGTACCTTGAAGTTCCACAGTTTTTCTGTGTACCTTTATTTACTTATTTATTTATTTTTATTTGTTTGTTTGTTTTGAGACAGAGTTTTTTCTGTAGCCCTGGCTGTCCTGGAACATGCTCTGTATGGAACTTGCTCTGTAGCCCAGGCTGGCCTCTAACTCAGAGATCCATCTGCCTCTGCCTCCCAAGTGCTGGGATCAGTGGCGTGTGGCATCACAGCCAGGTTTAATTTTTTTCTGACTAGGACGTCCTTTATGAAAACACCACATGGAATAGCCCATCCTCACAGAGCTGACCCTGTCTCTCCACGCTATGCTCGCACTCATCTCCTGTCTGTGTGGTCATCCTTTGTGATCTGATTTGCAGTGGTTTTAACTTTTCCTTTGATTCTTTCCTGCAATATTTTAAGTTCTTTATAATGAGCAAGCCATATTTTTGCAAAGATAGTGGTATTTGTTTTAAGAAATCATATAGTCCAAAGGCATCGATGTTGGCTATTTCTGTGCTTGTGGGGAATACAGACGGTTAGGGGCACAGATGAACCAGTGGTGAGGTACACCAGGCTCTGCTCCTGAACTTGCTCCTAAAATAAGAATTATCTGCTTATTTTATTTTGGGTGCTGGGGACAGGCCCAGCTCTTCCAACTGGAAGTCCACATAGAGACACAGCGTGAGAGTCCTGTGCAGGACCCCCATTTCATACTTGGGACTTGAACATAACTTTCAGTTGTTGGGAACCACAGTTTTCTCAGTGCTCTGCAGCTTCTGTGGGATGTGCACAGTGAGTGTCCTGACTACCAGCCTGCAGAACCCCTGGGGGAGATCAGCAGAGGGTTCAGTGGTCTCCCTGGCTGGTCACGAGGGCCTTCATAGCTAGTCCTCACTCCTGGGCAGAAGGTGACATAAGCCCTTTGCCTTATGACTACACATCCAGAACACAGATTGTGTGCCCTGCCCATGTGGCTCATTACCTCAGGGCCCTGCAGACTAGAGAGTAAAGAAACCATGGTTTCACGAGGGTCTGCACTGGGATAACTTGACTCAATCCACTTCAACATCAGAATCCTTAAGAGGTTCGGGCACCATGTGGCCTGGAAATGAGAGAGCGGAAAGAAGAGAATGGGGAAGTGGGCAGGACATTATTGAGGAAGCCCAGTGGCCACCCTCCCTGCAGCAGCCTAGGGCCCCCCTCCAGATAGGGGGAGTACTGTGAGACTCTGGGCCAAGGGATCCTCTTAACACTGTCAGGGTGGGGCACTGTATGTGCATACAAGGGTTAGGGGACTGTGGGTAAATGTATCAGTTTCCTCACAACTGCCTGTCTGTGGCTCCTGCCCCCAGACAGGGCTGCAAGGGTCTCAGGCCCACTCGGTGGTCAGCCTGAAAGGAACCTCGTGAGAAGAGAGCCTGCAACCCACAGATTACTCAGCTTAGTCCACCACTTCACAAATGACACAGTGGGTAGGTCCAGATGGCTAAGAGGGCTTCTGACCTGAGAGCAGCTGGAGGCTACAGCCACTCGCGGGTGGGGGAAAGGGCTGCTTGCCTCTACTCTCTGGAGTTGGCTCATTGCAGTTGGGAGCCAGGAACAGGGACACACTGAGCCCAAGAGCAGACACATAGACATGCTCTTGAAAAGAAAGCATGCCTGTCATAAAGCAGTCGGAAGGCTGGAAGGAAACACAAGAAATGGTACAGGAGACATGAGCTAGTCCCAGAGGCCCCAGGTGGCCCGGAGAGGATGACAGCCCTGAGGTGCTGACAATAGCTTCAGACCATGCCCAGATGGAAAAGGTGCTTTCAGGCTTACCCTGCATAATGGCTGAAAAGAGGTCCTCACCAAGTCCATGTCCTTCCTGAGTCTCAGAACCTGCAGGACAAAGAAAGAAGCTTCGGCCAGCAGGAAAACTTAGTATGGAATAGCTCTGAAAACTGGAGGGGCCATGTGGCCATGTGTCACAGTTTGGGGGGCAATGCTCTCCCCCACACTTAGACCTAGCAAAGCTCTCAACCAGGTGAGACCTTCCGGACCATGGGGGATTTGCCTTTTGTGCCCTCCCTCGGAATGCTGTGGAGAGTGGGCCTCAGGCTGTATAATACTGGAGAGCTGCAAACTCAGCGGTGATCTGTCCCCAGGCTTAGAGCCCCACCCCCACCCCACCCTGCCCCCTCTCTCCAAGTGCTCCCGGCCAGTTTCCTCTCTGTCTTCTCTTCTCTTCTCTTCTCTTCTCCTCTCTCTCTTCTCTCTCTCTCTCTCTCCCTCTCTCTCTCTCCTCCCTCCCTCCCTCCCCCCCCTTCACTGTCCTCTCTTTTTCTGCCTCTACTCCCTTCTCAGCTCCCTTTCCCATGCCCCCAAATAAACTATTCTATACCACACCCGTCCTGTGGCTGGTACCCTGGGGAGGGATGCCTTAGCAGTGCCCGCTGAGGGACCCCCTCCCACCGCACTATACCACGCTCTATAAAACATAGCATTGGCATTATAAAACACATCAATGCTATTGTGATAGGAAAGTAAGTCATAGATGTGACACAAGCCACCCAGTTAGAAGGCGGGCTTTGAGTGGGGGAAGGGGAGCAAAGGTGGAGTAGGCTACCTGGTACAGTTAGCTCTGCATGGTGAAGCCTGAGGAGTGGAGAAGTGCTGATGAGAACCCAGCACTCCCCAGCTCAGTTACTGAGAGATGAGCAGGAGGAGCTGTGTCTGCTGCAGGTGCCCTCTCTCACTGGAGGATCAGAGGCTCAGCTCGGAGCAGGTGTCCTGAGGATAACTTCCTGCCACAGACAGGGCTTGAGAGACATGTTTACATTTCTTTTATACAATTATAGTACTGGATTTGGTTGGTTGGTGGGTGGGTGGGGTTGTTTGTAATTGACATATTGTGCATGTGTGACTCTAATCAGTATGCTTGAGAAGCGACAGGTTTTGACCAAGGTTAGCTGGCTGGTTGGGGTAGTAGTCTGTCCTGGTGAGGGCCTTGGCTGATGAGATGCACAGTCCCTAAGAGGGCCGGTTGAGGCGGAGGGAGGGGTGAGATCTATCTGTCTGGACCTGAGCTTCAGCACCAATCTGCATCTTGAAGCAGCTGTCCAGAAGACAGTGTTTCCCTAAGGATCACACATCTGGGTGATGTGCAGTGAGCAGGAGGCAATTTGAAATGCAGTTGGGGCCCCTTCATCAGGCATGGGCAGGAGCACCTAGACCTAGGCTGGGAAAGGCTCCTGGGGTTAGTGGCACAGAACCAAGTCTAAGGAAAGGAAAAGGAGAAGCAGACAAAGATGGAGGACAGGGGAGACCTTTCTTAGGGCAAATAGGCTGACCTGTTTCCTGCTTGAGGGCCCATGGGTCACTCATTGTCAGGCACACTTTGATGGCACCTGCTGAACCCTCTGGCCTTGTTATCTGTAAAAACCACTTTGGATTTTCCCAGCCACACCACACACTCCTGACCGTAGTCCTATTGTAGAATCCAAGTATGGCCTGAAGCCAACCTGGGAGCTTCAGGCCTGAGAGGGAGGAGTCAGGATGGGCCTCTGGAGGGAAAAGAGGAGTTTCCTCCATGGAGAGTGAAGCCTTTCTCCCTGTAACTGTCCCAGGACAAAGAGCCCCGAGGGATCATCCCCCTGGAGAACCTGAGTATCCGAGAAGTGGACGACTCCAAGAAGCCGGTGAGTGTTCTGCTTCTGTGCCCAGGGCTTTGAACCAAGATCTAGGAACTGTCTCCCAGCTGTGAGCACCCATGGCTTGGTGCTAGTTTTATAATTCTGATGCACTGTATGGCTTGGGAGCAACTCACCTGCAGTGCTGTACAAGCTCCTGTCTGTCAAGAGCAGAGCCAGCCAGTGCCAGGCCAGCATCTCAGCCAGCAGTCCTGAAAGCACAGTTGACATCCCAACGTGTTCTGTTCTGAGCTTCTTTTGTCCATAGGAAGAAATTGTGTCTATGTGCCCATGAATGCATGCGGTCAACCTCGTTGTCACTCCCCAGGACCTCTCCATCTTGTTTTCTGAGACACTCTCAGGCTGGGGAGATGGCTTGGTGGGGAAAGCATGAGACAGGAGCTGGCAAACACAAGAACCTGAGTTTAGATCCCCAGAGAAGCTAGGTGTGATCATGTGTGTCTGTGACCCCAGCACTCCTACAGGGAGGTAGAAGATGGAGACTCTCCAGAAGCCACGGGCTTGCTAACCTACTGTGTGCAGTAGGAAAACAATATGGAGGCCCGTCTCAAACAAGGCAGAAGACAAGGGCTGACACTGGAGCTTGTCCTCTGTGTTCTATCCCCACACAGTACCCCGCATTCACAGTTACAAATGTGCACACACCAGGGTGTCTTATTGGGAACTAGGTTTTCTGTTGGACTGGCTGGCCAGCCCTAGAGCCCCAGGTCTCCAACTTCCTACTCCCACTCTTGGCATTGCAAGTCCATGTGTATGCCACCACACCTGGCTTGCTATTTTTTATTTATTTTTATTTATATGTTTATTTGTTTGTTTAGTTTTGGTTTTCAAGACAGGGTTTCTCTGTGTGGCCCTGGCTGTCCTTGAACTAGGTTTGTAGACCAGGCTGGCCTCGAACTGAGATCCACCTGCCTCTGCCTCTCGAGTGCCAGGATTAAAGGTGTGCGCCACCACACTCGTCCATGCCTGGCTTTGTCAATGCAGGATCAAACTCAGCTCCTCACCCTTCTATAGCAAGCACTTTACTAGCTGACTTATGTTCTCTGCCCTCAGGAAGTACATATTCTGAAGGTATTCTCTGACACACACTTCTTGAGAGTAAAGATAAAGAGTCTTTCAGGAAATAACTAGCGTTTTCCTCGGTCAGCAGCTTCCTAAAATCTGACTGCTACTTTCTTGTCTTCTCCTCAGAACTGCTTTGAGCTTTATATCCCTGACAATAAAGACCAGGTGATTAAGGCCTGTAAGACAGAGGCAGACGGACGAGTGGTGGAAGGAAACCACACTGTGTACCGAATTTCAGCCCCCACTCCTGAAGAGAAGGAAGACTGGATCAAGTGCATCAAGTAGGTGGCTCCTTCACAGGCGAGCTGCTCTTCTCTGCACTTCCTGTCCTGCCAGCCCTGAAAGGCTGCGGGGAGGTTCCCAGCTCTCTTCCCAGCAGGCCTTTGGATTCCTGCCTTTGGAGAATTAGTAAGCCCTATCTCATCTCCAGCCTAGGTACCCAGACATCAAAGACCCAGAGTGGGATAGATACCACCTACTCCCATTGTGAGGTGGGCGCATCCCTTCCTGTGTCAGCAAAGTGTGACGAGCACTTGGCTTTATTAGACCTTTTCATCCAGTGAGACCATATTCCAATTGCAGACATAGAAACTGAGGCCCACAGGCTATGAGAGTTATAGAAGGTTCCAGAGCATTGATGCCAGGTCGGGAAGCAGAGCCCCAGCCCTTTACCACGTGCTGTGAGAACACAGACAGTGAAGGGAGCAGCTTGAACTTCACCATTAACCCAGTCCCATGGTGTGAGGTTTACTTCAGGGACAGGCATTTCCCACGTAGCATGTGACTTGAAATAGGCTTTGCAAAGCCAGTGATAGCTTCATCAGCCTAGTTCCCTAGGATTCACATGGAGCCGGGGCTCACAGGCATCTTTCCCCTTGCCCCAGGAAGACAGCCACTGAACACTCTGGCTTCCCTACCCTCTTGGTAATTATTTCTCTAGTAATGTGTACTGAAGCATAGTCCTGGGTGCTGTGCCTGGCAGGAAATACGCAGGTATTTTCCTTAGAAAGCTGTCCTTGTTATCTGGGCTTCGGTGACCTAGGAAGTGAGGACGACATGCCATCAGGTCACGGGCTGTGTTCTCAGACATAACATTAGTCTGATTTAGTGTTGGGTACCTTGCTCCAACCAGTGTAGTATTTTGGCCAAGATTAGGCAGAAAATAAGTAAGTTCTGACTGTGGTGACAGTGCTGTAGTTGGGAAGAGTTGATGCTGACTCTAAAGATGCTGCTCAAAATTCCTAGAGAAAAGAAGCAGGTGGGGCGTGGACTCAGGTCCCCACAGGAGTCTTGCTGTCTTGGGGCATGCTGCCCTTCTCCGTAATTCCATCTGCAAGAGCTGCTCTGAGGACTGAAGTGAGCGCTGAGGCCGAGGGCTCAAGCACGCTGCCTTCAGTTAGGTATCTTCTCCAAGTGATGCCATTGCCCCAATCCTAGTCTACAGACAGAGGCCAGGCTGGCTCTCTGCTACGAGTCACACACAAGGAAGAGGCTCAGAACAGCCAGTCCTCCGAGCATTGGCTGTGTGTCTGGGAAAGACCTGCGACTCGGGAACACAGGGCACATTGCATGTCCTGTGCCTTGCATGTCAGTTGTTGGGAGTTGGTTCTTGCCAGTGGTCTAGCGTGAGAGTTGGAACTATTATCTCAGTGCAACAGCTGTCTGTCTGACACTGACTCCCAGGGCGGCCCTGCTTTATACCACATTCTGCATGGCCCCAGGCTGCCCTGTGTGGACTGCTGTTTTCCCATGTGATCACACACTGTTTCTGTTAGTCGAATGCTTTGGCAGAGGCTCCTTCCCCTCCATGCTCTTTCAAAAGAATTGTGGCTGGTTTTGTACATTTTGAGTCTCATATAAGTTTTTGCTGCTCTAGTCAGGAAAATGGAGTGTCCTTTAAAGTCCTTGTGGAGCCTTGTGGAGGCTAGACTCCATGGTAGGTACTAGGCTGCCTTCTGGGGCTGCTAAGCCTTTCTGACACCACCCCACCACCATCCCTCTGCTGGCATTTTCTTGATGCTTCCCTGGGAGCGCTGGCTCAGCTTCGGAGGGTGTATAACTGCTGGAAACCCTGCAGCATAGTCTCTGTATGCCCATCCAGTGGGATATTCCAGAAGATGGTAAGCCCCACTCCATAGATAAGGAACTGAGATACAGCAAGGCTAAGAACATGGAGTAGTGGACTAGGCTCTGACCTGTATAGTGACTCAGGAGGATGCTGTACTCAGCATGGATATGATAGCTTTCCTGTACTCCTGGTTGAAATGAGGAGGGGTAGAACAAGAGAGCACTGGGAGAAGTATACTCCAGGGTGTTGTAGAAGGCCAAGACACACCCTTCTCTCAGTAGCTGCTCTTCCTAGAGATTCCCAGCAGCCTAATGAAGTCCATCTCACACTGAATCCAACAGAGTCCAGGCTGTAAGCAGACTCTCAGTAGACCAGGGATGCCCACTGTCAGCCATGGGGACAGTCAGTAGGCCAGGGATGCCCACTGTCTGCCATGGGAACACTCAGTAGGCCAGGGATGCCCACTGTCGGCCATGGGGACAGTCAGTAGGCCAGGGATGCCCAGTGTCAGCCATGGGGAGTCTGTGCCTGACGGGTGTAGAGAGGTGTGATTTCCAGCTCTAGAAATCTTAACAGGAGTTAAGCATGGCACAGCATATTCTCACCTAGGCACCAAGGGTGCTGCTGGACAGGAACATGCAAGCTACCAGAAGGGCTGGCCACCCCAAAGCCAAAGTAGAATCACCTACCCCTGAAAATGAATGACTTGGCTAGCCTTGTTCCTCTGGAGACTGAGTCCTTGTGGTGAGACTCAGTTAGCTCAGCAGAGCTGGGGCAGGGGCAGGAACTGTGACTGCAGCCCAGACACCACCACCATCCCTCACATACAAGCAGATTCTGCCTCCCTAGAAGACCAAGTGGCAGCTCTGTAGCCTTATCCACTGCCACTGTCTAGAGTAGGTAAGTGCAGCCTCCCTCACTGGGCTGGAGAGGCAGCAAAGCTAGTGCCCTTTTGCACTGGGCCCCAGCAGCAGCTGTCACCCACATGGAGCTGGTGCACATAGGCTCCCAGAAGTCCCTGTGCAGTCCACGGCAGCCTCTTGAACACCATGTGTGGAGTAGCTTGTGGCATGTATTACAGCACAGCTCAGGGCTGCAGAGGACAGTCACTCGCTGAGGAGATCAAATTCCCCACTTGGAACTCAGCTGAGGAGCATACAGTGGTTCTACTCTCAAATGTTAAGTCCTGTTAATGGGAAGAAGGCAGACATTCCACAGTTAACTTGTCACCTGTCCCTGTGTGTCACCTTAAGCTGTCCTGTGGAAAGAGTGAGGGTGGGTGTTGCTGGTGACAGCTGACAGCGCAAGCTCCTGGGGCAGCACAGGCTGACCTAACCTCACGCCTGTTCTCTCTCTGTGCTCCAGAGCTGCCATCAGCAGAGACCCTTTCTACGAGATGCTTGCAGCACGGAAAAAGAAGGTCTCCTCCACAAAGAGACACTGAGGGTGCACCAGGGCACGGCCAGCTCATGAAGCTGTGGCCCTTTCTCCTGCCTCCCCTGAGGGCACTGTGGAGCCAAGCAGAGGAGAGCAGAGGGCTTCTCTGCCAGTTCCTGCCCGGCCGGCTCCTAGAGACTTGCTTCAGCTTTTGCAGTTTTCTAAGTGGGAGAAGGGCGGGCGGGCAGTGAGGGCTCCGCTGGAGACTGCTGCTGCACTCAAGGGCTCTGGAGCCGCTCTCAGAACCAGCGCTGCGAGCAGCAGAGCAGCTGGTCCACACACCTCAGCTCAGCAGGGCTGAGGGCACTGCAGGGAGCTCGCTCTTTACCTCTCAGTGTTCCTGGCCAAGGGCCTTCACCTCTGCTCCGTGAATGCCTGTGAGGTGTACTTTTATGTACTGAGGAGAGGAGGGAAGGAAGAGAAGCCACACACTATAAAGATTTATTTTTGTTTTTTTAAAGCAAAAGTGAACATAGCACTGTACTCTGCCCTCCTGTGCCCTGCTTGGGGGAGCTTCCCCTTAAAAAGGGGGGGCTCTGGGGCTGCAGGCACCCCAGGGGCTGCTGCCTCATGACTGTGTGGGCAAGAGGGGCAGAAGCAGGATTGCTGGCAGGGCCCAGCAGACACAGGGAGGCCTCAGGGCCCCAGCAGGGTGGCAGGCAGGCAGTATGGGCAGCTCCCTCCCTCCCAGTGCCTGTGGACAGGGTAAAGGTGGTTAGCTCCTTGCCTGGCCCTCAGTACCCAGGCCCACTGCTCTTTAAAGTGGAAAGTCTGCATTTCCTAATAACCAAAACTGTGAGGAGCTCACCCGTGGTGCTGGGTGGCGACTGTTTCATAGCTGGTTTTTCTTTCTCCTCCCCAAGAGCTCTACTCCTCGTTCTAGAGGAGGGAGCAGGTCTTACCTGATCCCCTTGGGGCTTCAGCCTTTTCTGCCTCAAAAGCTGCCCCAATTGGACTATTCTGGTGCACTCTGTGGTAGCTTCCAGGAGCAGGGGCCTTGCTCAGCAGGTTGCAGTGCAGTCAGGCAAGGGTAAGGTGGCCTTTTTGTCCCCTGCCCTCTATGGCATGGCATACCACAGCACACACGTGAGTGAACCCTGGTCTCCTAACTCAGTGTGAAGGGAGCCATGAAACGCAGCATCTCCTGCCGTTCTCTCAGGGACTCTCAAGGGCAGCTCCTGTTCCTTGGCCAGGGCTAGCATGCCAGTCTAGGCAGAGCAGGTGGCAGGCGGTGTCTTGGCATACTCCTCCACGTGGCCAAGGCCTTGGTGGCAGAATGCTGCCTCCAGGCAGGTGGAGGAACCATGGGTCCCCACTGGGCTGTGTGAGCTCAGCCTCTCTGATCTCAGAAGGAGGTCAGCATCTCTGGAAATAGCTTTGCAGAGAAGGGTGGGTGTGGGGGTGGGCACTCGGCCTCGAGAGGCTTCAGGTGCTCGATGATGCTCAATGTGTGTGAAGGTGACAGTGACTGCTGAGGCCCAGGCTGGAAACCTGAGCCTCCTGCTGCAGAACCAGTCAATGCCTGCCCAGGTCATGTGGAGAGTCAGGCCAGTGCCAGAGCCCCTTCTTCACATAGGTTTTCACAGGGGTGTCCTGGGCAGGCCAGCACCTGGCTCAGTGTAGGTCTATTTATCAGAGGTGTAAATAATCCATACATAGTTTTTCTCCTTTTAGATTATTTTGTATTTGTTTAAAAAAAGTTGTCAAAATACAAAGAAATGACTGAAACTTGTTGACAGGGTTTTTAAAAAATATTATCATTATTATTATTATTATTGTTTTGTTTTTGCCTTGTAAACTAGCTCCAAGGAACTGCAGCAAATAAACTCCAAATCTGCCCAAACCACTTCATGGTCTGCTCTGCTATGGGTGTGGTCTCTTGTCAAACCTGGGGTTGGAAGTTGGGGGCTGGTGCATCCCTGTGGCATGGGTGTGGCCCAAACTCAGTGGGGTTGTGATTAAAACCAGGAGTTGGGTAGAGGCTATTCTGCTGTAGATGGCATAATGAGGCAAGAAGGGGCTTAACCTTTGCCTCTCTTTCTGAGGAAGAAACTCAGCCTCAAGGAGCAGAAAGTGTCCACACTAGCAGCCTCCTGCAGCACGGCATCCTTGTGAGGCAACTGAGCAGGACCAGGAAACAGAAGGTTGCTGGGCACATGGGTAATAGATCAGAAGTTGGCTGCTGTACTTTTCTTGTTCCCTTCCTTTTTTTCCTTGATTGATTACTGGAGACAGGATCTCATGTCTCTCAGGCTGGCCTTAAGTTCCTTTGTGCAGCTGAACTTCTGATCTGCCTCCACCTCTCTAAAGTGCTGGGATGACAGGTATGCACCATGCCAGTATATGCAGTGCTAGGGATTTCCCCCAAGGCTTCCTGCATGTGAGGTAAGCACTCTGCTGACTGAGCTGCAACCCAAGCCTGAGAATCAGCTGTTGTCAGTACATTGGTGATGAACAACACAGGACAGGAGATTGATGAGACAGCTTAGGGGCTAGAGGAGTGGCTGAGTGGTTATGATCATTGGGTGCTCTTTCAGAGGACCTGAGTTAGATTCCTAACACCCACATGGTGGCTTACAACCACCAGTAACCCCAGTCCCAGATGACCCAACAGCCTCTTCTGGCCTTGCACAGACATGTGGTACACAGACGCACATGTAGACAAAATACCATCCACACACAAAAATAAAATTTTTAAAAGAGAAAACAATTCCATTATTGCCAGAAAGAATAGAATGCATGTTTTCAAAGTTCAAGACATACGTATAATTATAAAACATCATTGTAAGACACCAAAGAAGACATAAACAAAAATCTCATGTTTAGAGCGCAAGATTTAATAGTGAGATGATACAACCAGGGGTAGTGATGCACACCTTTAACCCCAGCACTCGGGAGGCAGAGGCAGGCCGATGTCTCTTGAGTTCCAGGCCAGCCTGGTCTACATAGCAAGTTCCAGGACAACCAGGGCTACACTATGAGATCTTGTCAAGGAAAGAAGGTCGTCTCCAAGTGCACTTCTTATCCCATGATAATTAATATTTAAAATTATAAGATGCTTCTTTGGTTCAGCACTTACCCCTCTAAAACTCAGGTCGAAACTGGATCGCCTGCTGTTGGTCTTTAAAGGTAGGCTCAGTGAACAGTGTTTAATGTCTGTTGGGTGAGAAGTAGGCTTGCTCTGCCTGACTTTCCTCTAGTGTTTCCCAGCCTGGTTCTAAGGTTTGCTTGCTTGTAAAGCATTCCTGGAGAGCTCATGTACCTAACTGGGGCTGGGAAGGTCATATTGAAAGGTTCCAGAGTCTTGAGAGGCAGGACCTTGAGGAAGTAGGCCACAGAGGGCATAGTTTTTGAGACTGTATCTTGTCTTCTCTCTCTGCCTCCTGTGTGCCATGAGGTGAGCGGCCTCCACCATATGGTCCTGCTGTTGTGATGCTCCATCTTACTGTATCGGGATCATCAGATCCAAGAACCGTGGATGAAACCTCTGAGGCTCCGAGTCAATGAACACCATCCCTTTAGGTTCCAGGTATTCCGCTCACATCCAGGGAGAGCTAACAGCCTGCTTAACTCCATGCTCAGCAGACAGACCACTGAGCTGCGACTTCCATCAGGGTGGACAGTGTGAAGATCAAAGGTGGTGTGTGTGCACTTAGTATCAGAACACGTGTCCTGACAGACAGGACGCAGGCATGGGCAGGATCAGCCCCAGCAGGGACACTATTCTTGTCTCCTTTAATCCAGGTCTCTGCATCTCGTTCCTTGACATTTGACGACATTTACTTATCTCCGCACGGTTTACATTTTTGTACATATTTGATTAAACCGAATCCGCTGATGTGTTCCACTTGGCTCTTGCAGTTTACTTGGCTGCATCTCGTTCATAAGCATGAAGTCAGGGTTGCTATGCACAGAACCTCCATCTCTCTGATCACCTGAGCTCTGGGCTCTTGCCTTCCGATGCTCACAGTTAACTCTCTCTGCTCTGTTAGATGGGCTCAAGCCCTTGTCTGAGCCTTGGTCCTTGGCCTGGGTTGAGTCCCAGCATCTTCTGCTGCAGTTGGTTAAACATGCTCTGTCTCAGAGCTCTTACCTTCTTAAAGAGGTTGTATGAGAGTTGCTCCTGCTACTACTCCTTACCCACTTCTTCATTCACTCATGCATGCATTCAACAGACACCGCCTGGGGCCTTCTAGACTAGGAAGCTGAATACTAGGTCCATGAACTGAACCCGAAAGGTTGTTTACTGCTGCTCTGCCTGAGGCTCCCCTGTAGCAGAAATAGAGCAACCTCAGGATAACACGGCAGCTAGGCTGGGGGCAGGGAAGGGACCACAAGACTGTATGATTTGAGGCAGCTGTGACAGGCAAGTCTGCTTGAGGCTCCTGACACCTCTTCCTGAGCATCACATTGGCCACTGGTGCCTGCCAGAGAGCATCCTGGAGGAGTAGATTGCGGACAGAGAGCAAATAGCATAGTTTCTTTTTAGTGTTACTCATAGGCTGTGATGTAGAGTGGCTTAAGCAGAATCGACACTTTGGGAAGGTCGGTGGCACAGGCTATCTCAATACCCTCTGTACTGTGCTGGCCACAGGAAGTGACCTCATCACTGTTGGCCAGGGTTGTGCCCTGTCTCCGGAGCCCCTCCTAGGCTCCAGCCTTTCAGCTGGGCTGACCTTGGGCTGTGTACCCACTGCATGGTTGTTTGCCAGCTCTGAGCCTTCCACAGCACTGTGAATGTGACCCTGAGCATGACAGCAGCACTCAGTGTTGCAAGCTCACTAGGCCCAGTGGAAGGTAAATGCAGAAAGTCTACTCACTGGGACCAGCTTTCTCTAATACTAGCCAGCGTGAGAGGATGCCCAGGGAGGGCCAGACTTGGGCCCAGCTCAGGTCCCACCCATGGTTCTGGTCTTTCTGGTAAAGGCTGTCTTACTGGAGAAGGAATCCCAGTCCTTGAGAAATGAAATTGATCTTCCCAGGATATGATGCTTAGCAACCCGGGGCAAAGTACCGGCCCTCTTAGCCCGAGTCTAAGGCTAAGCCCTGTCTCAGGCTGGAGCAGCGGTGAGGATATGGGAAATATAAGAGCGGAGGAGCACTGGCCCCTGTCGCCATGCCAGGTTGCATTATCACATCAGAATGCGGCACAGACCTCCCAAGTGTGTGGGAACTTGGCAGGACTAGCAGGACCAGTCACAGGTATGTCATCATTTGTGTGTGTGTCTGTCTGTCCACTCATACCAAAGCTTGGCTTGTTTTGTTTTGTGTGTTTGGTTCTGATTTTAGTTTTGCTTTTGTCCTTTAAGACAGTATCACTGGGTCACCCTCCCCATGCAAACCAGGCTGACCTCGGACTTGAGCAGAGCCAGTCCTTCTGCTTCTTAACTCCCAACAAGGCTTGGGACAACAAGCCTGGGCCACTCTACCCAGCCTCCAGTCCCGTCTATAGGCTTTTTGCTAATTAAGAATCTCACTTTAAGGAGTCAGAAGAGAATCATCTCTGAGTTATCAAACCAGAGGGAAGCCCATTGCTAGAGTGCCGCGGCTGGGATATACCTGTGGCCTACCTGGTCAGGGGTAGTAGTTAAGGGGTGGAGTACACGAGTAGGAGAAGCTGCTGTGTTCCACTTCCTCGGGGTAGACTGAATAATGGATGCTGAGACCCATTTGGAAAAAACCCTCATTCTGTGAGAAATACTGAGCAATGAACCTTGAGACCTGTTTTTACAAGCCAGGAAGCTGAGGACAAGGAAGGGGACCCTAGGTCTCTTCAACTAGTGCAATACATAAAAAGGCCTGTTGAAATAACTTTCCTTGTGTAACAAGAATCGTCTGAGAAACCCAATGTGTATTTATGAAGCCCAAGGGGATTTAGAACTGGACAAAACGGTCGAGGCAGCTCAGTGCTCCCTGCTCCCCTGAGGGATGAGGAGACAGACCTCTGAAGTGAAGATCCTTGTACCGGGTCACCTGGCAGCCTGGTCCAGTGTTAGGGAGGAAGAGTAGCTGGGAAAGCTTCCCTGGAGTTCGGTGCTGTGCTGAGAGCGCCTGCTGAGATCAGCAGTTTGGTTTTGCTGGTTAAATTATGCAGCCTTCAGTGGGATAGTTTGTGATTCCACACTTTAGCAACAAATTATTCTAAACTAATGAGGCATGTAGCTTTTGCTTTCCTTGCTCGCATCTCAAATTAGTGAGAGGTCTCCTTTCTTTTGAGAGCACAGAGGTCCCTCTGGGGTTCTTGGAAACCATCTTCTCTGGGTTTGCTACAATTAGTAGCAAGGGTGTATGACAGGGCAACAGGGCCTACATGTGTTGTTCCAGGCCTTCAGGGCCCTGCCAACCTGCCAACACTGGTTTGGAGCCCTGTTCTCCTCTCTGTCAGTCTGTCAGTCTGTCCGTCTCATGCCAAGCTCTTCTCTCATCAACATGTTCCTGGCCTCGCCACTGTAACCCTGACTTTGCTCTTGACCCTAAAGCCCATCCTCACTGTGGCACACCACAGCTTGTAGTTTTCACTGCGGGTGCATCCCCCGCCATCTACAGAGTGCTTGCTCTCACATCAGCATACGGGCAATACTATAAGAGTGGGTTTTCAATTTAATCCCGGGTGTGGGGACGTGTGGCTGCTTCACTGCAGCAGTTGACTACAATTTGCCTCATGCTCTGGTAGAGGCGTGGCTTTGCCAACTGCAGATTGTTTCTAAGATTGTATGCCGTTTGGAATTCTGGGAACTTTTCAGAGGGTATATAAATGCTAGGGCCCTATAGGTGGGGTTAGTTAGGTTGTTAGCTAGTTATTCAAGGGACATTGGTTGTGGTTTATTAGTAGCCATGCTCAAAGAAGAAACAAAAGGAAAGACATTAGATTTAGCTCTCTCTCTCTCTCTCCCTCCCTCCCTCCCTCCCTCCCTCTCCTCTAACCTTCCTTCTGTCCTATCTAGTGATAGGTGGTAAAACGGGGGGGGGGGGGGGGAAGCTGGGAGGTGATAACAGATGGGAAAAAGAAGAACCTACAAAGTAGCAAAGACCAGCTACATCAGCACTAGTTGAGGTCTCCTAGACTAGAGCCTTAAATGTGGCTCATTCTCACTGTACTTGATAACTACTTGCTAAAATATATCTCTTAATTCATTCCTGCTACTGTAACGAAAAATACTGGAGTCTGGATGATCTATAAATGACAGAAATGTATTGCTCACAATTCTGGAGTCTGGGGCTCCAAGATCAAGGCCAGCACTGGAGTTGCTGAGACAAGTCCCCATGTCTTAGATGGCGCTTTGCTGCTGTGCCCTCTGTGCTGGAAGGTCAGCAACTCCTCCCCACCTCCATCTCATTTGAAAGAGTCCCCCCTCCCAACCTACTCCCCTCAAAAAGAGCCCAGCTCCTTACACTGTCACCCCAGGGATTAAGTTCCAACACATTTTGTAGAGATACCAACTTAGACCACAGCAACCAGAGAGGTAGGCTGAGACAAACACACACTCGACATGCACACCTAGCCTGTGTAGAAAGTCATGACAGTAGATTGAGAGATAGCAGGACCCATGTCTAGAAAGACTGAACAGCTCAGATGAGCCACAGCTGGCTGGTTTCTCAGGCAGCAGCCACAGTGCTGAGAAAAGGAAGTCGAGTCTGCTGGGTCACAAAACGGAAACTTCACAGATCAGTTCCCACTCCAAATCTGTCACAGAGACAGAATTCCAGGTCAGTATGAAGTGTCATTCAGATGCATCTTAAAGAAGAGAATAGAGGGACATTTGAGGGGGCAAATTGTCCAGATACAAGGAATTGGGGAAAGCTGGCTTTTTTCTTTTTGTTGATATCTTGCTTTATGTTTGCAATCCTTTGCGTTGAGGGTAGACAGGGGCACTTGGCTGTGATGGACAGCTGAGCCTTTGCTATGGCTCCATAATCAAGCTGGTTGAAGTACACAGAGGTGGGACTGGGGAGACGACTCCGTGGGTAAAGTGCTTGCATCGCAGACATGAGGACCCGAGTTCCATCCCCCCAGAACCCATGTAAAGACAGACACGGTACTACATATCTGCAAGAGGTGGAGACAGAACACTCGGAAGCTCATGGACCAGCTAGCCTGGAGCACAGCATAGCAAGTAAGAAAACATGCAAAGAAGATGGAAGGCTGCTGCCCTCTGACCTTTACACAGGTGCCGTGGTGCACGTGCACCTACACTTGCACACAGCACACACACCACCGCCCCACACAGAGAGCATCTTTTAAAGTTCCTGGGTATGCGAGAACTGAGGAGAACTTCATGTGGCGGGAAAGTGGCCAGCTTCCTGTTCACCCTCACAGCCCTTCCCTTCCCTGCATGCCCATGTATGGAAGGGTTCTACACACCCGCTTACTCTCAACCAGCACCTGTCTGTAGCAGCTGTGGTAAAGCCTCTGGTGATTGTCCTTGAGCCTCTATGTGTGCCTGTCTGTCTCTTCCCTTTAGATAGCAATAAATGAACCCAGGGTGACCTGGAGCAGAGGACCATTCATGGTATTCTTGGCAGACTGCAGTCCAAGGCACGTCTGGCATACCTCTGCCCACCTCACCCTCAGATGCGTGTCTTGGGCCTGTATGTAATCACTCTTTAATTTTCCATGACTGAGAGCTTTGTGGGAGCAAGGTATGAGCTAAGGGTATTGCCAGCCAGTTCCTACTGGTCTACGAATCTGGTAATGTCCTGCACTGTGCAGAATTCATCCTAAAATGTAGTCAAGCAAAAATAGATACCAAGAGTTAAAAATGCTGACGAATAGAATTCTTTCTAGTCTATTGCCCCCTGCAGCCAGGCTGTTGAAATGACTATCTGCCAGTGAACTATCCTTGCACCCCAAAAGGAGCCCAGTGGGCCACAGCATCAGTTATGAAGCAGATGGGTCCTGCCCGTAGCTGTGAGGAGTCTAGAGCCTTGAGTCTCCTCGGGGCCCCAGGCCCTTACTTTCCTTCCTGCTCTTGTGCAGGCTTTGCTATGCACTAGATTGACCACTTGGCCTAGAAGTGTGACTTGCTCAGGTCCCTTGTGCCATCCTAAAGACGTGGCCATTGCCTGTGCCCAGGAAGTTTGTCAGAACCTGTAGGGTGACCTGGAATTCTGGAGGCCCCAAGTTAGAGTAAGACCTTGACTGGGTGGCTCCTCTGGGGCTACACCAGGCCTCTCCTGACTCTGATGTGGCTGTTGCTTCTGTTGCCTAAGCTCTGCATATTCATGTGGTGTTCTCCTGTGTAGGACCACATTTTCTCTTTGTGTAGAGACGCCAGTCATGTTGGATCTGGGCCCACCAACTCCAACATGACCTCACCTTAACCACCGCAGTACTGACGCTAGCTGCAGATATGGAGATAGAGCTGCCTGCTAGCACTTCAGCTTGTGTGGAGAGGCAGGGACACAGGTAAACTCAGCAGCAGGTGGGGGTACCCTTCGTGATGTCTCATTTCTCCTAGGATGGCTGCTTCCTTCATAATCCCTGCCTTCCTGAGACTCATTGTCTTTGTCTGTGTCCTCATGGTTATCCGCGCCCTGTAGCCTGACAGTGCTCAATGTCAGAGTGGACAAGAATCCAGGAAGAGCTTGCAATGGGTGTGAAGTCCAAGGGGACACAGAGTTCTGCCTGTCTGGATCACCTGGAGGGCTCTGGAGCACGTGGCTGGGCAAACCCATTTGGAGATCCTAGAGAGTAAGCAGCTGGTGTAGAGAAAAGTCAGCTCAGACCTGTACTTTTTAATCTACCTATTTTTAATCATATTTATATTCTCGATCCTAATTAGTAATTTTTATTTTATCTTGACTTATATCTTTAGCTGTTTGTTTTGTTGATTTTTGTGTGTTTTCTTGTATTTTTTTTTTTTTTTTTTTTTTTTTTTTAAGAACAGGTCTTACCCCAGGCTGGCCTAAAAGTAAGGATCCCGCCTACCTCTATCACCTGAGTTCTGGGTTTATAGACATGCACCACTACGCCCAGCTTACAAATCTTGTGTTTTCTTTTAAGCTTTATTTATTTCTAATTGTGTACATGTGCGTGAATGTGCACCATGTGAGTGCGATGCCCACAGAGGCCAGAAGAGTGCACCAGATTTCCCAGAACTGTAGTTGCAGGCAGTTGTAAACTGCCCAGCTGGGGTTCTAGAAACCAAACTTGGGTCCTCTGTAAAAGACAGTGTGTGCTCTTAACTTCTGAGCCATCTCTTCAGTCTCCTTGGTCTTTCAAACAGCCGAATTGTTTGTTTCAGATGTGGCCCGTGTTGTCCTTGGGGGGCTTGTCCATGGTTGCTGCCTCTTTAACTGTAGCCCTGGCTTCCCTGGGGCGCAGTTGATTAAGGTTCTGCTCTAGCACAGGTTTGGCTTGTGTGCTGCATCTCTCTGATTTAGGTCCATGTGAATCCACCTTTCCCAGTCAGCTGTGTGCAGACTCGAAGTTCTATTTTTATGCCTCCTCAGCTCCTTTGACAATGCCTCTCTCCTGCTTAGCAACAAGAAAACCAAATTTAACTTCGCCTGTAAACAAGTCTGTCAGGCATTCCCCACCCCCACCCCCACCCCCACTGATAACCAACTGGTTTAACTTTGTTGCTGTCAGATAAACATCAGCCCCTGGTCTAGGCCAGGAGCTTGGCTGCTCCTGTAGTTGTCTGTCCCCCTCCTAAGTGACCACACCCTCAGGCTGGCTGTTGGGGCTGTGGTGAAGGGTTGCAGTGGGAAGGTGGTAGCGGTCACTCCGGTGGCATCAGGTTGTGGCACACTGGAAAGTTTGACACATCCTCCTTTACTGGTCTCCTCGTGTTGGGCGCCAATGTGGGGGCTCATTGCCTCTTATTCCTAAGTCAAGAAGCCCTCCCAGCCCACTGTGCCCTAGAAGGTAGTCTTGTGGCTGAGAAGAACTTAATGAATTGTTGCTCACTTGCTTGGGCAGGTAGAGGGGATCCCCTGTGTCACTCCCTACTCACTGAGACCCCGGCATGTCTCACTGAGACATGGAGTAGGGGTGCTGCTGTCTGAGCTCAGGTCTGTGGACACAGGGAGACTATCTGGTGGTTATTTGGGGCCCGGGGACTTGCTGAATGGCCACAAAATGGCAGCAAAGCTGAAAGTCTTACTTGGCTTTTATTTGCAAATCTATTATGGACAGTGTCAGAGAACTCCAACCTTCTCAGGGTAGAAAGATGTCTGAGGACAGAAAGGAACAGGAAGGAATCAAGTGGGGATGGTAGGCTGGCTCCAGCTCACACTTGCCTGTGAACAGCTAACCATCTTTGACTGGTCAGAGCCAGTGGTAGAGTGACTGAGACTTGGCTGCTTGGCCCAAGGGGCACAGTCCTAGCTAGACTTTCTGCAGGCATGCATGCCACCTTAGTGTGCAATTCCTCATGCAAGGACCCCTGGGCACGAGCGTACGTGTGTTAAACCTGCATTGTACACATGATTTACTCTGTGGCTGAGCTCCTGGCTCTGACCCTCTGTGTAACCTATCTCTTTTGTTCAGCTGTTTTCCTCTACTATTCCAGCCTGTAGCTGGTTTTGGTGTCTGAAGTGTCTCTTTGGAGTTGAAGGATGGCAGTTGGCTCTCTTCCGGGAGTCCCCAGGCGTGTTTTACACTAACAAATGAGGTATAAGCATCTAACGCAGAGTCATGGGCTGACTGCAGGGTGGCAAAGCCAGGTTTCGCTGTCTTGCTGGTGCACTGCCAAGCTTACACACTACCCTAATTCCTGCTGAATGCACGCATTCCCTGTAGGTGTTCTGGTCTTTATCTCGTCCTCAAGTAGAGAGAGTGCCCGGCTGCCTGCTCAAGTGGTCTCCACACTTGCATCTTCAGTGACATCAGGAGTCTTATACAGAGGAGGTGAGACACGCTTGCTGTTGCCACTGGGACTCACAGGACATGACGAAAGAATGTGCCTGGCTGGGACAGTCCATCCCTTACTCAACTTAGCCCCATCCCTGCCTCACACTAGACTACCAAAGTCCAGAAGGAAGGAGCAAGAATTGACGGCAGTTTGGGTCTCTGCACCACTGAGAACTCAGATCCCACAGGTCCAAAAGCCCTCATACGCCTAGTAGGTGTTGATTTGGTGACTGCATTACTTCAAGGTTCATGTGTTGAAACTCAAGCCTGAGGTGGTGGTGTGAGGAGCTGTTCTCTGGGAGGGGTGATTGGGCCTCAGACTCTGGCGTCACAGTGGAGGACATCAAGAGAGCCATTAGGAAGGAGGGTGAGGAGGACTTCTTGCTGCCTTTGGTGCTTCCATCTCTCCCCACACTAAGCACAAGATGCCTGTACTTTCTGCCTGTTTCTCCTTCTGCCATGCAAAGCTCCAGGAGAAACCCTCACCAGCCACTGTCGGCCAGCAACTTGGTCTTGGACTTCTTACCACCAGAACTGTCTGGATAGTCTAAGGCCTAGGATTGGGTGTCCCCTCTGTGAGCATCCGAGGTCCCCTCAGCAGGATATTTGTCCCCTTGCTTTCTTCTGGTCCTTGCTGCCATGTTAGCCAGGTCTTGTCATCTTTCAGATGTCTATGCAGATTCCTCTTAGAACATGTTGTTTTAGAGTCTCTGAGATCAACTCATAGCTAAGGCCTCTTATAATGAGTCAGATGCCCAAGGGGGCAAGAAAGAAAGAAATCCACATGTGGTCCAGAGAAATCCACCCACAGCCCTCTATAGTCCCCACACCTAGAAGGGGTGACCAGCTTTATCCTCGGTGAGAAATCAGGAACATGTATTAAATGAGGCGGAGAACTGGATCTACAGCCCTGTCACACAGAAACTGTTACCTGGGCAGCTCACATGGTCCACAAAAGCCCCTCCGTGTGCATCCACCTGACGGAGCCTCTCCAGATTGCTTCTGTATTGCTCATATTTCTTGTCTTGTCCCTGTACCTTCCAACATGCCACCAGAGAGAGGAAAACACTGAGGACTGGTTGAGGAAGACTTCTGAGCTTTGTCCATGGAGGCTTGCTGCACTTGGGTATGATCAGAATGTGTCCCTGGGGTTTGTGTGTTGGGTGCTAGGTCCCCAGGGTGCTGATGTTGTGTTGTGTTGGTGGGCCCTTTAAGAGACAAGGCCTCAGACCTTTGAGATGGCTCAGCAGATAAAGATGCTTACCACTGTGCATGGTGACCTGAGTTTAAACCCTGGGACCCACATGGTAGAAGGAGAGAAAGGGCTCCCAAAAATTACCCTCTGACCTCCACATACACACTGTGGTATGTGTACCCTGTCCCCACCACCACCCCACATAAATGAGAGGTCATTGGGTCACTAGGGTGCTGTCCTCAGAGGGGATTAAGGTATCCCTCAGGGGACTCTGAGTTCTCACAGAGGTAACACAGTGAGCCAGGACACTCCCCACTCACAGGCTCCCTGTGGTTTCTCAAATGTGCTTCCCCATGATGCTATCCATAACCGTGATCTTGTTATCCTCCTGCCTCCGCCTTCCGGGGGAAATGGCCTGCACTGGCACTGTGTTGTCAGTCTCTCACACTCCAGAGTTCCTCCTTCTAAAGAGTCCATCCTTAAGTTCCTCAGGATAGCCACGGAGGAGACTCATGCAGGGTCTCCTACCTTACACTGAGGCTGGAAGTCTAGGAGAAAGGTACTCAACTTGCTGGGCATGATTTAGACACAGACTCTTTCAGCGGCTACTAGGCCACCTATGATGGACATCCTAAATTTGCTTCCTTTCTTGCAGAGCAGGAAAAGGCCAGATAGGCCTAAGAACATTAGGCAAGATCCATTGTGAAATTGTGAAACATGTTTGCTACCTGTTGCTAAATCAAAGCCATCTCTGCCTTTGTGGCGGGGGTGGGTGGGGGTGGGGTCTCGGTGGGGAGTCTTGCCTGAGAGAAAAGCTTAGAGGCTATCCTTAGGCTTCTTCCTGCCTATCAGAGGCGTGAGTTCCTTGGGGTAAATCTGATCTTCTCCAGCAGGGTTTCTAATTTCTTCTTCTTTCTTCTTTGCGCATGACTACTTAGCAGATGACCAATGGCAGCCAACCACCACCACCAGCCCCACTTCTCCAGGCTCTAGTGTTTATAGTCTCTCTCAAAAGTCCCCAGAATTCCAAACGTCACACACTTGCAGAAACTGTCTGCAGCTGGCAAATGCATGCCCCTGCCAAAGCGCAAGGTGAATAATAGTCAGCTCCTGTGAACAGTCTGAAGTGGCCCCATATCCCACACCTGGGATTAAAATGAAAACTATTATTTCTGTGGTTTTCAAAGAAACCAAAATTCTCACTACACTTGCCCATTATTGTTTGCAAACCACACAGCATCCCTCCCCGCCCCCATAAAGGGTCTCACCTTGTAGCCCTGGCCGTCCTCAAACTCACTCAGTAGACCAGGCTGGCCTCGAACTCAGAGATCCTCCTCCCTCTGCCTCCCAAGTGTGGGCATTAAAGGCGCACGCCACCACACCCAGCTACACACAGCAGAATTGGAGAATCCAGGCCCTGACAGTACAATAGACTGCCTCTGACACATGCCACTCTTTCTCTGCCTCAGGGGAAAGCCGCCCTTAGCAGGGGCTGCATCACTGAATCCAGACAAACTGAGATTTGGGGTCCAGCACTGCTGCAGACCTGAGTCACCAAAACCATCTCATGTGGCGTGTACCTCCAATCCAGTGTAGCAGCATGATTTGGTTTGTCTCTAGGAAAGTTGGTGCAGCTCTAGCACATCCTTTTTCAGAGCTGCATAATGTTCCAGATGTGTGTGTGTGTGTGTGTGTGTGTGTGTGTGTTGAGTCCACACACTAGTGTTTTCACAGTTATTATCACTTCAAATGTTTCTTCTCTGTTTAGACAGGAGTTTGGGGCTACATAGATCATATATATGCACAGTGTACAGAATGTATGAGATAGAGGAAAAGCATGGATTTATTTTATTTTTCCTTTCTTCTTCTTCTTCTTTTTGTTTTCTGAGACAGAGTTTCTCTGTGTAGCCCTGGCTGTCCTAAAATTCACTTTGTAGACCAAAAAAAAAAAAAAAAAAAAAGCTAGGGTCTCATGTAGCCCAGAGTATCCCTAAATTCACTACGCAGCTTAGGCTAGACGCTCCTGATCCCTGCTCCTCATGCTTCCACCTTTCCAGTACCGGGATTGCAGATGGCCCCAAGCCTGGCTGGAGTCACTGGCCTTGTACACACACTGTCCTTGGGAGAAGCCGAGGGCTCCCAGGCCTGTAGCATGGGTCATACCAGTCACACCAGGCATGCCTGCCACCTCACCGTCTCCAGCCTCTCCGCACAGGACTGTGAGTGCTGTCTGGATAAAGGTGGGACAGGATGGGACCGAGCACTTCGGAGGGGACTCTGAGGCTAGACCCTGAGTCCAGCATCTCTTCCTCTGCGTCCTGTTGTCCACAGCAAATCACAAGGCCAGGTCACACACAGGGACACAGATGCCCACCTCCTGCTGGAAGGCACTGCAGGGCTCCTGGTGGAGGCGCCTGAATCTTAATTTCTGTGGACTTCCTGTTTCTTGTGTCCCACTGGGAAGTTTGAGTCTATTCTGCTTCTCAGACACGAGCAGCTCCAAGTCCTTGTATGCCAAGGCTTTGTGTTACCACCCCTCCCTGCTGTGTTCCTCCTCAGGCCCCATTCATTCCCTGATCGCATGGACACCCACAAGCTCTGTGGGAGCCCAGGCTATCTCAGTAACGCCCAAAGCACCATGCCCGCTGTCAGTCCTGAGGCTTCTTAACGTCGCTGCCCTCCCAGCCCTCCTGCCTTTCTCTTCCTTCCTGCTGTGCCTAGCCCACCCGTGTTCTGAAGGCTGCCTTCCAGCTGTCTTGCTCCACTCCTCCTCCGGCACTCTGCCCTCCACTGTGTATGCTTTCAATGTGATGTTTGCTTCCTGTGAGAGCCTTTATCACTTGCCTGGGAGCCTCAATTTGGTGAGCTTTCCATGGCAAGCTCACATGGCCATGGCTGGGCAGATGTGCCCAGAGCAAAGCTGGAAGGATGGTGAAAGGGACCAGAGCCTGTGGCGTGTGATACATTGGTGTATGTGTCATTCTGGATGTACTGAGCTACACTCCTGTGAAAACAGGAAAGGGATCTCAGTGTCACAACGACAGCAACTTCCTTGTGGTGTGTGCTGACGGAAGAGGAAGGGCGTTGCAGTGAGTCAGACAGCCACATGCCCAGGCATGTGTCACTGGTCCAAAAAATCACAGCAGCATACAACTCAGAGGGTGAAGTGCTCTGGGTCTTTGTTTTTGTTACTTCATTATACTTTGGTGTGTGTGTGTGCATGCACAAGCACAGGTATACATGTGTGTGCACGGGTATGTGTGTGTGTGTGTGCACGGGTATACATGTGTGTGCACAGGTATACATGTGTATATATGGGTTATATGGGTGTACATGTGTGTGCACGGGAGTATGTGTGTGCACAGGTGTACGTGTGTGTGCATGGGCATACACATGTGTGCATGGGTATACACGTGTGTGCACGGGTGTATATGTGTGTGCATGGGTGTACATGTGTGTGCATGGGTATACACGTGTGTGCATGGGTATACACGTGTGTGCATGGGTATACATGTGTATGCACAGGTATACATGTGCACAGGTGTACATGTGTAAGAACAACTTATAGTAACCCATCTTCTCCATCACATGCATCCCAGAGATCAAATTCAGGTTCTCAGGCTTAGCGGCAAGTGCCTACACCCATGGAACCGCCTCGCTGGTCCACTGTTATACTCCTGAGACCATGCCTTGCATAGCTGGCGTCAAACTCATCGTGTGGTTGAGGATGACTCCTCCCTTCTGATCCCCTTTCCTCTACCTCCCGAGTGCTGGGATGGCAGTCATGTACGGCTAGTCCAGTGGACGAGCTGCTAGGATGACAAGCATGTACAGATAGCCCAGCGAAAGAGGTGCTGAGGCTAACAAAGCCAGAGCGTGGTGAATACCAGGCAAGCACTGTGCACCATACTGTCCTAAGAAACGCACTCTCAGAGAATGGCCGGTGACTGTCTCACTGGGCAGTCACCCTGACAAGCCTGCCTTCCAGCGTGACTTGAGTCATTGGTTCTTGAGGTGGCCACCTTGCCTGCTCCCAGCCTCACATGTGGGGTACATGTACAGCTAACATGCTGGGTTAGTTAAGGAAGGAAGGGTGGTTTATCTGCCTCACAGTTGGAGGGCACAGTCCACCTTGGTGGGGAGGACATGAGGCAGGAGCATGAGATAGCTGGTCACATTGCAGCTGTAGGCAGGATGCAGAGAGAGATGAATGCTGCTCAGTTTATTCAGTGCAAGCCTCCAGCACAGGGGATGGTACAGCCCACAGTCAGCGTGGGTTTTCTCTTCTTAGTTAACCTCTCCACATCTGATCTTATCCAATGGGCTAATTAAACCTCCCTAGAAACACGCTAGGAGACAGCCAGAGCTGTGTTTCCAGAACGAGTCTAGGTCCAGTGAAGTTGACCATGAAGACTGGCCACCACAGTGCCTCAGCAAGGTCCTCGGAGAACTGGATTAGAGTCAGAGAAACCAGCCTTTACAGTAGGTTTCGCTGCTTGCTGTGTGACATACTTTGGATGATGACTCTCTCTGAGAGATCCCTTACAGGGGTGGGGAGTGTTTAAATACCTCCCTGGGAGGTCATTGGAAGATTATCAATTGTTCTTGTTAGTTTTAAGTTAACTTGACACAAGCTAGAGTCATTTTGTAACAGGGCCCCAGACCTTAGCACAACTGACTCCATGATGGAAGGACCATTCAGGCTGTAAAACTCAGCAGTAGACAGCACCAGCCAAAACAAAAACAAAGATCTAATCCATCAAACCCTACAGTTCTGGGAAAATCTCTAAATGTACTAACATTGCTTTTTTAGCTTCTGTGGTTCCATTTCTAGCTAACTGTTCTTGTTAGCTGAAGAAGAATGTCATACAGGATGTGGGTTTGTGCTTAGAAGTTCACCCTGAGAAAGGCTCAGGGCTACACTGAGATCTCAAACACCCAGTGTAATCCCTGGCTAGCTGACTTTCTATTGCAGTGGTTCTCACCCTTCCTAATGCTGGACCCTTTAACACAGTTCCTCATGTGGTGCTGACCCCCAGCCACAAAATTATTTTTGTTGCTATTTTACAACTGTGATTTTGCTACCGTCATGAATCATAACGTAAATATCTGCTCTACAGGATATTGGATATGCAACTTTTGTGAGAAGGGGTCGAGACCCACAGGTTGAGACCCACCATTCTATTGTCGTAAATTCATGTCTGAGTGGTTTTCTCTGGTGGATACCCCACAACATCTCTGGAACAAGTTCTCCCAGTTGAAAAATGTATCCATAAAAATGGCTTTCAGACAAATCTGTTGAGCATTTTCTTGATCAATGATTGATGTGGCAGGGCCCAGCCCACCATAGATGGTACCAGCCTGGGCTGAGGGTCCTGGGTTTGATAAGAAAACAGGTTGGGCAAGCCAGGAGAAGCAAGCCAGTAAGCAGTGTTAATCCACAGCCTCTACTTCAGTTCCTGCCTCCAGGCTCCTGCCTTGAACCCGTTCCCTCTTTTCCAGTGCTTATATGATAGCCCATTGTTGAAAGCTGTAACAAACACCGCCTCTGTCTTAGTTAGGGTTTCTATCGCAGTAATGAAACACTGTAACCAAAAGCCACTGGGTTCGTTGCTCAGCCTGCCTTTTAAGGACTAAAGAGGGAAAGTCTTGTGAAAGGTAGGCACAGCTGCTTTATCAACTGATGACTTTGATTTTAACAGAATGTTCTCATAAACAAAAAAACCACCCAGGACAATGAGCCTTGGGGAACAGGGGAGCACAAGGCTCCTTAGAAGGCAGAGGGGGAGGGAGAACAGGAGGCAGAGACAAAAGAATGTATAAAAAGCAGCTCTCTGCCACCCATGAAGCTCAGCTAATGAGGAAGAAGGTTCTATGTTAACCAGGCAAGGGCAGGGAAGGAGGCCCCAGAGTCCCATAAGCCTAATGGTGTGGACAAGCTGGGGGGGTGGTGGTGTCATTAATCTTACTGCACTTACCAGTTCTCCTCCCCCTCAGCTAGTAGATAAGGCTGACCTGTAAAGAGAACAGAGCAGAAGCAGGAACACAGGGCTGCTTTCCGAGAGGCCCTTCAAGGTTACTGAGCAATACATGAAATGGAGGTGGGGTCATCACGGACGACCTGGGCACTCTCCGTTTGGGTAAACATGTTCTCCTACTGGGTGAGAACCTTCCTCATACCTTCTCCATGCTCTTCGAAGCTGTCAATCATTCCTAATCACCGTACACTGATATGATCACTATTCTTGATTGTCAACTCGACTGTATCTGGAATTAACTAAAACCCAAGAGACTGGGTACGTCTTGAGGGATATTTTTTCCTAAGTAAAATCTTTTGAAGTGCAAAGACCCACTTTTAATCCAGATCTTTCAAGGTAGGAAGATCCACTTTTAATCTGGGTCACGCCTTGGATAACAGCCTATACCAAGGATAGGGAAGAAGGAAACTTGATCTCTCTTTGCCTGCTTGCTCTTGCTCTCAATGGCAAGTCTATCCCTTTGCTGACAGTGGAGCATACTCTTTGGGGATTCTAGTGTATACTGAAGACCAGCAGAAACATCCAGCCTCGTGGACTGAACACCTACTGGATCCTTGGCCCTTCCCTTGGTAGACAGCCGTTGTTGGAGTAACCGGACCACAATCTGTAAGCCATTCTAATAAATCCCTTTCACATGTGTGTGTGTGTGTGTGTATACACTAATACACTAATGCAGCCAGTATCTGATCCCCGACCACCATATCCATGAAAACAGACCCATAGATCCAGGTTGCAGGTGCCTCTGGGTCTCTGGAGGAGATGGAGGCTGTGTGGTGGTCATTTCCTGAGAAGCCATAGATGAGACAGACCTGCTCAGTCTTCTCAATAGAACAGAACGGTCCCCAGGAGTCCCTTCACTGCCATCTGTAACCACATAGCTCAGACAGCTGGGAGCAGTAGAGGGAAGGAGGCCATTCAGTCACCTTAGCCTGACTCTTACCACCCGCCTTCAGCTGAGTCTCTAGGCAGAAACAAGGACTGTCCCTGGATTAGGACAGCGCTCAGTCACTACAGCTAATGGTCATTTCATAGCTGAGCTCAGAAGCTTCTAGATCCCCAAATTTTGCAAGCTCTCAATGTTCTGTACATCCTCAACTGCATTTATCCTTGCCCCGTGTTTTCCGAGCGAGCCCCCCCACACACACACCTGCACCTGCAGTGTGAAGGGACAGTGGCCTTGCTTCCTCTCTCAGACGTCCCTCTCTCCAGCAGGGGAAGGACTCTGCAGGCTCGTGTTAACATTGGGGTTGGGGGAGAGTCAGAATTATGGACCCCGGATTCTCCCTTTCGCTCCAGGTTCTAGTATGGTCCATCTGAGTGTGTTAACCCTTTCTTCATGTAAAACGTGGAGATTGTACCCGGGACACAGCACACACCTGTGACTACAGTACTTGCAAGGCTGAGGCAGGAAGATCATGGCCAGCTGAAGTCTAGCCTGGTCTACAGGGTTCCTAGCCTTCTGGAGCTAGACAAGAAAACCCTGCCTCAAAATTTAAAAACAAACACAGATACTGTGATGTCAACAGCAACTTTGATTTTTCTTCAAATATCACATGCATTAAAATATGATTTATTTCCTTCCTGTCTGGGCCAGTGCCCTGAATAGACCTTGGGTGCAAACTCCTCAGCCAGTCCCACAACACCCACCATAGCAAGTCCTGGATACACCATCACATTGAAAAAGCAAGATTTTGATTTAAAATCACTTCTCATGATGATGATAGAGGACTTTAAGAAGGACATAAATAACTCCCTCAAAGAAATACAGGAGAACACAGGTAAATAGCTAGAAGCCATTAAAGAGGAAACACAAAAATCCCTTAAAGAATTACAGGAAAACACAACCAAACAGGTGAAGGAATTGAACAAAACCATCCAGGATCTAAAAACGGAAACAAGAACAGTAAAGAAATCACAAAGGGAGACAACCTGGAAGTTAGAAAATCTAGGAAAGAGATCAGGAGTCATAGATGCTCCATACAGGAAATGCACCTCAGTGACAAAGACAGACACTACCTCAGAGTAAAAGGTTGGAAAACAATTTTCCCAGAAAATGGTCCTAAGAAACAAGCTGGAGTAGCCATTCTAATATCGAATAAAATCAACTTTCAACCAAAAGTTATCAAAAAAGATAAGGAAGGACACTTCATACTGGTCAAACAGAAATATTTAAGGGGTAACTTCAGCAAGTGTTATAGGTATCTGATGAGTCTCAGTGTAATGGCCTTGGGAAACAAAGGAATGGTGCTCTTTGTGCTCAGAGTGAAGCTAACATCTTCAAGGGAGAACACTGGAGGTATCTGAATTTAATGTTCACATTAGGGAGGTGAGTCTTGTATATTTTAGAAGACTAGTGTTTATTTTCTCTGAATTTAGTCAGGAGTTGTCAACTTACTTCTAGTTGAGTGTGACAGGAGTAAGGTTTTCAAAGCCTACTGAAAACAAGTAACATTAAACGTGTGATTTATGAGATTAGGTTATCTGTGCTATTTTGACTGAAGTCTACTTTCCTTTGTCATTTCAAAGGAGAAAAAAGGAATGGCCTGTAAAACTGTAAGAGTTGATCTGTCAGAAATAATTTCCAATTGCATGATGTTTTTACAAAGTGATTTAATTTATTTTAATATTTATACTGTGAAAGTATAAGATAATGATAATATTGGCTTCTAAAGTTTTAGCCAAAAAAATAGCATTTTAATTATTACAGAAATATCTACAAGTAATTTCATAATTTATTAATTCTGTATTTAATTTTGACATGTTTCTCATAATTCACCACTGTATATATTATTGTGATTGATATCCCACAGTACACACATATTTTTGTCAATATAAATTCCTAGAAATGTTTACTAGATAAAATTTTATGCGCAGTTTATACTTTGGTACTTGTTGGTAAACTGTTCATTAGAAGTACTGTATTGATTTGTACTGTTATATGGAACATTTCTCTAAAATTCTCTAATAATTAGATTTTATTATTTAAAAAAATATGACTTATTTTAACACGGAGCTTTGCAAGGTCATAAAGTCAACTCCCTCATTTGTGCTGCCTGATCTTTATGCTCTTACTAAGAGCTTGAATTCTTTTACATTTGAGACAAGGTCTCACTATGCAGCTCAGGCTGGCCTCTGACTTACTATATACCGGGTTGCCCTTGAACTCCTGACCCTCCTGCCTCAGACTTCCCCGTGCTGGGGAAGACAAGCATATATCACCATGGCTCTGCACAATTGTTCCTTGTTCTGAGGGCTCCACTGAGGACTCAAGCTCAAACCCCTTGGGAACAGACCTTGTGAAGAGCATGGTGTCCCTTTGCAACCTTAGACCTGTAGTCCTGTTCTGGCTTCATCTTCTTGGGCCTGAGAGGAAACTAGATCTACATCCCCTGTTTTTCATTTGCCTTTTGTTGGATGGGCAAATACCTCTGTACCCTGTGAGGCAGGCTGTCCTTTCTAAAGATGGAAAGGTGTCTCTGTCTCAGGTACTTCCTCAGTCAGGGGAACAATAGGCCAAACCAGCCGGCAAGGTCACTTTTGGATCGTGAGAACAGGTAGTCTTCACGGTCTGCACATTCTTGCTTTTTGTAAACATAGTAGGCACTTTAGAAACAAGTTCCTGAAGCCCCCAGCCCAGGACCTCACACCGTGGCCCCCAGAGTGTGTTGAAGAAGCTGAGGAATGAAGGCAGCTGTGGAATTAATCATCTTTCTTGCAAGCCCAGCAAATTCTTGCTGACAGCCATTTCTGCTGCCCTGCCAGGGAGGCCCGCCGACGAGCTGGTCTAAGTTTGTGATGGTCCATGTTTTGCTTTGTTTGGAAATAGATGGAGAAAGAGACAGCTCTGGCACAGAGACTGGTCATGATCTGAAGCTTCCCCATCTGTACCCGCAGCCTTCCCCTGCCCTGTTCGCAGCATCCTCTGGGGCTGGCTCCGTGGCTTTCTCACCAGTGTCTCTCAGTCAGCGACAGAAGATCCCCAGGTCTAAATCATAACCCCGTTGTAAGCGTCTCCCTGCTCCCCTCACCCCTGCTCTGCCTACCTCTCCTCCCCCCACTCAGGTCTGGCTCTATGGGACAGGTTATCTCCATGAACAAAATAAGCCAATTCAAAGTATATAAAGGCAGGTTTCTTGGGTGCAGTAATGGGGCAGATTCACTGATCTCATAGGAGGTTAGGGAAGTTGCTGTGCAACCAAGGAGACAGAAAGGGGGGGGGGTGAGAGGGAGAGGGAGAGAGAGAGAGAACACCAAAATGTCTGGATTATATAGTGAAGAGCTTCTCGGGGGTTGGAAAGTTCAGCTATGAACTGAGGGGGCCACGTTTATAGTCCTCTCACCTGCGTCTGCTTCAGCAAAACACCCTTTCACTCATGTCTCCTTCAGGAAAGCATTTGTTCATGGCTCTGCTTTAGCAAGGCATCCTCTCACCTGTGTGCCCCAGCAAACCATCATTTGACATAACAGGCTTTCCAAACAAACCAGAAGGTTCCATTCCAGGGGTGGCCTGTGTATAGGTCCCTACAGCTCTCAGCCATACTTTGTCTGGATGCTACTGCGTGCCTCGGCTTTCACCTTGGAGACACCCTTCCCCAGCCAGACTTGGTCTAGACTAAATCACTGAAGAGGAGACGCCCCTGACACATACTTTAGATCTTTCAAAAGTATCCCAAAGGAAGGGATTTTGCTCTTTAAGAAGAGAAATAGCCGAGCAGTGATGGTGCATGCCTTTAATCCCAGCACTTGGGAGGCAGAGACAGGCGGATTTCTGAGTTTGAGGCCAGCCTGGTCTACAGAGTGAGTTCCAGGACAGCCAGGGATACACAGAGAAACTCTGTCTCGAAAAAACAAAAAGAAGAAGAAGGAGGAGGAGGAGGAGGAGGAGGAGGAGGAGGAGGAGGAGGAGGAGAAGAAGAAGAAGAAGAAGAAGAAGAAGAAGAAGAAGAAGAAGAAG